>RCIC01000002.1:16067500-16612500 GCA_018883505.1 Ceratosolen fusciceps | reverse complement strand
GATGAAATCGCGTTAACAGATAATATTATAAAAATATAGTATAAAAGCTATTTCTAACCTATTGTTTTATAAGATTAAGTATAATGAGCATGAATATGATTTTTATTTATATTTTTATGAAATCAGAAAATAACAGGAATAATAACTATACTATAATAGAAATCATAAAAAAATAATTTTAATTAATGTGCGAAATCTTTAAAGATTTCAGGAAGTTTGTAAAAGAATTAAATTTTGAATCTAATATTAAGATCTTGAATTAATATGTGCTTATTTATATTTCAATTCAAGGTGAAAATATATTACATCCGTTACGAAAGTTTTTAAAAAATATATGATATATATTACATAAAAAATGATCTGCATATTTACAAAATGTACAATAATTTCTATATACTTTATTTATATATAATATTTTTCGCTTCATGAAAATAGCATAATGATACCATAATCATATCGAGAATTATTGCCTGCATTTTTTATATCTAAACTTCTTATAATTACAATTTTTCTAAATAGATAATTTTTATTCAAGTAGCGTTTTAATTATAATACGTAAATTTTTAACTTTCTACATTTACTCAAAATAATTTTTACTGCTTGGAATAATATTATAAATGTAACAAATATAATATTAATATCCATAAGACAATGCAATATTAAAAGATAAACATTGTTATAATAGCTTAATAATAATATATATATGTTATTATAACAATATATTTTAATTTTATTTAATTAAATTTTATTTAATTTTAATTTTAAGTTATATTTTAATAGATGAGAATAGTACTTTTTAAACGATTTGTAAAAAGTAAACATTTATTTATACTTTGTTTATAATAATTTGATAAATAAATAGCGTGTACGATTTTAAATACTTGAATTATATAACATAATGTAATAAATAAATAGCGTGAATTATAGAACGTGATTTCATAGTTATCCCGTATCTATTCAATAAATATAAATAAGACTGTTTATGTATTACGTATAAGAAGAAATTCATATGCCTACGTAACAGTAAATATTTTGATCTTGTTAAGTAAACATACTGATAAGTAATCAAAATCTATTTACATTTCCATAAAATATTATTTATTTTATGAATTAAAAATTAACGAGCGAAATTCCGTTTCAACGATTATGCATAAATTATATAAAAGTGTATCTACATTAATAAATTCAAAATATTGTAATGTTTATCTATATTAAAGATTTGAAATAAATAGTATTAAAATGAAAATTGTTAAAATATCGATTTCTTATGTAAAGAAAATTGTAAAATTATCAATCAAGGAATTCAGCAATAAATCCCATTTAATTATGATAATAACAAATAAATAATCATATAACCAAATATTTGCCAAGAATACTATATTTATTTAATGTGGTTCTAAGATCAAGAAATTAAGATAAAATCTTGAATTATGGACTTAATGTCACAACTTCTTTTATCCTTAGGTTAGTCCAAATTCATTGTATCTACGACCTTTCCTCGATTCAGCATTTGCCTAAACGTAAATTTCGAATATCACAAAAGACATTTAAAGTTACTAAAACATTTCTTTTACTCTTTCGCGTAAATCATCATTTTCTTTCTGTTTACTTCTGAATTTAAATAGAAATCCTTGCCTTTCTGTTACTTATAATCTATACAAATTTCATGCAATAAGTAATAATCATAAGTAATTATTACTCAAAGTTTAAAGAGACCAATAATTATTATTCTTATTTCGTGAATGTGCATACCTTACTATTTAATAAAGAATTACTACTTATATGTAGAACATGTATTTTCATCGTAACTGAATGATATTAAAATATCGTTAATACAACCGTTATTCAAAGCTCATCGAAAAGAATAATAATTATTTTTAATATTCAGTTTATTCACCGTTGGTATCAATAATTTATTTTAAACGTATTGGTTAAAGCTTTCTCTTACTTAGATCATACATTAATTATTTAATGCATAGAAGTTTAATGGGACTGTATGTTCTCACGTATCATTAAATTTTTGTCTATATTGATGTATATTTGAGATGAAATCATAAATTAGTATTAACATTAATCTTTTTGAAATTTTTATTTATTTTAATACAACAAATACGTAATAAGTGTTTGATTTTTTAAAACAATATTTTATTAAAACATTATCATATACTGAAGCCGAAGTTGTTGTTTATTGTTCATATCTCTAGCTTAACTACGAACCATTTTTATTATTTTCTTTAACATTCATGTCATTCTTAATTATAAAATATAACATTATTAGGTTAGAAATTTTGTAAATAAAATACTTGCTGCATGTCTGAAAATTATTTAATAATAATTCATTTTCTTTATATAATTAAAATTCAACAATATTTTATTGCAAAGTTGTACGTCGAAAACCGCAGGAGCAATCATCGGATATATTTATAATTATAACATTTTCTTTAATCACTAAAAATACTCAGTGAGATGTGTATATCGTAGCATCGCATACAGATATGCTCATAACGTGAATCCTTGATTTTATCACGGATTATCAAGTCTTAAGAAAAAGTGAAAGAATGATTTAAGAAATTGCTGCTTATTTATTTTATGACGCATTTGCAAAGAATTCAAACAAGTCCAGAGTTATTAATCCAGATTTTGGTCGTCGAAAAAATATCGTTTCATTAACCTTCGCTCATCTGAAATATTATCTGACTAGTACACGAGTTTTGCATCCTCAAGGGCTTTCAAGGTCTCAAATTCTACCTTTTTCGTTCCGTTTTGTCATTATTCTTACTCATTGAATTCGTCTTATTTTCGATTCCTAACATTTCCTTTTATAATCACCTGTCCTTTTACTTTATACACCAGAGCTGCATTCGTTAACATTTATACCTAAAAAAAAAATATTAAAAAAAAAAAAAAAAAAAAAAAAAAATCGACATTTACAATTCGAAGCTTCACCGATTATATTAATTTCGTACATAATAATGAGCACCATCAAAGCGAGTTCAAAACTTCAATAAAGGAATATGAAAATGCATATGAATTATAATAATAAGATTTTCGACAGCGAAATCTGATAACTGTGTTGTAGTTAACGAAAGCTGTACTGTCCAACAGACAATATAAATTATTTATTTAATCTCTATCCTATATGTTACTGTGCAGTTAATTTATTTTTAAACAAGACAATAATTTAATAACATTCGACATTTAATTACTTCTTTAATAAATTCACATTTCTTTGATAGTTTATAAGCCCATTAAAAGTTTTTTGCTTCGTTTAGTTACTTTATTGGTTTTATCATTTCTATTTAACGAATATAAATTTAGTATGTATTCGGCTTTGGATATATTTACAATGATTTGACATGGCATTAAGAAATTTTTATATCTTATTTTTAATTTACTACCATGTTTGTGTTCTTTTAAAAAAAAAAAAAAAACTTTCAGGTAAATCTGTTTTTAATTTAATAATCTTACATTCCAATAACTGTTTTACTAATTTATTTTAAATGATTAAAAATATATATTTGTCTCACATACGCGTGTCATCTCATTTTCATAAAGTAATTTATTAATAAATTTTATTGTCCTTTAACTTGAATTTTTAATACATTCTAACTTTTTTAAGATGACAAATGTAAATTAAAACATCTTATAAAAGTAGCTCATGTGCAAGGGATATTATTGAAACTCGTATTTATCCATCATCTAAGCTAACGAGCTAAGCGTTGTGTCGCATACGATCCATATTGTTATACATACAATAAATATAATTAATTATCAGGATAATAATGATTGCGTGACTATAAATTGAAGGAGCGACCAATGAGTGGATCTCGATAAAAGAAGGGCGAGCATGCTAATTACGTAAATAACATATAATTATTAATTTATGAAAATTCAAATCGATGTATAGAATAAATAATTGAAAGAAGTCCTGCTTGGCAGGAATTAAATAATGAACAAGTTATCTCGATTAATTTAAGCCATCTGCTTCACTTTCACCAATGTCGAAGAAGAAAGATATCAAATCATTATTCCTTTCTGATTTCTTTATTTACCTTGACCAATTGACGCTGACAACCAAATCAATCGAAAGCTAAGATTACTAATTTCAATAACATAATAAAAACATTTATGCGCACATATACTATATATATATATATATATATATATATATATATATATATATATATATATATATATATATATATATATATATATATATATTTAACATCTTATTATTATTAATATTATTAATACTAATGTTGTTTGACTACGATTTAAGGAAAATCGTATTAAGTATGTCAGAGGAAAATATTCCGTAATTACAGAGGTCCCGTTTAATTAACAGATATGGGTAATTTATTCTTATTATAATGATAATGACGGTCGTTATTATTAATATTATTATAATCATTATATTATTAAGATTTTATTCGGATTGCGCTTAATGAATGAATTTCTATAGATTATGTAAAGCTGTCGGCAATAGGCTTGAGAGAATGAATGCTCGCAGTTCGAAAAAGATATTTTACGTATCGATTAATTGCATTAAAAAAATTAATAATTAATTTTATATTTAATTCGATTCTTTGGAGTCGATTGAGCTAGTTTTTACTTGATTAGCTCATAAAAAAATGGACTTTCGTTTATTGGCACTTGTAAAGGAGGCAGATTATACAAATGAATGCTAGTAAGCTAAGGCATCCCTTTTTCTCAATTATGCATCGACAGACACGTATATAATATAAATAAATATATAAATATATATATATATATATATATATATATATATATAGTGAGAGAGAGAGAGAGAGAGAGAGAGAGAGGGTGGGGGGGGGTCGAAATCGCAAGTGAAAACGCTTTCCTATCAGCGCCAGTCTTTCCCAATGACCCATAGCTCTGAGTCACCCATTTATCTACCTGGTCGAGCGTGGAGAAATAATGGCCGATAAACGAAGCAAAACCACCTCGCATCTTTTTCTCCTCCCGATAGCTATTTTCTTCATTCTCGTTTTCTCGCGGCCGGACACTCTCGCTCTCGTGGAGACTCGGACACCCTTTATCCCCATCAGCGGATCGAATGATCCCTGATTGGCTCCAGCTCCGGAGAGCCCCGAACGCCCGGCTTTTCTTTGCAATTATACTCGAAAGCCGCTGGACCGGCGGCCAGTCGCGGCTCGATATCTCGATCGATCGGAGTGCGCCTCGCGCTCCCCGGCATCTATCCCCGCGGGGGTGTGACTCCGCGAGTTACGCGCACCCTTGGAGCAATGCTGCCCGGCTTCATAACGCCGCTACTCTGTCGGCTTTTTATATTTTACAAAGGTACCCTCGCGTACATTAAAAAAAAAAAATAAAATAAAATAAAATAAAACAAAAGACAAACCCTCTTGCACTCTTTATCTCACCCTCAGTGATCGTATTCTTTACTGTGTTTATTATTTACGGTGCGACATCCCAGTGCGACTGACTTTATCCGACTCTGTCTTACTTATAAAGCGTAGACGAGGGTAGACGAGGGTAGACGACTCTGGCTCCCAGCTGGCTTGCTCTTTCTAATTAAACGTCGCCTCTTACGCGGAAACATTGAGGTTCATTGATATTTCTCAACTTCTCCTTAAAGCTTAACGATCGTTGCGTAAAATATACGCATATTTGCATGCATTTTCATCTAATGAAAATCGATTTTTTTTTTTTTTTTTCAACGAAATTTATTAGATTAAGAAAGTTACAACGAAAGAATTTGTTTTCACTTGATTCGCACCTATTCATACGAGCATACCTTTTCATAGAAATCGTTATCAAATACTATACGTTATAAGCTAATAAATAATCATTAATACTTAAGAAATTTTAATAGTCAGATTTAATTGAACTTAATTCATCTTATGTGTTGCTAAATCCAATAAATTTCGTTGCTTAACGTTCTTTTTCTTTTCCTTTTTTTTTTTTTTTTTTTTTTTAACGATAATTATTATTTCGTGAGACCGAGTATATGGCCAAGACAGTTAACTTGTCGTATTTACTCACAATTAGAACATAATTATCGTAATTGCATTGAATTCTTTTTGCGTATTTATTTAAATCGAAATAATGGATTAATACTGAAAATACGGCCTGTAAATTACCTTTTCAGAGTACGCATTTAATATTACATAATAATGGAGCATTACGAATTAATAAGCCTTTTTTTCAGTATAAATGAATATTTGTTGCGATTTTCCATTTGAATATATTGAGATTAATTACAATATCTTGTGTAACGCAATCGTTTGAAATTTTCAAACTCATTATTACACGAGAAGTGAACGTTATCTCCTTATAAATAAAAAAAATAATAATTTATGGGTTTACTGACAGTTCTTCATAATTTTTTTTTCTTTTTTCTTTTTTCTTTTTTCTTTCTTCTCTTTTCAACTAGGCAACGTCGTAAACGATGGTCTTAATTGTTGAAAACTATTTTCGCTTATCTGCGCTAACCTATCAAAAAGTAAAACAATAACATTCCTCGGTAAATTTTAAAACAAAACTTCGAAATCGGCAGACAAATAATGATAACCGTGATCTCGTAAATACCGCTAAACTCTGAAATTACGTCTCAATAAAATCCAATGTAAAATGGGCTTCTGACTACTGTACTTTCATTCTTCCGTCTAACTATTAAGAAAAATATATAGACCAGGCTAAAAAGTTCTTAATATTGCCATTACAAGCTTATATAGTGGAGTGAAGAAAAATCGTGTATAGTAATAATAACGACTCTTAGGCTGTTAATTATACATAAGACGATCGGTGGCCGTTAAAAATTCTTAATAAACAATAAAGCTATTGCACAAAGGCATCTGCGACGCTTCTATTTTGGAAAGCGTTGTATGCATAGGTTTTAAAAGTAAAATTATTAGTGCAGACTGGACGGTAAAGTGCAAGGCGTGACTCAGAAAATGAAAGCAAAATATTCATATCAAGAAGTGCAATAAAATTATTATTTTATAGCGAGTTTTTGTCGTTTTTTCATCTAAAATCTCAATTTCTATTGTATCATTCAGAAAATATATATTTTTAACCTAAAATTTATTTTACTTTACGAATTGAGCGTAGCCGAAAGTGGCCTGTAAGATATCTAAAGTAACTTTATCCCATTATTAAACTTTAAAACATTAATTTATGTATTATTTTCAAAACAATGTTTAATACATTAAGACTTAATGTTTTAAAGTTACGGCTTTATTGCGCAGCTTGCTTTTAATAGCAAATATCAAAGGCTATAATGAAACGAAAAAATTGGAATCTATAAATTTAACTCTATCGAATCATAAATATTGTAGAATTTGTGCCATTTGTAAACATTGTAATATCGCAGAATGTTTAAACCATTGAAATGTATTCCTCTACTTGTTATAATGATTATGTCATTAATTTAATGAAGGCAAATGAAAATATTTGTTATTCAAAGAAGATAGTAAAATACAGTATTACATTGGAATTGATAAATGCAATTGATATTGCAGGTATTAATTACAAACTTAAGCTTATGTACTCGCAGATCCTTTCCCTTTCCCTTTTTCACCTGAACCCTTCGCGACTGCCGCCACGCGCGCCTCATATGAAGATGATGAACCCGAAAATAAAAGAGGAGGACGTGACGCGATGTGCGACTCGAGCACGGAGATTCACTAATTAACTAAGTTAACTCATTTGCCCCGGCCTTCCTCCATCGCAACCATCATCACTCGGAGCACAATACACCCACGTAGACGCTTTCCCTTTCTCCACCCATGTTCAGCACCCATGTTATCAAAACCTATTAATTAAGAATTTTAATGTACCGCTAGACATTATATGATATCCAAAGCAATATAGTAACAATGTATTACTTTTCAACTGAAAGAAAATTACTTAATATTAAAGCTAGGCATCTATTTATCTAATAAATATTGAAATCTTTAGGGCGCGAAGGCGTTTGACGGCCTTTTGCTTTGCTTTTTGTACAATTTTTTTTTTTTTTTTTGGTTAAAGAGAGTGAAGGAGCTTTATTGAATAAGCTGATTGCTTCGTCAATTTTCTATTAAATATAATGTAATACATCGAACGCTTTCGCAAATGTAATCGGTAATACATTTTAGTAGAAAAAATGTAAAAATTGAGTTTATGGTCGAATTGTTTTTTTGCAATATGATTTAATATCATATAGAAAATCATACCTAATGCCTGTATCGTTATATTAATAAATTATCTTGTCTACTTTAAATAATAATCGTTACTTACGTATTAGATCTATTAATATAAAATCTAAATTGCAATTGAATAAATCGAAAGCCGAATATAAACTTATTTTCTTCTGATTTTATCAAAAAGTAAAAATATAATGGATTTTCTCTATTTGTACATTTGGCAACAATTATTCACAAGTATTAATTGTTGGTTGCTAAATATTTAGTGTCATGCAATAATCTATATTAGAAAATGATCGAATAAAGTTATGGAATGATTAAGGAATAAAGTTAAAGATGAGAGAGGTAAACTGAAATATAAAAATGTCTTTGTTGATATACTTGAGGCAGTTATTTAGACTTAATTCGTTAAGTATTTAAAAAACAAGTATCGCAAATCAACCAGTAAATTTCTTTATCAGCACTTTCATTTATTCAAAGCATCGATCAAAAGATCTTTATGAATCTCTATAAAACTTTCGCAAGTCATCTTGGGAGTTTCAAATGAAAAGTTAATAGAAATTATCTATGTAATCGATAACATGTTTGTTCTATTTTATTAATAATACAAGGGCCGTCTCGACTTTACGTTGAGACATACATGAATTCTATGGTGAAACTCTATAGATGCAATATTAATTTATAGCTCAATGATGTGTTTGAAGTAATGAGAGCTTATCCCATTAAAATTAATCATTATTTATTTTTAATAAAATAAATATCATAAGAGCTCTGACATTTTTCGACTTCTAAATTGATTATAATCTTTCATCTAGTACAATATAAATTTCTTGCATTCCTTCTAAATAACTATTTACTTATCAATTGTTATTTCTTACTTTATGAGTGCTTTCATAATTTTAATATTACAATATAGAAATTATAATAATTTTAAATTAAAGTATTCAAATAATATAGTAATTTAGCATCACTTTGGAAAACACATTGATACATATATATATACATATGTATTATAGAAAATTTAAATTGTTAATGATTTTATATTTATATTTAATTTTCTTTATTTTTTATAATATATTTATAATTATATTTTATAATATATAAGTTGGTTTAATAGTAGCTTCATAATACTGATAATCTCGATGGTAAATCTTGAAAACTATCTTGCAATTTTCTTATAATATAATGATAATGAACTATTTCACGTATTTATATTATATTATGCGGACGATTTAAATTTTATTTATTATATTGTTAAGAATTAAAAATTAATGTTTATCAACGAAAATAGTGACAGATAAATGACAAGTTAAACGTATGTTAGGTGACAGTCCTGCCAACTTTTCCTTATTTCCCACGGGACAGTGCCTTCTTTGCTGTCCGGTCAATTTGGATCGCGACATATTGTATCAGCTGTACACCAGGTACTTGATATCTCTATTTTCTATGAATTTTTATGAAATAACGTATACACTACAGATTCATTATTGTAAATAAGTTGTCAATTTATGTTAAAGGAGGAATCCAACGATTCCGCAAACCATACAGCCTGGAAATTCATGTAGCCTTCGCAGAAGTAACTTTAATGCCAGTCAGCCAACTGTTCTGTATATACATGGATATAGTGAACGATCCCCTGGCATTAGCGGTTCTAGTATTAAAAATGGTTTGTTTACAATCCTATTAGACATATAACATCTAAAACATAACTCATAACGTCTAAGCGTTTTTAAATAAGTATAATTCGCGATGGTCTCTCTCTTTTTTTTTTACTTTATATAATAATGTACTCCGTAACTCAAAATCTTTACGAATTGAAATTAATTATTAGTTATATTGATAAACTGTAAAAGAAAAAAAAAATTATTTTGTAGTTGAAAATTATGAATGTCCACGATGAAAATTTTAATTTATTTGCACACGTCATTCTTGTTTTACAATAACATTACGTAAATGCAAATTTCGGAACAATTAATAACTTACTTATTAAGTTTTCGTTTAATGAGAATAATTTGAGATATGAATAATATTGTTAAGTATATGCAGTTTTTCTTTATGACTTTTCAGATTCATAAGTCAGTATTATATGAAAATCCAAATAAAAAATCTGGTAATAAGTAATTAAAGGTATTTATAAATTGACTGATTATTTCAAAGTTGCTTCTACAATCATATTTTTATTTAAATTTATTATCGAAATTTATATCATAAACTTATTAGTACTTTAAAGATAAAAGATATCTGAATGATTATGATACGAAAAGAATTATCATGAGATTTTTAAAAGTTATAGTTAAAGAACAAAGAATTCACCACTGACATTGAAAATATAATAACGACAATAATCATAATAATTATTCTTATTATTAAAAAAAAAAAAAAAAAAAAAAAAAAATTATTTTACATCTGAATTAAAATAGCGTGTGTATTAATTTTATGTAAGGAAGATGTTTTCGCGGTAATTCGTAATTTATAATAAGTGACACTTATTATATACAGACATTTGGGATGTAATACTTAAAAAAAAAAAAATGTTATTTTTCAACAAATCGTAAAATATCGATTAAAGTATAAGAATTGAATATTGTCCAGGAAAGGGTCTTTTTAACGAAAAAGGAAACGGGAATACGTGTATTGCATGTATTGCACATTGCATGGAGAGACGCCATAAAGTAGCATAAAGTATAAAGTATATAAAAAGTCAATTTTAATGCGAGTGGAGAAAAATATGACCGCCAAGTACAGGGGAGGAAGAAATTAAAAATTTTCTCAAGCATTATCCGAAAATTTCAGCGTATCTATTTCGCAACAACTTCAATGTCATCCTCGTGGACTGGAGTAAGCTGGCAACGATGCCTTGGTATGTGAAAGCGGTCGGCAATACAAGAATAGTCGGTCCACATGTGGCCAATACGCTCAGGTGGCTCGAATCAATCGGCGCCTTCAACCTAAGGACGGTCCACGTCGTCGGATTCAGCCTCGGAGCCGAGGTCGCGGGCTTCATGGGCAAGGCGCTCTTTCCACAAAGGGTAATTTTCACAGGATTTATTACCGCCTCGTGAAATCTTTCGTTATAGTAGCGACTGAATTAATTTAATCGCCGTGTAATTCTCACCCGTTGGGTTCGGTGTCCCGCGCCCAACGCACCACGTGCCACGTTTTTCCATTTATATTCGCGTAGCGATGCAACATTTATCTTAACCGATTTACGAATGTTTTTTCTATCATTAAACTTGTTACGTTTTTCCCTCGGTACTTTATGGGTGTATTTAACAACCCCAATAATCGTTTCCATATCAGTTAATACATGTTATTTAATATTCTTCGTACCGATGACTTTGGATGATTATTTTCGTCAAGTTTTTTAAGGTTGTTTTATTTTCTTATTTTTATTTCAAGAAAGGCAACTAACCTAACTGATAAGGATCCGCCAAGGTCCGCAAATATTATTATTTAAATTTAAAATGCATATTCCATTTTTTTTTTTATTTTTTTATGGATTCGCTTTATGAAAAAAGAGGGTGGGGGGAGGGGGGAGGCGCGTGCAGTTCTATAAGTTTGACTGACTGGTGCGTGAGCGAATGGGTCGTGTGTCCGTGTGGTCCCAGCGACTCATAGGAAGGCATGGAAGTGTGAGACGTAATTGGATAAAACTCGTCAGATGTAGTAAGAGCGAGCCTTCGCAATGGCAACCGAGCGACACGTCTGTTACGCAGGTCGGCAGAATCACTGGACTCGATGCGGCTTATCCGCTTTACATGAACACGGGAGCGGAGGGCCACCTGACAGCGGCAGACGCCGAATTCGTCGACCTCATACACACCGACGGCGGCGTCCTTGGCTTTCCCATCCCCTTGGGGCACGCGGACTTTTATCCGAACGGCGGCAGGCCACTGCAGCCCGGCTGCAACTTGGAGAACGTCCTCGCCATGGGCATCGGCAAGATCATTAATCGATACAGTACGTAGCAATTTCTCCGATTTAATCGTAAGAGCATCATTCCCAATATTAATAATAATAAAACGGCCACGCTCAACGAAACTTGGGCCATTCGTTCTTCTTCTTATTCGTCTTCCTCTTCGTCATCATCATCTTCTTTGCACAAGACCTTTGTAAGTGGCACTTAAGCGAAACTCTCCTCTTACCTATTATTAATAATGTTATGGTGCATTTCAACTTAAAGTTGCCCATGCATAAAGTAAATTGAAATTAGAGGCTACATTTTACGCCATCTTAGGCAAGAAAGTAATTATAAACGGGGCTCATTATTCCTCGCATTATAAGCCTTAATAAATTCATGAGGTCACGTGATTTACAAGGCCCGAGCGTACGATCGAATAGCTCATCCGATTTTCTTAATTGTAACCACTTGAAGTAATATATTAATCGTTAATTTGTTTTTCTCACAAGAGAAGTGCACTGCGTTCACGTTTAATCAAGTTTATGTAAAGATAAAAAAAAAAAAAAAAAAAAAAAAAAAAAGATGATTATTGGTAATTTTAAAAGATAATTATCCGACTCGATCGGAACAGCCAACAACAATTAATCCCATGATTATTTATTCGAGCTGTCGTGTGTTGCAGTCACGTGCAGCCATCATCGGGCCTGGCGTTTCTATGCCGAGTCGATAACCGATCCGTCCGGCTTCCCGGCAAGCCGCTGCCCCAAATGGCGGCCGGACATCCGCGTCCATTGCCGCTGGACTCCCGATGCCTTTATGGGTTACGCGGCCAGTGGCCGACTCCGAGGGATGTATTATCTTCGCACCAACGCCAATCCACCCTACGCTCGGAACATTACCGGCTATTGCTGAGACGGACGAACGGATGAAGCTTCTTAGCCAAAGACACGGGATTTATTCATGTGCGAAGTTTCGCTCGCTCGATCTCATCCCCGAGTTGTTAAACGAAACGTTTTACTCCCGAGACAGCGGTTTTCCCATTCGACCCTGAAAGCGCTCTCTCTCTCTCTCTCTCTCTCTGTCTATCCGAACGTGCTCGCCAACCATACATTACGACTCGTAATCCTCCAGGCTTCTTCTCCTCTGTCTATTCGAGCGCAGGGAACCTTTTTTATTTAAACGAAATTCGATATACGTAATGAAAGCCAAACCTATTCAATGGTATAAATCAAGCGATAAGGGCTCTGTACGTTAAGATATTTACTTACAGCCGATTGAATTCGCCCTTTCCTTTATATTACATCATCCTTTACCAATACCTTCATTTACCTTCCCTCACTTTCTTTACGACGCATATCTTGTATATTCTTTTGCAATATTTTTATACGAAAGATTTTAATCTCCTTTGTTATTTATAATTTGGGCTTTGTACAATCTTCAAGCTCTCCGTGCTATTCCTGAAGCTTTTAAATCAATGATAGACTGCCCAAAGGGTTTTTCCTTCAACGAATAACGTTTTATAAGAATCTGATATTAAATACGAATTACGGAAGCTATAGAGCCTTGAATTTATTAAAATTATAATATGGATGCATGTGTAATACATGCAATAGAAAAGCGCAACGAATTAGACGAACTTGTCTAATATCGTTTTACATATGACAAAATTGAAGTACTATTTGATATTAAGAATGAGTACCTTTTATGCGGTTGATAAATGAACTCTGATTCAAATAAATATTTTCATAGTGCGCGTAGATAATTTTATAATCAATAATTGAATAATCATTAATAATCAAAATTATAAAGCTTGTGAAATGATAAATAATTTCACGTACATGTATATGTAATTATACTGAATCTATAAATATTAGCTTTAAGAATTATTAAATATTTATTGACTTTTATGTAAGAAACAAAATGTTGACTAAATTAATATTATAGAACTGATTGGTAATCAAATAAATTTATATGAAAATATTTCTACAAATAAATAAATAAAGAAATAAATAAATAAAATTCTAAATAAACATATTCTTTTCAAATTCAAAAGCTTATTTGTTTTTGTATCATACACGTTCGTTATTTTTAAATAATGTAGAATTTGTTTTAGTATTATATACATTTTTAAATTACATAGTTTTTAAATATATAATAACATTTTCAATGTAATACGTATTGTGCACGTATTTCCAAATCAATAATAACTACAGGGTAAAATTTTATAAATCTCGCAAATTTTAATAAATTGGAAAAAGTATTTGGAATGACGGCTCAATAAAAATAATGAAGCATTCAGGATAAAATTAGATTTTTTGAATAAATTAAATTTCATTTGGCATAGCGGCTTATAAAAGAATACTGAAAATTTAATTAGACTGCGTGTTAATATAGCGTAAAATTAATTTTTATTTTTGAACATATTTGAAATTATCCTGGATTATTCAAGAAATTTCGCGTTTTTTGTATATTTCGATATAACGAACAAAATCTTGTAAATTTCAAGGATGAGAAATTTTCCTCCTGAGAAATAGATATCGACATATCTATTGTCTATAATAAGATTATGAGGTGACGTTCCAAGTGTGGATAATTCGCAATAAATAGTATTCGCGTTCATTCAATGTACTTTCTTGTTCTATACACATGGCGTATAAAAATATTTTTACAAAAGTACGAAAAAATAAATAAAAATAATAATAAAAGTACGTGGTACCTGGTAGTGATACCTGGGATAGTGAAGACAATGAATGCTAGCGAGGTTCATAGCAAGTTAAGTTTTTTTGAGTTCGGTAGTGAAAGTATCGAGAAATCTATGCACTTTCGCAGCAGATAAACAGTAAAATGACATCAATTAAGTTGAACTAACAAAAGACAATTTCATCTAGATTAAAATCAATTAAATAGCAAATGCTTTTTCACTTTTATTGAGGAGCAACAGGCTTTTCGTTTTATGGTCATTGAGCTATTTATAATTTCCCTCCGACGAATAATTATTGTCATACCGAAGCATTGCATTTGTTGTTTTTATCGATATTTATAATTTCACTGACCATAATGAATTCTACCGATGGGATAAATAAAGTAACCGCAAATCCATTTATAATATCATCAATATTTTCTTACTGTCTATATACTACGTCATATTAACAATATTACATTTGTATCTTCTTAATACATTTAACGTTTTCGATATATCAAGGCTATGACTATATTTCAGTGGGTACATACGAGTATTAAAAATTACACCTTTATGAATTATTGTGTAGAACTTCTTAGTGGAAATGGTTTGTTTTTAAATATACATATTGTCGTGTGCCGATGGAGCCGATGCAGCCTCTGCCAATGCCACCGTACGCCTCTCCATTGCCCCGGGCATACACATTCAAGTCTATTTACGATTTAAATATATTATAGTTTCTTATATAAGAATGCTTGCATATGAACATGCTAAATTTTAGTTGTATTGCCTGTATGCACGTGCTGATTTTCTAGAACAAAGTGTTGAATTAATAGGGGAACTGAATTTATCGATTCAGTGTAGAAGAATTATTTACAAGAAATTGACAGATATATATCATAGCTTTGAAAAAATTGTCTAAGGTGGATAAAAATATAAGAGGAAAGAGAAGATAAAAATAATATAAAGAATTGGATTGCTTGGATTGGATTTAATTTAAGCTTAATGTCAAATGACACGAGATAAGTAAAATTATTAATAGCGGGCAATTCCTGCTATTTACGATTGACATGAACAGTCCGAGACTCGGCGGTCGTGACAATAGCCAATTTTATGTGCTATCCAATTAGTAGCTTTGATTGAAGCCACCAACTGATTCTCCGTAATTAGTCCAAAAATACACTCATTTCAATTCTCAAACGACATTTCGACGTTTCGCTAAGCTCCGGACTTTATTATTATTATTGTTGTTGTTGTTGTTGCTATCATTGTTATTATTATTGTTATTATTATTATTGTTGTTGTTGTTGTTGTTGTTATTGTTATTATTGTTATTATTCTACTTCTGCTTTTGTCTTCCTTTTTCAAATGTCCAAAGACTTTGGAATCGCAAATGTCTGATAATTTATAACTGTAAGCGTCCGGACCGACATGTCTAATAAAATATTAGTCCAAGACATTGTTGAAGTTTATTTCACGCCGCTTATCTCGAATGACCTTACGGTAATTTTGTTAAACCAACTACGATAATATCGCTCCCCCCCCCCCCAAACGAACGATTTCAACGATTTCGCAATGTAGTATACCAATATGACAAACAAAAACCAGCACCTAAACTCACAAATTTAGCTACAATCAACCTAACTTTAATGGATGAATGTACTAAAAATCTTAGTACCGAGTGAAGAAGTGGAGTAGACAGACCTCATGTTACGAGAAGAAATTATCAACTTCGATTTATAATTAATTTCTGTTTGTCTTGTGCAACTGCCCCTAACTGCAGATAAGACTTAGTAACGCTACATCTCCTTATTTGCTTTGACTACAAAACTACAAAGTTCTTTTTAAGTACATTGGTAAAGAAAACCGGTAAGGCCATAATTTTTATATCAAATGTATTATTTCATTGCATTCTACAACCTTCCTCATTCTGAAATTGTATAAAAGCACAGAGAATTGAAATATGTATTATATTAAAATAAAATTTTATGCCTTTTTATTCCATATTGATTTTTCCACATTAATTAATTAATTAATTAAATTAGTTCACCTTTATTTCATCAATGAGTTCTTTATTTTATGAACCTAATGAATTGAACAAATATTAATTTACTTTAATTTAAATCATTTAAATGGCAACTGCTTAAAAATAAAATTTATAAAAAATAAAATAAATTCTATAATTATTATTTTTAAAGAGTATACCTTAATAGATTTTATACAGTTATATCTTTTGTAGATTTAATAATTTGTATAAAATTTTTTGCTATATTTGTTACAAAATATAAGTTGTATACATCCAAAGTAGTATTATATAATATAAAAACCAGCGACTTTGTATTTCTTATAATTAATCGAACTAATCATTTTAATAAAGAAATAATAATTCACGTTTTAAACGTGAATAATTTAAATTAAATGAATAATTAAATTAATTTTAATTTAAACGTATATAATTTTTTAAACAAAATGTTTTAATTATATTTGAGTGATAATTTTATTTAGTAATATTAATATTTTACATTTAAAATTTCAAATCATTATTGCTAGTAATATAATACAATTTACTGTATTTACTCGTTGAAAAATTTCGGAAGAATTTTAATATGAATATTTGCTTGAAAAGTGATACTTTTCAAAAGATAATCCTTCAATAGAACTTCGACTTGGATGTATCAAATTTTTTTATCTAGATAAATGATATTATTATATAGAACGGGAATGAATATCTTTGCTATTTGTATTTTAAATTATAAGACAATAATATGTAAGTAAGCTTACACCGGAAAAAAACTGTTCCTGAATACTTCGTCTTGATAGATCAATACTTATACATTAGTTACATATTATATTTTCTAAAGAAGGGCAAAAGAAAGTTGAGCACTCGTATAAGATGTTGAGAATTATTATGTTCTCCCTAAGGCTTTTCAAATACTATTCTTTATATACGTGCGTGTGAAACTTTTGATTAGTATTGTTATCTAATAATATTGGATCGATTAAGTCCCTGCGTTCGGGGAGCTCGTATTGACGCACCACCATAGACGGAACATTAGCGAAAGAAAATATGTGTGAGTAAATGTAAATGTGAGATCAATGTATACGTTCCCACTACTTAATGGAAAGTAAGCCTTTGAGGACTGACGTAACTTGTAGCGATTAGAGGGTCCGAGGGTTGTTCGATGGGTTCGTTAAGAGCAGTTCCAATGACGATAGCGGAAGTTTGAATCTTTTTTCAGCTGTTTGACCAGTTGCTTTTCATAGGTCGATTTCTCTTCTTAAATTGAAGTTAAAAATTCAGTAAATTTAAAGAATTAAAGAAGAAGAAAAAACATAAGTAGTAGTAAAGGGTTGCAAGTGGAAATACTTAGAATTTAACATCAATTTTTAGCAGTTATAAATGTTCTTATCTAGTTGCTCGAGTTCGTTAAAATTAGAAAAAGTTTATGTTGGCAGGTCGTAAAGTTCCTCGCAATTAAAGAGAGTAACAAGTCGTATAGATTATGTTCACATTGGTATGAGGATGTTTTTAAAACTCGGTAATTTTTTTTTCTTTCGTTTTTCTTTTTCTTCTTTTTTTTTTATTTATTCTTTTACTAATAACATAGGCCCCGAAGCTTCTTTGAGCAGATAATTTTCTGAGAAGTTACGTACAAAGGCCGAGAGAGAAACACAGAGAGAGAGAGAGAGAGAGAGAGAGAACTACTCGTTAGTGAAGGACCTCAGATCCCTTTAAATTAGCTTAGTTAGCCGGCAGTTATAATTGAATCCAGGAGAGCGATTAAGAGACGAGCAGAAGTGAAAAACAGATTCAGTATTGTAGAATCGAGAAAAATTTATAATGCAGCGTTAAGGCATAACTTTCCGATAAATTTTCAACTATTTAATAATTATCTGATTTAAACCATTACGAATTAAATGAACGTTGTTGTTGATCATTGAGCTTAGTTATCGATGAATAAACATCATATAATTAAAAAAAAAATCGTTAGATATTTGTTAAAATTTTGTAATTGAAGCAGCTATGACATACAAATATAATGAATAAGAAAAATTAAACGAATAGGAATAAAATAAAAAATTTAATTATTAATACAAGATTTTAATACAAATTATTTCGTTAAAAAGTCTTGGGTTTATGTTCAATTATTCCAGTTGAATTTTTAAAAGATATATAAATAAAAAAAAAATGATTAAGAAAATGAAAATATCTCGGATCTCGGATTGAATTAAAAAAATTTGTACATAATCATGAAATTTGACAAATTATAAAATTGCTTCAAACTCATTTAATCTTATTTACTTAATATGATTCGATCAATAAGTTTCCAACTATTATCAAAAATAGTATAGTATATGAATAATCATATACTATAATAATAATAATATATATATATATATATATATATATAAGTGAATTTAAATATCAAATATATAATAGTTTTGTAAAATATGATAATTTAAAAAGAGAAAATAATTTCTTTAATAATATATGGTGTAGAGTTATAAATAAATATTGCAGATTAATTTAACCTTTGGATTCTTTACTTGATGTTTAAAAAGGTATTAAATATTAATATTCAAATTCTTTAGTAATAGGAGCGTATAAGTTACAAAGAAAATTAAAAATCCTCCTAATATTGCATAAACGTATATATATATATATATATATATATATTTATTCATAAGATTACATTTTAAGATCTTTTTACGTAATAACTGAATTGCAATTATTAAGTTATTGCATTTTTTAAATTATTTTTTTCTTATTTCTACGAATGAGGTTTTTTTTTTTAAATTCAAACAATATGAATTATGCAGTTTACGACTTAATAAAAATATATTAAAATCAACGTTTGAATGAAATGAATAGAAAATAAAAATTTTAGAAATTATATTTAAGAAAATAAACGTACGGTTAAGCTGTCTATTATATATTTAAGACTAAGATTAGGTTTTACTAAAAATTCCAATAGTAAATGCTTCTGTTTTTCATTCTATTTTTTTTTACGAATATTATAAGAATTTATTATAGAAGGCATATAATGAATCTTCGAATAAGGAATATACGGAATATACGGAAATAATATTTAAAGTTAAAGCTCTTTTTCGCCATTTGATTGAATAAAATTAACGTGACTAACAATGTTTCTCTTTTCATATTCCTACATATTCTTCTGATACATCTTTATTTAATGCCCATTTGAAGATAATCAAAGAGTCGGATAGAAGACTATAATCATCGAATATCTATAGCCGCGCGAATCCCTAGCCGTTGACCATACAAAGAGGCATATATAAGTAAATATGCAAATGTGCTGACTGTACGTATAACACAGAAAGACCCTCGACCCGCTTTTTCAAACCGAAGTACCCCCGATTAAATGAAGAATATCAAAGACCCTACCTAATAATTTGAGCCACTCAAGGTGAGCATTAAATTGCTTGAAAGAAGGCTCACGTGTGCGGACATAACCTGCTCCTTTAAAAATGCCGCCTTCCTCCAATGCTCTAACGGTCCATTCTTACACACTCACCACACTCCTGCCTCGTACATATTTTATATGCGAACGCTTACTCATTCATATCATATTTAAGTCCTTCTATTTCTTCAAATTCCAACTACGCGAATAAAGTTACGTTTTCTGATTATACATTTACGATACTTTATACTATTTATAATATATAATAAAATTTTAGCGTAAATGTATCTCACGATTCTCAGAACATTTCTTTTACCTAAATATTATATTTTTGTCCTTATAATCCATTAATATTTCATTAATTTTCAATAAAACTCTCCTCAATGCTCTCCATTGCTGTATGTAATAAGTATCAAAGCTATCAAGTAGCTTTTACAGTAGTACTATACATACAAGCATAAAGACTTTAAATTTATCGTATATAATTAAATACTATTTAAATATGTAATAACAATACGTTTTCAGTTATTTAGAAATACGAAGTGTTCTTGCAAAATTTATATTTTCATTATAAATTTGCTAATATAAGAAAATATTATATTCAATTTATAATTTATTCAAATATCAAGTTTTATTCTTATAAACAATATTTTTCTTTTGTTTTGAATCTTTTTATTAATCATTAATTATTTTAAAATAATTTATTGCAAAAACTCATATTCATATTCTTTAATTTTTTTTTTTTTTGCACAAGCCTTTTATATATTCAGAAAATAAAGCTTATGGTAGATATATGTATTATAGCATACATGTGTAATTCCGATATAATAAGAAGCCTCTGTAATACGAGGGAGAAATGAAGTCATAGAGAAAGAAAGATATATAACGACATGTATGGCTTACTAACGCTAATCAAATAAAGAAAAATAGAACTCTTACTATACATATAGAGAAACTGTATGTTCCCGATACGTTTCCGAATTGCGATATAACGCAAGTCGTCAGTCAATTCATTTGAGTTCAGTGTGCAATAAATGTTTGGTTTGTTTACAAAGGAAAGTAAATATACATAATTGAAGGAATATTGTCCCCAGTATACGTATTCTATAGAATTTAATATTAATAACTTTGCATTAGCCTACCTGTTTTATACAATATTTACAATTCAAATCAATGAAACAATGAAACATATAAATTAAAATAGATTTTTAGTAATTGAAAAATATTAATTAATTGATAATGTTATTTTCACATTATTACGTTATTGTAGATGTACATGTTTTGTATCATAGTATTTCCTTTAAGTAAAATAAAAAAATTTTAAATAATTTTAAAAACAAATTTCAGTGTAGTTTTCACACGCACATATAAATATATATATATATTATTTAACATATTAAAGTATAATTATAAACACTTGGATACAAAGGTGATAAGGGAATGAACGATGAGAAAACAGCAACAGTACTGCTTTAAACATAAAATAGTAGATAATAAAGTAACAAAAATAAATAAATGCAAAGGAGTCTCATTGAAAAATAAAAGTTTTTTATTTTAATTTGCGAGTTATTTAAAATTTTTTAAAAACTTAATAACACATAATATTTTTAACGAAATTGTATAAATAGGTATAACAAGTAGGTTTTAATTTAATTATAAATCGTTCTTAAACATAAAATACTGGCTTATATGTTTATGAATTTTACTTTTATAAATGTAATATAATATTGTGTTTTTGTAAAATATTCTGCTAATTAAATTATATTCTGTATAGTTTTTGAATTAATAGTAATAATACTTTTGTATTATATATAGATATGTACAAACACACAAATATTTATAAATCATTATGGATAAATTACTCAGTAAAGAATAATTATCATTTACAAAAACCTAAATAAAAGTCGAGTCTTAAAAAATTTTCTTAACTTCTTAAATCAAATCAGAGATAAATTATCATAAACAACGAGTCAAGATCACGGAAAACTAAAATAAGAATTACCTATAATAATGAAAGTACATATATACGTAAATAATAAATGTGCTGAACAAAGCGATTTAATATTTTTAACATGTTATATAAGTGATTTCGGGAACGAGATTTATTTTTTTAAGATTGCATCGAAAAAGCCTCAGAAGCTTTTAGTACTAAATTGCCATTTTACGAATTCGAATAAAAATATATGTGTTTGATTACAAAACTTTCTAGATTTCAAGAATGAAAACCGTAATTGTTTGTTTAAGCCACTCAACGATTCATTACTTCTCGCTTAGAAAACATTTAATTCAATTTATTTTCCTATTCCAAGTTCGAAATTTTAAGTCACTGGTGGCTTTACTATTGAAAAGCCAATCATTTCTTATTCATTATTGAATAGTAAAGCTTATTGCTTTCTATTGAAATACATTTCAAGGCTTATCAAATATCAATATATAAAATAGTAAATCCCTTATATTTATAAACAAAAAAATTTTTTTTTTTTTTATATCCTACGAATATTTTCAAAACGACGCTTTAAGATAATTTAATTAAGCGCAATTTTAATATATAAAATATACGGTATTCGAGTGAATTTCGTAACTTTGTGCAGCTATCTACATCAATCGTGAATTTCGTAACCTATATAACCAAAATAATAGAAATATTTTAAAATAACCGCTAACGTTGATTCATTAAGCCTTACCTTATCAGTTAATTTAATTATAATTAAACTTACTTCCAATCATTAAACGTGGAGTGTTAAAGTTATATATTTAAGTATGCATAGAGCTGGGGAAGCTTCTTCCTAAATAATATAAATCTTAATAAATAAAACGAAATTGCGGGTAAAAATTAATATTATATGGAAAAAGAGGAGCCGACGAAAATACAGTATCGGACACATTGTGTCACGTCATTTGACGTATAGCTAGCGTGAGTTAGTAAGTCCGGTGATTATGCAATAACGATCCCGACACAGTTTAAGGAACTCGGGATATGACGGGCTTACTTAAACAAAGCGTCTTCTTGAAGAGACAATTAAGAGCGAGCGCAAGACTGGAATTGACATCAGTGACGATTATCGGTCACTCCTAAGGTAAGGAATGAAGGATGAAGCTAACCAATAACTCTAAACTCGACGCAATACGTCACCGCAGCTATTGTATTTCCATGGCTATTATCATAAGTCTTATGCGCAAGAACAATAATTGTAATCGATTGGCTCGAAAGTGGATGAATTCAGTGGGACGACATGTCAAGTGGGAGGACATGACTCGAGTCACCGAGGGTCCTCGTTTCATAATATCTTAATAGCTCCGACAAGTGATGCGCGAACAAAAGTCGAGTGCATTCCCGTACAATTTTCTTTCATTTCAAGATCGTAATGAAACATACAATTACTCCGTACATGGCTTATTCCCGCCGAGCGAAAAACTAGATCAGCTGCTCGATCTGCATTATACTTTCCCTTTCCCCTCATATTTTTCATGCGATGCTACCCTTATGATTTCAGTCTTTACGCTGTCAAGCAAGACCTTACACGCTGCATCCTAAACAGATTGTCAATTTCATTTATACGTATTCATTCTATTTGCTAATAGTGTTTCTTATGCGGTCGACGGCCGAACAAGAATCAAAGCCCCCTCGATCCATTTCACCGCTAATAATAATTCAACCGGCTAATAATAACCGGCATTAGGCTTCTTTTATTGTTACTTACCGCTACGTCCCATTAATTCCTTAAATTCCGTAATAAACATTTCGTATCTAAATAAGAATTGATATTCAATTATCTGAATAACCTCGGCGAACGCCAGCAGACAATATATTTTCGCGAGTCTCCGCGTGATTTTTTAAATGCGCCCTCGTTCAAGACCTGCAATAGGGACTTTTTTTTAGAAAAAAAGAATAGTCGCCGATCTTATGAAACGAAAGTACATCGAATAATTATCGTCGAGTGGACTTGTGCGATATGATATGTTGCGCAACGTAGCAAATGTTTCAATATTTGAGAAATGATGCTTTGCTGGGCAGTGGCTCGTTCGATACTCAAGTATTCATCGAGACTTACAGAACATTCGCTCTACCAATGTTGTATAATAAATCCATTATGACATTTATTTCATTGTATCTTATGCGATTGTATTTTTCGGCTGCAGTACTTTCTAGCTCGATAACTATGCAATGCATTCATAATGCACCTTCAATGTCATATCTCGCAAATTAAACGTACGCGCACTTATATTAAATATTAGTAGTTTTGGGGTTTACTTAATACTGTCAAATACTCAATGAAGCTAATCTAATATGACGAGTACCGATGTCAAAGTAGATATATCGGATATCATTCCGATATCATGTAAGAGTGTCTTACTCCGTGTCGTGATAACGTGATGAATTATTGCATCAACAGCTGTCACTTGCGCGTCAATACGACTGCAATCCTCACTGGATTATACACTCTAGCCTCATTCTACGGCCACTGGCCCTCTAGCAATATTTATATTTATATTAACAAAAGGTTTTCTTAACGCAACATGTAAATTGAAAAAATAGCTTTACACGCGAACGTCTGCCTGTTTTTCTTTTACCCTTTTGCGTAGTTTCGTAGCTGGCTGACGTCATTGATTTATCAGCGTCGCGTCGGGGGCACTGAAATACAGACCTTAGATACTAAATGTTTCGTGAACGTATTAGGATTACCTATGGATATACTTTTCCTCTTCATTGCAATGCTTTTTTTCTTTCTCCCTTTCATTCCCAATGTTTTTCAAAAGCTGTTACGTGAAAATATTTCTTATAAATCAAAGTATCGTATAAATTTAATATACACGATAAATTTTATAAATTAATTACTCAACGTTTAATTAATTAATGCTTATACATAATTGTTTCACTTCATACGTAACGATATTTATTTATTTTATGAATTTAAATTAGAAAATTATTACTCTGAATATACTTGTGTATGTGTTAATGTGAAACAATTTGACTGATAATATGTAGCCATGTTACTTAGGAAAAAATAACTTTTTATCCATACCTACATAAAGTCCATAGATCCGTTCTAGCTCAATTATAATAAAGCGCTATTGTATTTTTTTTACGAACTTGAATATTTCGCGAAAAAATCTAAATATAATAATGAATAAAATAGAAATAAGTACGTTATTATTGTAATCTTCATTTTATCCTTATTTTTATTCGTACTAATGCCTTCCCATACTATTTTCATTCAAATACAAACATTTCAACGTTAAAAATTATTTATTTCTCTTATATAGGAACTTCGAATGGAAATTTAAGAAATAGATTTTGAAATGAAATTTCGACGTACTTATTACGTAAACTATTGTGAGTCAGTTTGACAATGGGAAATAGTTACTACTCGTGCTACTAGTTTCATATTCGAAAAAACGTACAAAACCTCTATGCATTTAAAAATTTATACAAAATATAATATATTTTTTTAAACGTAAATGTAATTGTAATATAAAATGGATAGATGATAAGAAAATAATTTAATATAAAAAATAGTTAATTGTATTAGTAATGGAATTTTATTGATTTATATAGAACTTGATTCAAGGGCATAAATAAATTTCTTTTGTATTTAAAATAAAATAACTAAAATCAAATTCACGAAGCTAAATGTCCCTCTACTGAAATTACAAAAATTAAAGTTATTTAAGCAAAAGTACAGAGTTGTCCTTCGCTTGCATATGAAAATGACATTGAAGTGGAGAAAATGACATTTTACGAGTAAGCGATTTATTTTCTTCTCTTGAGAAAGTACAGAGACATGCATGAGTATAAGCGAAAATATAAATCATAGCGCTTGTGTTGGGAAAATAAGAAAAATGAACTAGCGAATGCTTACACGCACCTCGCAAATATTTTGCATCCGAGCACGTAAATTTTCAGTTTCTCCGACGACTTGTATACTTGATCAAGTTCCTCTACGAACATGACGGATACGTAACAATCTGCCTCAACCTTATTTTCCGGCGTTAAATTCACAGAGATTCGAAATATCGGGAAATGCAATTTCTCTTACAAATACTTTTATATACAATATACAATACATTTATTATTAACACTTGTATATTCAATTCCATGGAATGTTAAAGAATATTCTTCTTAATCAAGCCACACGCAGTTAACAGGAACAATAATAAATTTATAACTTATTTTTTTATTTTTAGACACGTATAAAGTTTTTTTTTTTTTTTTTTAAATAAATGACATCAACATTAAATACAAGCGGTGTAAAAATCCTAAGTAAAATGAAATGAAATTATTTTACAAATTATAGCTTTATAATATCAACATTATAATTTATAACATGAATCTTTATAATGTCTGATTTTTATGTATGCGTATAAAGTGGTGGGTGTGGGCGTGTCAATTTAAAATTGTAGCAATTAATGTATTAACAGGAACATAAGAGTTTCAAATAGAGATTTGAGTACGGAATTCTTGTCTTGAAATTCTGATTATTGTAAGGCTATTAAAATAACCATGTATTCCCTTCACAATAGTCAAAACAATCAAATTTATAATTTACGTTTCATAGTAAAGTGTAGAAGCCACTTCTCGTTTCTAATTAATTAAATAATCCCCAATAATAACAATTCTTAGAATTCAGTAATTTCGTTCTTGTTTTTGGCATTAATATTATTTACCGTTATTTTAACTCTGCAAATGTGATTTTGTATTTAAGCGAATGTATAATTAATCAATGACAGATTTCATTTAAATAGCGCAAAACTTCGTAATCCGTTATTATATATCTTATTCTATACATGTACGTTTATATTTTTCTCAAAATATTGAATTTATTATATATATATACCTTATTACTGCAAGTAAAATTACCAAACGTACTCTATTCTCATTGTAAATATACATTCAATAAATTATAATTTTTATTATAAGTATGAATTTATAATGAAAAGAAATATTTAAGAATATTTATAAATAATAAAAGGAAAATCGTTGGAGACTCGTAATCGTGTGTGTTTATACATTACTACAATTTAAAATTGAAGCATAATATATTTGACTCAATTGCCTAAGTTTTATAAGTAAATACACTTTAAAGATGTACTAAAGTATTTAAACCATAACTTTATTTATTCAAACTTTTAAACTATCGTTAGAAATGATATTAAGACTAAACTATCCTATTTTAGCAAGCAAATTATTATAAACTGCTTTTGTACTTGTTTTAAATCTGAAATTATTGAAATATTTTACTTATCATGAAATCGTATAATAATGAGTTGAGTTTAATTGTTTACATCAAATTATCGAAATTTGTCGAAACACTAAAAATCTCTGAATTTATGGTAACTAAATGGTAACTAAAAATTAAGTTTATCAATTATTTCCAACGACAAACTTTTCAATATTTCCTTGGGATTACAAAAAATATGACAAATACTTCATTCAAAATTACGTTAAAATAATTATTTTTTATATATAAATGCGAACTTATGCAGGTGAATGGCACTACTATTGTCCATTAAATAAATTGACTAATATCCCAAATAAATTAAATTATAAAATTACGTATCTGATGTATCAGACATTTTTTTCTTCTGTTTAGAATAAGATTACCTTAATACTTTCAATCTATTATTCACGTCGAATCTTCTTATAGATTATTATCTTTACATCATAGACTAAATATGCTTAAGTAACCGAGTTTTATTCAAGGACTTTATCTTTTTTCTATTCCAGCGGGAGCGTAATTTATTTACAATTAGGAATGCAAACAAGGAATATCGTTAATTTTTTTATAATATGCTTTTAACTTTTCCGTTATGTCTCCCTCGCCCATCGATCTCTCGTTCTCTTCCACCTGTTCTTTCATCCTCTTTAAATATATTTTTGTACTTATACATAATATAAGTATATATGTAATAATTGTTTATATTAATTATTGTATGCAATAAAAAATTTTAATTGAGGTATGAACTGAACGAGTTAATAGTTTCAAATATATATGATATATTTATACAGACGAATAATTGTCAATGAAATCTTCAAGTACTCTGTCTCAAAACTAGTTATCCTGGAATTAGCTATTCTCAACAGCAGAAATAATTAGTTC
The DNA here is from genome assembly GCA_018883505.1 of Ceratosolen fusciceps. Classification (NCBI taxonomy): domain Eukaryota; kingdom Metazoa; phylum Arthropoda; class Insecta; order Hymenoptera; family Agaonidae; genus Ceratosolen; species Ceratosolen fusciceps. The sequence continues at coordinate 16,584,229 of RCIC01000002.1, read as the reverse complement.
TATTAGAGAGAATGTCAAATTGCCGAGTTTATGGACATTTATATTATTGAATTGCCATAAAAATTTTTTAAAAAATTGCCTTTATAATCTTCTTAAAAAATCTTCTTTATGATAAATTATAGACGATATATGTAGTCTGATTTAAAATGGATTGACCATTATAATGAAATTCAGAGTGACAGAAATAGAAATTTAATACCTATTGATTACTTTTGCAACGAATAATTTCTATTTTATTCATAGTGATTAGTTTATAAAGATCATTAAATTTATGTGAATCATATTTTTAAAAAATCGCTATTTAATAAATTCTTTCCACCTATACTATTCTTCTTCTTATGCAGAATTATTAATAACATTATGCACATTATTATGAATAAAGTTTTCAACATAATTCCAATATTGTTCAGTAAAGGTATATTATTCTCAGTACAATATATGAATTTACATTTATATTTTGGATTTAAAATCAAGTGCTTTTCAAATGAGAGAAAAATTAATACGAAAGATAATAATTTAAATGAATAAAAACAGAAAGTGTAGTTCGTATCAATAATAGAAGAAGGCATAATTTCATACATAAATCTAGCTAAACTTAGTACAGCCGATTTCGTTTCTTACTTCTCTCGCATATGCCTCAAATACCAAAGCGATTGTAATCTAAACTTAAACTTGGCGTGTCCCGTTCCTTTCGAGTCTTATCGTGACTTTATCAGCGATTATTTCCTTTTCATTAGCGCCCTTCTATTCCATCCCCCTCCCCATCCCCCTCCTCCCCAACCCTCCACACTACCCCCGCCTATACCCTTATTCTTTGTTCCCCTCGCGCCTCATCCACTTTGGCCCCTTCCACTTTTCTACCCTCCATACGAGAAATTTATCATTTATCGTGTGTATTGTTTTATTACCCGCTCAGTACTAAAGCCGTGCTTCTAAATTAATTAAAGTCATCGACCTGTCCAAGACTTCATCGAAAACAGCTTCAGTATAATTAGAATGAAACGACTATTTCTTATTTTCATGCGCTCGGAGTAAGAGGAAAGAGCTCAAAAATTATAATTCAGAATACATTGAATTAATGATTTCATTCGGCGATTTCACTACGTCAACGTTGTAAACGTAAGATAGATAAATAAATAAATTTCTTGAGAATGATGATATAATTATAATTTATCATTTATCAATTCGTCGTCGGCAGGAAAAGCAGTGCTAAAGATTCTGTCGATTCTTAAATTCTTAAAATACTTTATCCGAGACAAATACGGCATCATTCGTCAATATTTATTTTAAAATTAACTCCGAACGAATGTACAATCCTACAATATCTTGTTCTCACGTTTATCACTCCTTCGACACTAGTACTGCGAATTTCTCTGGACAATCTTATCTCTTATCTTCTATTCGCGTATCAGGAGCCAAGGTACTTCACGCGTGTCAATCAAACTTCTTGATGAATCTTGTATCCTGTAACGTAGAACGTTCCATCGCGTCAATCTATGCTGCAGCAGTTAAAAACAATTCATTTTCTTCGTATCAGGTATAATGTACATTCACTTCAGAACAACAGATAAAACGATACTTTACAGCAACAGAATGTCAACGTCAAACAATGCATTGTCCCTGTTAACCTTCTTCACCAGAAGTTGTAATGCGAAAAAATAAAACCTACCCCTTTCATATATTACTTAACGTAAGTTATTTACATTTCAATCGATGAATATTTCATTCATTACAACGTATTCCTAAAAGCTTAGTTACAATTTATATTTCATATGCTTAATGTAATTATTAAATAACAATAAAACCATCAAATGCTTATTAAAAAGTATCCTACTGCTATTACTACTACTACCACTACTACTACTATCCATAATAAAACATCGTGGAAACGCTGCTAATTATTCGTATTTGTATTCATAAATCCCAATACTGTAAAGCTCAGGCGTAACGATGTTGTTTTCTTTAAAAGTTGCTTTTGGAATAATAAATACAGAACAGAGTTTAACGTATGATAAAATCACTCGCGATCTTGACACAATTTATAGGTCACGTAAATATTCTTTTCGAGGGAGCATTGGCACTATTCTCGCCAAAAACCATTTGAAATATTTTTAAACTTTACAGGCGAAGAAAAAAGAAGTTTGAAAATTAATAGTGAAAGATGAAATAATATGACGACATTTCCAAATAATGCATTATAATTATATTTCGTAAATTCATTAAAATACATTGTAGGGATCAAGAAAATTATAATTTTACTGTAAGTAAAATTTTAAAAGAAACGCACGAGGTTGACTCGGGGTATCGGATCGACTCGACGCCCAAAGTCACCTTATAAAAGGTACTAAAAGGTAATTTGACTCTATCATGTTATGTTTAAGCTTCATTTGATGTGGCTCCACTCTAATCAAAATTTATTGAATTTATACAGAAGGTAAGCCCTTCTGCGCGGCAAATATGCTTTCGACCTTTTTCGATAATAGAAAATAATAGAAAATTTCATTTGAAAAATAGTTGGAATGCGAGACAAAGTCAAGAAATTTCTTTTAAAATAAAATAATAAAAGTAAGGAAATAATAATAAATAATGAATGGGAAAAGATAAATTTTAATCTGAAAATTATGAAAATATTTAAATTCTAAGCAATACGTCCAAATGAATTATAATTACATTACTGTTTTAACTGGCAACGTCAACATAGTTAAAATAAATGCTTTCACGTTAAAACAAATATTATTAAATTAATTATTAAATTAATTGTAGTAGTTTTGTTTTATTCGATGCCTTTAATTCGACATTAAATTAAAATAATCGCAAAATTATTACCCATAAATTATCGCACAATTATTACGTCAATAATAAGGAATATTTCTTAATTAATATAATTAATCCGAAGTGTAATTATAATGTGCTGGCCGTTGCTCTAAAAAAATAAAATAATTGCTAAATGAGGCGATAAGTAAATGTAACCCGAAGGTAGTATGATTAAGTAGAATCAGGATATGTCAGGAGCAGGGTTTGTTGAGGGATGATACGTTCAAGTGAATGGGGAGAAAGATGAGAGCTTTGATGGTAAGAACGTTGACACTTTTTACGGAACTGTAATGTATTGAGATAGAGAAGCCAAGAGCAATTTCTTCGTTCCCTCGCAAGCCTCGTTCTTTCAATAGTTCGAGATGATTGTATTACCTCCGGGTAATTGAGCTCCACCACTATCGATCTTATTCCCTCATCCTCTCATCGTATTATGAAGAGTATTCCATGGCAGTGACTTATACAAAACAAATTCTCCATCCTCTAACTCGAAGCTTTCCTTCGAGCTTTTAGAAAACGTAAATACATTATTGAGTCTCGCAAGCACTACTGGCATTCGTAGTATAAATAGTAAACGTATATATAACCAATGATCTATCATGATCTATGATACAATGGCGATACAAAGCCATTTATCAAAAAATAAATTATAGACTTTGCCACATAGGTTTTTTTTTTCCTTTAATAAATAACGACAAAGAACCCTTTTCGTATTTATTAGTTTAGTGCAATTTTCACCTCCGATACATTATTAGATTATATTTTATTTTAAAACTTTCTCCGTTCTCATTCAATTGTCACCCGTTAGAATTTTAAAAATTCATCAAAGAATATTAGAATATTTAGTGAATTACTACTACATGAAGGATATTTATGCTCTAAATAGCTTCAATAACAGCCTCGATAAATCTTTAGAAAAAGATTTGTAATTCATATTAAATGCTCATCAATTATCAATTGTAATATTAGTTTATGTAATAAATACGCCGTTACAGCTAACTAAGAATATTTATAATAATTTTTACGGAATCAGTTGAATCTCTTTACTCTGTATTTATTTTAGTCCTTTAACATGACGATTTTCAAAATACGTCAACATAAAATTCGTAAAATTTCGCTAAATTAATCATCGCCTAAGCCAATATTAAGCGCAATAACAGGATATTGTAAGTTTTGATTCTATGATGATTTCTCTGGTCGTTTGAGCAAAATGTCAGCAGCCGTATAATATGTATATTAGGAATCTATTTATAAATTTAAAGTCTCAAAGCATCCACAAATTTAAGAGAGAAAGAATCTTAGCGTAATAATCGCAGCGTATACGCCCATACGCATTTAATATAATACGTATATAATAATATAAACAGGCATAATGCACATACGCGTATACGGTTCTTTTTCATGAACTAAACGAACCGAGAGGCAATTTAGATAACCAAGAAATAGTGCCAGGCCTCTAAATGGTTCGCCATAAAATGGTACTCACGATTTTGTGATGGAGATGCTGAAGCTCCCGCTCGGTGACACGTCTTCTCGAGAGCTCCCGCTGTTCACGCCTGTATTGGCTGTATTTGTAGAAGAGGTACATGCCAGGCAGAGCGAGGACAACCAGTGGTTTCATGAGGCCGGCGCGAGCGTTCGATCCTCGGGCTCGTGGCTCCGGTGGCTCGTCGAGCTCCTCCTGCAGCTGTTGCGGACCCGCAGCTTCAATGACCACAGGTTCCGACGCCGTCGCCGCCGCCGCCGCCGCCCCCGCCCCCGCAACAGCGGCTGCCGGCATCTTTTACCTAAAACCTCGAGCGTACGGTCCTATTAATCATACAACGACTAATTTCTAAAGTCAATGGCGTACATTCAAATTAATTATTCAAATTAATATTTAAGCACAAGCTGCTTAATATTTACTTAATATTATATAATAATTAATAGTTGGTATAGCTAACTAACTAACTAACTAACTAACTAACTGACTGACTCACTTTAACAATGAAGATGTCCATGATAAAAAAATCAACTCAAATGTTAAAGTTATTAATAAATACATTTGCCATGCGCAGTAATCTTCGAAGTACAATTTTTTAATCCTTACATTTCATATGCCGTAAATTACAAAATAGATTTACTTCTATATAGTCGAAATTGAACAAAGGAGGGCAAGTAGATAATTATCGAAAACGATCTCGATACAAATGATATTCGGAATAATCACATAACGAAATCATCGACATCGTCCGACCGATGCTCGGTTCGTTCCACTGCGACGCCTCTCTTGTATCGAGAATCGATTATTACTTCTATCTCCATTACCTTTCCCTCTCTTTCCCTTTCACTTCCCTCTATTTAAATGTCTATTTTATTCTTTCTATTCCGTTATCTTCCTTCCTCCCTCTACTCTCTACCTTTATCTAATATCCATATCTATCATTCGTACATTACCTTTGTACATTCACTGTCTCTCGCTCGCTTTATCCCACTCACTATCGGTATCTCTTTCTCCTTATCCACGTCAAAAATTATCATTGGCAGTTTTGCTTTTTTAAACTTTTTTAAACTTTTTTTTTACTTTTCTTTTTTATTTCACTTTATCATACTTATCGAATGTTGTTTAATAACCTGCTAATTCCAAAATACCGATTTAAATATAAAATTATATTTAGGCCTTTAAAAATAATATTACGATTTCGCTTCCTCGTATAATATTTTATAAATCGATTTAAAAATTAACATATTTAATTGTATAGAAAACTTAAATGATGTTTTCAAGTTAGTTTTCGTTTATTAACGGCCAAATAACTCGTTAAAATGCAAAAATATTTTAATAAATTGAAAGGAGCGTCGAATATTTAATATTAAGCGCTCGTTCGTTATTTCGTGGCTAATCGTGAAAAGAGCTTTTATACCGTCAGAAGAAAGGAATATGTATCTATGGAATTCTTCGTAAATACATATATATATATATATATATATATATATATATATATGGGTGTCGAGTAAAAATTTCCAAACATATTACTATATACGTACAACTAGTCGCGCACTATAATTCCCCTATGACGTATTTTACTTTCTCGATTTCGTTTTTCTGGCTATGCAAATACCGCTTTGACAAATGTAGAGTATAACAGCGTAGCCGAGAAGCTGGGACTTAGTCGACTGTGACGTGAGTAGATCCATAGGTACATCAGGCTTTTACTTTTACACGGTAAAAGATTTCATGCTTAATTTTAATATGACTTATTGTTAGTCAAACTGGATCATAGAACAACACTTCAACTTCACTTTCACCAAAACTATAATAAAGAACAAGAGCATTGTCAAAATTTTCAAGATTCTAGACATTCCTATCGTTGAAATAAATCATCAACTTTTATTAAATGAAATGAAATGCTTAAGCCGATACTTATAAATCTAATAGTGCATGCAAGCTCTAGTTAATTAATTTTTAATTCGTCACTTTTGATTTCGAAATAATAACAACTATTAAATATTTAAATATATATAACAGCTTAAAAATCATATGGTTAATTTTAAATATATGACTTTAAAATCAATCATTTTAAAACATTGTTGTTTAGACCAATATATATTGTTTATAACAATTACAAAATGAAACTTTATACTAATCATCTAATTTATTAAAATGTTTTTAAACTAATTTCTATCTGTATTGAATTCTTTATATATTGATAATATATAAATTTATATTGATAATATATATATTTATATAGATAATATATAAATAAATTGAAAATATTAAAAATTTACTGAACAATTAAAAGAAATATATAAGAGCGATCAGATTGTAAAATAATTAATCGAGACATTTGAAACTATGGAGAATGAAGTTTTTACAAGAGAAGTATATTATTAAAGCTTCGAGAAGGGGTATTATTAGGAAAATTAAATTTAATAATAGATTACACATCTTTATATGGAATTGTTTATGGTTAACGTTAAAGCATAGCTATAAATGAAGTAAAAGCATCTTATAAGTTATTTATTGTTGAATAGGGAAGTGAAATGCTTAAATGACTTTAATTCGGCAGAGCGAGATAGATCCGAGAGAGAGAGAGAGAGAGAGAGAGAGAGAGAGAGAGAGAATTAAAATTTCAACTGTAGAATCTAAGTTGAACGTGCAAGCAGCTGAAATTGATTTAAACGTTAAAGATTCGTGCAGCTCATTTATAAAGTACCACAACTGAAAACTTTATTCAAACATAAATTGTATTAAATGTTAGAAAGGAAAAAATCGTTAGAAGGATAAAATCGATCATTCCGTGGGGACTAATGAATTTCTCCTGGCTCGGTAAAAAAAGAAGCTTTGTACTCGTTTAAAGAAATATGAAGTGAAACGTGAACATGTGGATATTGGCCGGAGAGCCGGCGAGCGCTACCTTCCTCTCCTCCCTTACGAATCTCCCCACCATCCCCATCCCCAATAACCATATCAACGGCCGTCGTCAGCTCGAGAGTCGCTCGAGGAGCAATCGCGGCTTTGTATTAATCTCGATGGGCGAAAATCCCGATAACTACGAGTAGCCAATGCGGCGAATCCGAGTCCGCGAACAGGCAACTGCAGTTGGCTCATCAAGGGTGGTAGGCGAAAGCGGCCCCGGCTATATTTAGACCGAAAGGCGCACGCGTCTAGCTGCCGGCTAACCTATTCTTAACTTCGGGCCGCACTGGTAGTACAGGTGGGGTCGTGCACTCTGCCGAGGGACTCGAGCACGTGCGGGGCACGGGGCGAGGGGGGGGGCGGTCGAGTTACGGTGAGACGACGACAACGACGACGATGACGACGACGACGAAAGGGACGTAAGGGGCGAAAGGGACGAAAGTGGTAATCGAGGGTGCGGGCGACGGGGAGGTTGCGCTATGACTTTGGAGTTTCGTGGCTGTGTATGACGTGGGAAGTTGCGGAGCTTTCCGAGTGTCGGGGGTAAGAGCCAAGGCCTGCACTTATAAGGAAGTTGATAACGCTCGCTGTTTGGATAAGGATTTAAAAACTTTGAATCTTTCATGAGCCTAAGACAGGAAATAATGTATTTCGGGCATCGCTATGGACTATTAGGATTATTATCACTCGAGCAATCCAATCATTGATTCCACGTCGAATCATTCGCTGCATCAGCCTTTTTCCTAATTTTTTCTCTTTCTTTTATTATTATTTCCTATTATTATTTCCTATTATTATTATTTCTAATTATTACGCCGCAATAATTATTTTGAGCATTCCCGATAGTTATACCACAATACATTCAATTATTAAAAATAAAACAATATTTTCAATTGTAATGAAGAATTTTTGCCAGACTTTTGACTACAGTGAAGATTCATAGCTCGATTGCAAAGTCTCTAAATATACAATACAGAGTACTTGGGAAAGAATAATTTTATATACTTGGGCTAAAAAGTTCCGACTCCCTATTTAAAATTCTACGTAAAAATTTACATTCACGATTTTAATATAATAGTTCACGAAAGTATTAGAAATCCTATTACGTTTTTACATAAAAACTTATTTAGAGGTAAGATTTCGCTTATTTATAAACATTAATTTCCATCTACAACATCGCGCGAAAAATATATTACTTTTTTATAAAAATACGAATAATTGTAAATAAGTCGTATTATTAAAATAAATTATACAACTGAATATGTGAAATCGCTCTTTCAGCTTCAAGATCTTTGAGCTGAATAAAAATAAATAGTCTTTTTAAAACCAAATATTAAATACGTAAATAATTATAAATTCATGCTATTATTTATACATTATTATTTCAATGTAATTATGAATATGTTGTACGTTTAATTGCATTGATAATTTATCACATTATAATTTACTCTTAAATGTTACATGAAAATTGTTAACTATATTTAACTGCTTATTATAACAATATTTACTGAATGCACGTATAATAAATACATAATAATAAATTCTTATCAATTTTTAAAATGAAATAATAACGTTTATCAACGCACGGTTGAAAATAATCCTTTAAATATAATTTAGAGCATTTTACTGCTGAATTAAAAATGTAAATGCACATGACTGTCACGAACATATATTTTAACAACATAATGAAAATAATAAAAAATGTAATTCAATATATACTGATTAACTGTTAAGATTTTAAATGATCATATTACATTCACAGTACATAAGATGCATATTGCGTCTCGTGATAATTGATTTGTAAATAATTTAAATAAAGAAACGCAAATAAGAAAATATAAAAAAAATAAGTTATTACGTTATTAGTATTCAGGAAAAAAAATAGGTTTTTCATAAAAGAATTTTTCATTTTATTTTATTAATTATTAATTTTTATTGCCAATCATACAGATCCCAATGAAACTAAATAAGACGATGTTATTTCTAATTATTTTTTGATAATACTTACTTTAGTAGAAAGGACATGAACTATTCAATACGAATATATTTATATTTAGTTCAAAGCGTAAGATTTATCCTTCATTTAATTTCCACTTAGTTTATGTGCCCATAATTCTGGAAACTGAACGAGAAAAGTTTATATATGCTTAGATATGTCAAACCGTTCGTATGTTTAGTTATTAAAATTTATAAACAAATTTAAATTTGAAATCCGAACGAATAATTAATTTTATAAAATTCTAATTTATCGTTCGTCGCCAAAAAGATTTTGTTTTAAAATGTAATTTAAAAGACATTTAAATATCCCTGTATGAGAATTTTTATTACAAAATTCTAAAGTATTATCATAATAAAATTTTTTAAACCGTATCTAAAATAATAAATTATTAATCTTCTGCAACGAACGTAATGAGACATATACGGTAACACTGCTTTGATTTAATTTTGTTTCTTCGACAAAATTTAGCATAAAATTGTAAACCTTTTATGTAAATTACTATTGCTCGCACATTTAGAAAAACTAAAATCTTTCAAAAATAAGAAAAATCCACGAAGCTATTCATAGGGTAATTATTTTATATAAAAATTTATGTTGACAATGTCAGCGTAACACTCGTACAATCATGAAATATGAATATTATAATTAATTTTATAATGATAAATTGAAATTATGTATCCGAATCAACTTTGTCATCTGGAAAAATATTCTTTTATAAGAAAAACGATAAAAAAAATATTTAAAAAAAGAACAGACGCTCAATGTTTTATGCAACAAGAACTTATTTAAAAATTAAAATATTTGCTGTGCAAGGCAAGTGGAGCCTCGGCATACAAAATGGAGTGACTCCTTTAAGAAAATAAAGTTTGTCAACTTCAGTAACCGCTGACCTATGGCATAATCACATTATACAAAGGAATTTTACCATTTATTTTATGTTTTAAATTTAATTCTCATATTTTTCTCATATTATTATTGATTTAGAGTTACCTTCGACAGAGCATCGGTAGTATAAAAAGGAAAAAAAAACAATACAAAAAAAGGTCTGCTTAAGGTCATTTTTATTCAACAAAAGTAATAATAAAAGAAAAAAAATTACACCTGATTATTGGCGATTTTTTTGTCCGTACGCTTTCTAATAAAATAGAAAAAATTAGCATTTTCCCGTTGAATAAGCATAGTAAATACCTATTAGTTCTTCATTTAAATTCGGATAAGAATATTTGTACCAATAGTTAGATAAAGGTATCCAGAATATTTTTATCAATTTGAAAAGGGATGTTGTACAGATCGGCCATTAATCGGTAATTAATATTTCATTTAATGAAATCAATCTCGGTCGTTTCTCGATCGCGTCAAAAGTATTTATAATATTTATTTAAAACAAAAAATAATAAAAAAAAAAATAATATGCTATTTCATATTCTATCCCTTTCTTTATGAATGGAAATTGTATACTTTCACTTTTTATATTATTTATCGATCTACATCCCTTCTTGTTTCTCTCAATCTTTCATTTTTGTAGTTGACTGAATAGTCGCATGTTCGAGAAGGGAATTAATTTCCGCTCTATAGGCAAATTTATTCAGTATAGTCTAATATTATTCCACTAAAAGTCATTTTTTTAGGAATTACATCAGTCAGTGATGGAAATCTACATCTACTTTATAGATTCGACTAATATTCAGCTTACGAGAAAAACCTTGCAAATTACGATATTAATTTAGCGAAATAATTAATCGTCTAATTGGTGTTAAGATTAACTAGAATCGTTAACCACGCATCCTTTCATGAATTGTCCTTTATGTAAAATCTTAGTTTACACTTATTACTCGAATCTGATTAGCGTCGGACTCGCGTTACGTGTGTGCGTCATGTAAAATGAAAGGAAAGAAGAAGAAATAACGCGGAATCGGTCTGTCACGTGAAATAAACGGGAAAGTAATGCACCTTGATGCATTAGAAAGTTATTAGGCGTTGTTAGTTGTGTAAAAAATACGAATAGAATAAGTTAGGGAGATAAGAATCTACGATAAGAAAGGGTGATCGATTTCTGATTGCCACTGAGAAATATCAACCAACGGGACCGTGAGTCGAAGGACGTGCATTAATAGCAGTATAAACGAATTTTTATTTATATTTCGTAGGCATTTCGCTCATAATCGTAAGTGGCAGGCAATAATTTTTATATCCATCTACACTCTCGCTTTTCGAATAATTTAATAAGTAATTTTCTCATTATACGCAAGTATAGCTGTGTAATTAAAGTATCCCTTTTTCTTTTACATGCAATAGTAACACGTTAAGTTACGCACGCGTCGACCTATCGCGAAGTATTCCAAGCTCAACGAAACCGAGATTCTGTGAATATCAATAAGAACGAAGTATAATCTTTTATATTTACTATATAAATGTAATATAAGGCTCTTTCATGTGTGTGTGTGTGTGTATATATATATATATATATTAAGATTCAGAATCACATTAGTTTTTAATAACGGCGCGTTATCCTCGCGCATACCAATCTCCTTGGTTATTTCTTATGACCTCGCTTATGTATCTTTGTACCCGGAGAGCGTCTCCGGGTGCTCGAGAACTTTAAATTTTCATTCGGTTAGAAAGAAGGCCCTTCGAATGCTCACACAGGCCCCATCCCTCCACCACAATTATTTCCCCGTTCAAGAAAATGTGAAGGAAACTACAGCTTATTTTTCCTTGCTTAATATAATTTTCAATCCTTAGCATCGGCGCTTCAATTGATTAGTATAACAATAAATAAATGAAAGTAATTGTCCCAATGTATCGTATCTGTCCTCATGAAATTTCGCACCTACGAATCTATTGATGATTACTAATTACGTCACGTTCGAAACTTTTGTCTCTTTTCTATTTTAATTTATTCATAAATATCCAATACCTAAAACTCTATATTTTTAAATAAATTTATTTAAATAATCTCCTGAATTCATTGGAGGTTTTGACCCAACAGAGCTTTTGACCCGACAGAGGTTTTCAGTTGAAAATAGGTGAAATGGTTCGGAGGTCATTTCCTTCTTCTTTTATTAGTTCCTTACGTTCACTTAAATAGATCATTTTATCTTTTCTCTTCAAACATTAACACTGTCCGTTCCCTTGCATACAAAGAACATTATGGCCTTTTTACCTGAATTATCATGCGCCAGGAATATCCACAGATAAAAATGGAATACATTTACTGTAGTGTATAATATAAAAAAAATTATAAGAGTATAATTTTTACCCTGCGATTAAATGTAAAAGTACGTTTTCGTTTGAGCTTGCGTGATAACTTTTCTGGATCATAAAAATTTACATATAATTTTCAAATTCAGATTTTTAAAAAGAACTTAAAAATTATTCGAATCTCTGTAATTTTCCATTGCAATATTTTAAAGTTCAACTGTCATGTTGCAGATCATTGCATCATGAGAAGCAGAGTAATGGGGCAGTAAAAAAGGGACGACTACTCTTGAGAGCACGTTCGCATAAAATACCGAGAGATTAGAACAATTTATGCGACGGTTCAATCGTTTCAATAACAACTTCAATTTCAACTAGCTTTGCAATTTTCATTATGTGACTCTAAAAGCATAGGAAAAGTATATCCGTCTCTATGAAAGCAAATGTAAATATGTCATGTACTTTCACAGCCGTATACTTACGAATGTCTTCTTTACTTATACCGTTAACCAAAATTTCTGACACATTATTTTATTCCATATCCTCAATAATAAGGATATTATTACTTATTAAATAATCTTAATAAAAATGACATTTATCTCACTGAAGTTGTTGCAATTTCCTTTAATTGGTTTTTAAAAGCTGTATACCTGTAAATAATACGAATTTATAAAGACTCTAATGCACAAAGGCAATTAAAAATAATGATAAAGTTCAGTTATTAATAATATTTTATTGCAAAGTGTAAAATTTATAAAGAAAACTTGAGGCGCTAATTTTCAATGTTGCCAAATATTCAAAGTCATGAAAGAAAAAGGAAAGAAGATTGCTTTGAAAGTTATTGAATAAATAAATCCAACCTTCGTAAATTTTAAATTACATATGTATATATATATGGAAAGAGAGAAACAGAGAGAGAGAGAGAGAGAGAGAGAGAGAGAGAGAGAGAGAGACATAGTTAATAAACAGCTTTTATAATTAGTTAAATTTTTTTGATAAAATAAGCATTATCGGCAAATTTGTCAGGAATTCAGTTAGTTCGATTAGCGTACCTTTAATCACTCGTCTATAGACCTTTTCGTGACTTTCCAAGATTTATTAACTGAAATATAATGAAAAGAAGCTGACGTCACGAGTCTCATATAGATCGTTGATATTAAATGAAGGTGAAAGCTGGCAACCATAAAACCGATTAGTAATTTTTACACTTTGTAATTTGATAAAAATATCACTTAAAACTTTTTCAAAGCCTACTCCGCACTTATAAGATGCATAAACAAGAGCAGCACTTTTCTTGACCGCAGCTTTTTATATTTGTATTTACCTTACAAACTTTAGACATGTTTAAATAATGATAGAATACCTTACAGTTTATTTTTTTACAAATAAATGTCCGAGTTTCAATTGGCAATTAAATGTCCCAGAGTCTTTGTATCGCAATTTAAAATGTTCCTACAAAATTATTTCTGGTAAAAGAATCTGCTGATACGCGTTATTTTTATACGTCAACGTCTCCCAATTTATTTATCGCAATTAAATTGTTAAGAAATCTAGGAAGTGTCGTAAGTAGATAAGAATAATTTTATTCGGCTATTTTAATATCCCGTAAATTGCATTGTAAATTCTCATCGGACAAAAACACATGAATGATTTTTAATTTAATATAATATAATAAAGTTTTTATAATATTATTAATACTCGAGAAAGTGTAAATATGAATGAATAGTATATAATATTAAACGAGCTTTCAAGTAAATAAAGAAAACTTGACAATTTACAAGTTTACAACTAAGCCGAGCCATTTTCATTTAACCAAAAAATAATTTCATTTATTAAGTTAATGAATTCTGCAGTATTTCATTGGTATATTTATATTTATATTTGTTTATAGCATCAAGTATAATATAATAGAGGGGCAAATGATTTTAGGTAATAGTCATCCAAAGTCTAATCACGTACGCAGCATTTAATATTTTAATTTAATATTTAGATTTCAACGCCGTAAAAGTTTGTTAGGAATACAATAATTTCACTTTTCATTACATAATATGATGTTTGGTAAAAGACGACAATGAAAGGCATACGTTCCGTAAGAAGATTATTAGCTTTTTATGAATTCCATTTTATGAAAAGATACAGTTTATTAATATTTGCGTCACAAATCTGTAACAAAAGATACTTTCTGCGTGCATGTAAAACAGAGAGGAAACCGTAATGACATAATCGAAATAATAAAACAAAGAAAGACGTTAAATAACCTTCTAAAAATACCTCTATAAATAATAAGAAAGTAATTACAACGAAGAAAGAAAGAAAAAAAGGGGGGAAAGAGAGAGAGAGAGAGAGAAAAGATTATGACGCAATTGAAAAGTGAAAAGTAAGAGTTGTTTCACCTTGAAGTGGAAATAAATAAAATACTAGAAATATAGAGAAAAGAAATTGTTGCTGCAGCTCGTCAATTTTACGTGCGATTATGAATAAAATATGAACAAAAATTCATTGTACACTAGTAATGCCTATTTAATTATGTATAGACGTGAACGGACTGGCCAGGGTATTATGTAATTCTACAAAAGCTTTTTCATATGGATATGGACAGGGATGGTTTTGTGAAAGCGTTAAGCGGATTGATTCGAGTAACAGTATGAATTATTATAATTGCTTGGAGCATGCGAGAAATATCGTAAATTGCGAGTTAAAAAAAGAAGGCATTGATTTGGCATTATTGCGAGCTGAAAAAGATATTTGAAGAGGCAAGGTAATCCTTGACAAGGTCACCAAGCTCGACGCACAGGCTGACTCTAGAGCGCGAGAACGATTAAGCTTAAGCAGTATCGACGAGCCGTAGCTTAGTGAAGGGCCGACTGTGGATTATTGCAGTGAGGGGGACGAATAAAAATTTACAGCCGTAGCTTAGCGGTGTTTGCGAGGGCTGTCAAGCGCTTTCGTGCGTTCTCAAGCGTTTTGTAGGGTTTGGTAGGGTTTGGTAGGGTTTGGTAGGGTTTGGTAGCGTTTGCGAGTGACTTACGGTGGGAGCCGACCTTCAAAGTACCACTGCGCCTGTACGCAGTGGTCCCGCGCTCGGAGGTCCCAGCGCCAGTAGTAAGAGTCAGAGAAAACGCCGGCCTCTGGATGCAGTGGGAGCGTCGTAAAAGAGTCCGGGCTCGAGGCATCCGCACAGACAGGCACAGAAAATGAAAGGACGGCGGGGACGAGGCAAGTCGGCGGGATCGTTCGAAGGTCGTACGCTAACAATGCGGTCGAGGGTCGGACGGGGACGGGGCGCACGGGCGGGGAGGTACGGGTAAGGGCAAGCGAGTGCGTCCCTCAGGGGAGACGTCGGTGCATCATCGGTCGCGTGTACATTTCGAGACTCGAGAGGCTGCCGCGTCCGGCATAGGACACCTCCGCCGCGACTACGCTTAGCTTACTCTCGGCTAGCCCCTACTCCCGCCCCCTTTATCTTCCTCCTTCGTCCGCTCGGCTCGTTATCTCGGTCTATTTGGGCTCGTACGTGCCAGGAGCAGCTCGGTCGGCCAGCGGGGGTGGGGAGGGGGTTCCGGAGCTCGGCGCGGGCGCGAACGCGAGCGCGAGCGCGAGCGCTAGGAGGTTTAGCCGGCTTCGTGGCCGGGTAACCACTGAGCCAAGAAGAAACAGCCGGTGTGCCACGAGCCCTCCTCTCTAGGAACAGGAAGAGTGAGAGAAAGAACGAGCAAATGCGGGTGGGAAAGGGAGCGCAGGGAGAAGCGCACGGCTCTAGTCGCGAGACGACCCGAAGAGGAATCGATAAACGAGGAGGGTGGCGAGTGGGGGTTCACGGGTGCGGGAGCACGTCGTCGGAGCGGCCGTCGCGGGAGAGGGGGAGAACGAACTAACGGGGATGAAGGAGGACGGAGGAGCTGGATTTTTCGGCTCCGTTCCAAGCCCGCGAAGGATGACTGGCTGCTGCTGCTGCTGCTGCTGCTGCTGCTGAGGAGGAGTCAACGTCACAGGAGGGCTGCTACGTCAACCTCGTTCCTCACATTTCCTCTTCTTACCTTACTTACCTTCCTTACCCCAGCCGTTTTCTTTCATGAATGCTGCCGGGGTCGTCGTTACTTGCCTGAATAAATATACTATAGGTATCCAACGCGACAAACCAATCACTTTGCTCTCCTACTTTCTTTATGACATTACTTCTCGATTAGACATTACTTCATACATTATCAATCGCTTTCATCAATCTTTATTTCCTAGATCAATATAATGATCGTAATAAAGATAACCGTCACAGACAATCGTGAATGTTCGGCTTCTAATGTAAAAAAAATTTGAAAAAAAAAAAAAGCATTATTTCTCAACTCTAAATAAACTATAATCGTTCAAGAATAAAAAAACCAGTTTTTTCATTTTAAAACCTTTAGTTAGATCTCTTTATACAATATATCATGTTAGATTCATGAAACTCGCTTAGTAATTTAAAAATAATTCTATATTAAATTTAAGGAAAATTCAAAGACATGATGTCATTCTCCAAGGCAAAGATGAATTATACAAATATAACACGTACAAGTATGTGTAAGTGCAATCAAACTACAATTCCTTATTATTTTAATTGTAATGTATATATATATATATATGTTAACGATATACGTTTATCGGATATTTTTATAAATTAAAAGACTCAATTGTATGGTCAAGTTTCAATTTTTACAAAAAAATTTTTCATACAAACAGAAATTTAATATAATATAAATGTTCCCTATTATTGAGCAAGAAAAGCATGGAACTGCTGTAATTTAAAAAGTTATTATCTTATTTTATAAATAAAATAAAATAATACGAATTTCTTTTTTTGTTATGCATATAATTGTATTGTTTATGCAATATCGTTGAATAAAAATTTTATACCACAAATGTGTAGACACAAATACATTATACTATATTAACGACTTCAATGTGTAACCTTTACAAGAATTTAATATATAATTTGTAAAATTCAATGTAAAATAGAATTAAAAATAATAGAAATTTTTAAATTAAATTGGTATCCTAATGATAAATTTATTGCATAGATATTGAATATTGTCTTTAAGCTTAAAAGTTTATATGAATTATCAGTACTTAGGAAAAAAGTAATTTAAAAACGAAATTAAACATCTATTTCGTTCACGAATTTTTAAAAATCCTTTAAGACTATAGAGTACATAACTATACGCTTATTTTTACAAAGCATTTGTTGTTTGTGTGCGAGGGCGCATGGATGGGTAGGTGAGCAGGCGCGAGTGTGTGGCGCCCTCGTCGCCACGTGCTTCGCCTCATGCGGCGCTGCCGGGCATATGACGCTCGCGTCACCTTCTCCGCGTGTCTCGCAAATTACATTCTAAATCTATCATTTCTATCATTACCCTTGCTAATGGTTAATAAAGCCGTAAATTATACTTACCTTCTTTTAGGGTTAAAGATTTTATATGACATTCATTACACATTTTCCTTTAATACTCTTCGAATAACAAAAATTTGTTATTTTAAAGTGATCGTAGTGATGGATCGTAGTGTTACAACGTTTGAGAAAAAAAAGTTCGTTAAAAATTATTTAAATTTATTATATATATGTATGTATACGTAATTCCGCAATATAGTCACGTTTTATATTAAATAAAAGAAATATACGTACATAAAAGTAGTTAATTGCAATGCGCCGATGAATCTTGACGAAGCAACGAATGAAAAATACTCAATATATTCGACATGAATCCTGATAACATCAAAGTTCTACAGTTTATTGACAAAGTAAAACCAACTAATAAACACGTGACCAACCTCGAAATATTCATTATTCTTATAATGCTGTTTCTTTATAATGGTTCCTTTCATCTACGTGGGATTTGCATGAGAAATAATTTTCTAATCTTGTATAATCAAACGTCATTCTGTAACTTATGACTTTATCATATAATTATACATAATATGCCCTTACTTATACTATTTAAAAAAGGAAATTATTTTAACTAAGAGTTTTTTGAGTGTTGAGATATTTATTTAGCGCGTGTATCGATCCGGCCAGTCAAGTAGATACGAAATAAAATAAAATTTTGAGATATCGTGAGAAACTATTTGTAATGATCCATTCATGGGCTAATAATGTCTATTCGAAATACCTTCTCTTTTCAGAACGACGCGATATACGTACGTCGGTTTCGTTAAGGATGTTTATAGCACTTCCTGTCTAGTAACTCGATCGTGTTTCCTTTTCCTTGGATTACTAGTGTTCCTGCTGCTTGCGATTTTTTCCAATGGCACTTTATATGATAGAGAGAGAGAGAGAGAGAGAGAGAGAGAGAGAGAGAGAGACGGCTTTAACTATGTATTCTGCGTAATCTAATTACACATATTTATATATATAATATATATGTATATTAATAAGTAAAGCAGTAAATTGCCTTGAAAAATTATAATATTTAAATAATTTTAAAAACATTTTTCCTCAATTTCAATTTCATTTTAAACTATCTGAAAATAATTTATTCCACACCCCGGGTATCAAAAGTAACGACTTGAAATAAATGACGAAATAAAATTGCACTACTGGAGCTTGAACTTTATTTATTTTTAAAAATCAAAGAATAAATATCAGTAATCGTGAAAAGGTATTGAACTATATTTCTCAGTTTCCGAGTTTTTCAACTAGTTTTGTGAACTAAGCATGAGCCAAGAATTTATACAACACTGCAGTCATTTTTATTCGGCCCGATGACGTTACCTACGCTGAATTACTGCCCTTTGACTCCAACTCGGTATGATCCAACTTGATCGGTATGATTTTCTTCAGTATACTGAGACATCTTAACTTTCGATTAACTTTAATGAAATTATATTTACCAACTCGGCTATTGCTTCTTTTTGCAATCATTACATGTCGTACGTTATTTCTGAATATAATACATAATATTTCATAACGAATCGTTCTCTCAGCACTGTCGTACTAAATATTGTTAAAAGTTATCATATATTTATATATGCATTGCGAGTAAAATATATGCCAATGAAAAATTAAGAATTTCTATTCCCTGATCAGCAACATCTGAAGACATTATTATTTTGTGAGCGTAAGTTCGTTACGACACCTGATGGACAAAATTTTATTATATCAAATTAGAATAAAAGTAATTACAGCTCTTATAATCAGAAGAAGGATTAAACATGCATGCATGTTGCTTGCATTAAACATGTTATACATGCATGTAACATATAATGTATTCGTGTAAATAAAAATAGTTTTAATAATTCATTTTCATCTTTACAAAGCATCGACGTATTAATAATTCTTCATGTTGTGTAGTATTGATATTATGTGATATTATGAGGGCATGAATGTACGAGGTCGATCATACAATGGCTGCACGTACCGTACTTATTACCGTAAACATTCGTTAATAACGTATCCACCTGGGAGCGAATCGGACTTTTTCAATATCTAGCCATCCCATAAAGATTATAGTCACGGTATCTAAGGACACCCGCGAGACTCATTTTCTCCGCATGCTCGAAATAGACTCAAAGAAAATGAAAAATGAGCAGCCAGATATGTTAACCCACTTAAGGACTTGGCTTGTATACTTGTACAATCTGTGTGAATAGTACTAGATTATATATTCTTTTCACCGAATAGTTATAGGTATGTCAATGTAAGATGTTCTGCTGGTTTACCATTACATTAATTGTTTCATTAAACTTGCCTTTGTTTATTCTATTGGTAATATTTATGAAAAAGTTTCAATCAATATAATTATGTAAAAAAAAAAAAAAAGAAAAAAGAAAAAAAAAATTAAATTGAGTATTTAATTCTTTAATTAGTAATTAATATATAATATGACATTGTTTCTATTATACTTATTTTATGTCATGTTTGGTCATTCAAAAGTTTAGTATATCCGTTAGTGCGAGTGTACGAGTAATTAATTCATTATTTACGTACTTTTATGCATTATATAATTTATTTTCTATCATAAATATGTGTCGGAAAATTCAGGTTAGATTCATAAAATAAGATGTGTCCGCTCTCTACCAGGTAATCATAAGACTACCCGCATGTAACCGAAATTGGTCTCTCTATTTGAGGTCTGCCGTCTGGTTTCCTAAAAAAATTAACCATGTACAATATATATATATATATATATATACATATATATATAGATAAATCCGTACGTATATGCACGGCTGGACCTACGCGTACATCGATTATTAATATCATATTAATATAATTTATTAAGTCCCATTCTACTATAGTCTTTTTATTTTTCATTAATATTAATAAATATTCCAATAACGTAATGTTCTTTGTCAAATCGTTTTAAATTTGACATTAATCATTAATTAATTATATTAATTAGTTATACAAACTGAATCATCGTTATGTTTACTCTTAGAATGCCGATTTACTACTACAATAATTAAATATCTCGTGCATATAGCTCAATATGCAATTATTAATATTATATGAATAAATTACTTCTTCAATTAATCGTTTATTTTAAAAACGATAAACTTTGATAATCTTGCTCATTCATTTAGGTCGCATTGCTGTTCACCCAAATAATCTATTGTGAAAAAACTCTGTAATATGAAAATTATCAATCACTCATCAATCACTTCAGAACCATGATCGCCAACTGATAAGAAACGCACAATTCGAATTCTCAATTATAAAAATTGACTTTGCAGCATTAGAAATATAAATATAAATGACATCAACGATTATAAAATTATCTCAAACAGTCAAAATTTTCGTTCATTTTTATTAATTCCTAATAAACCGACAAAAAAAGAAAGTCCCGATCAATTTTTACTTCAAATTGGATCTTACTAACTGGCATGAATTTCTAAATCTTATCAATTCTTCGAAGAGATTACATGAATTTAATTCAATTATGTTAGTATTTATAAAATGTAATATAATAGCATTATATTTAGCTAAATTAATTATAAATAAAAAATCAATATCGCTTGTTTATAAAAAAAAAAGAGAAAAAGAAAAAAATTAGTTTCTGCGGTAAAAATTTAAAGCTTTTGCTTTTAAAAGCAATTTGATAATAAATAATTGATCATGAAAAATGAAAAATAATAGCATCTGGATCAATTTTCAGATCCATTATTAAGTACAGTTTTATATTTGACCGCGATCCTCTATTTTACAGCCTCTACTTTTATTTATCTATTTATTATTTAAACATATTCTTGAAAACTTGATCAGCTGTACACATCAAAACAAATTGAATAAAAATTTATAAAAAAAAAAAAAATTACAAATTTAATAATTATTCATGTTAAGAAAGTAATTTAAAGCAACTTAAAAATTTGAAAATTATGAAAATTTAAAAAAAACGAAATTTACAGTATTTTAAAAAAAAAAGGTACGGAAATGATTGTAAACGACATTTACTTACCCGAACACTGAAAGTAGTAAATTTATAATTAAATATGTCAGAACGATTATTTCAGTTATTAATTTAAAATCACTGTTTTATTAATATTAACTTTGACTGTTGAAAAACAAAAGTAAGACTAATTATGTTTCACAGTTTTAATAACAGTTTTTCATATTAATGGATATTAATATTTAGGACTAATACTAACAAAAAAAAGTAAACATTTATATTTGAAAGTAAAAAATAATGACGAACCCATGTATATAAGCTGATATTGTAATGGAGAAGAACGTTTGATGTCCAAGCGGGAGAATGATAACAGGAAATGCATAATAAATTTATGAGTAGGATATAAAGAGTGAAACGAAAGTAGATGTTTTACTTAAGCTAAATAACTTGATAGGTTCTGTAGTGTTATAAAAGAAGAAAAACAAGATATTATAGAGTGTATTGTGAAGAAGTAGTAGTGCATCAGAAATTTCGTTCGCTGCTGAAAATTTATCATCTTGTATTTTCTATGCAAAGTTTGAAACATTTAGCATTTTAGGCGAGGGGGTTTACTGCACAGGGTATAAATATTTTCGACTTAAGATCACTCAACTATTTTTTATTAAAGCGAGGGAATTAGTAGCTCGCTGAGCCTATGATAATAAATAGTTAAAAGCATTTTTGTTAATATGCGGCGTTACATTTCTCAAGATAAAAAAGAAAAAGAAAAAGAAAAAAAAAGCAAGAAAACTTTTTACAATCCATCTTGAGGTTTTACAATTCTTCCACTTTTTATTCAAATTCTGACAATGGCTTACATTGAAACCGGGATTAAAGAGCCTAAGCCTACGTACCTGCATATACACCTACACTCGAGAACAAAAAAAAAAAAAGAAGAACGTCATCCTTTCATTCGTGGAGCATCGGAATCGCGGCCAAAGGAAGGAGACGGAGATAGTCATTCGTGACGCTGGAGCCATTCTTTCGACGGGTGTGCATGCGTGGCGAGGGGGTGGGCGAGGGCGAGGGCGAGGGCGATAGCGAGGGCGGGGGTGCAGCAGCCGTGGCCGCCACTGGCAAGAATTTCGCACTGGTCCACGGGCATGACGTCATTGGTGTGGTACGCAGAGCAAATCGATGCCACTCTCGTGGAGTCGCCCTGTACCACTACTCCCTGTGTACCCAGAAGCTCTGGTGCACTGTTCAAATACAATCCAACATAAATATAGTGAGCGCAGGCGCGCCACTGTAATTAACCTTTTCAGGCGCAACTTTTGATCATTCTAAGCTCCGTAATTACAAGCAACATCCAACAATTATTACGCAGCTTCATGGGACTCAGAAAGGGAGAAAGGTTAATCTGATATTTCACATCGCGAAAAAACATGTCTTTGATTATCATTAACAGATTATATTACGTATAAAATATTATGAACTTTAGGATTTATTTATGATTATTAAAATCTTGGCCACTTAATGAAGAACGTCATTGAGATGACCAAGGTCATTTTAATATTATTTTAAATCAAAATCAATTATACACGTGCTTATATTGTATTAACGATTAAACCGTTATAAAAAATTCGTAAAAAATAGCGTTATCGCGATTTCAATCCATTGAAGATACCAAATGATACGAAGGGTAACAAATTGTCATTCGTAATGTAATTTTAAATGTTTTCGCTCATACGTAATTTTAAAATTGATTAAAACGTAATTACGCATCCAAATTATTGAAGAATAAAGTGGCTCGGAAATCTCTGGTATTACGTTTCAATGAAAATACGATTTGTTTGAAATGCACTACAATTTCCACACTACAAAGAAATACGCTAAAACTGTATGGAGTTATTGCTGAAATATGGGAATACGGAGAATTTAAATCTTAGTTACGACAATATCAGACTTCCAGCTTCGAAAACGCGACTCTTTCGAAATTTCCAAGAATATAAGTCACCTAAAGAAATGAAAATATACCGACTTACACGTATACTGCGCAATACAATATAATTGAAAACGCGATATAGGATAAAAAATAATGGTTATTAAGTGATAATCGTTATAGAACATTATTGCCAAAAAAAGAATAACCGGCAAAGGATTGTTTTACAACATATGGAACGTAATTGGAAAATAAATGAAACTGAATATAAATGAAAATATTTTTAGATCAAAATTTTTACGTCTTCTATCGGATCGCGAATACTTTGAGTGATAAGTAAAATTTTTTTCTACTGTAAGCCTCGCGTAAATAATGTTTAAAAATATTGGACCTCGAGTGTGAGTTTAATTAAAAGGCGAAGAGCATATATTCTTGACTAAATAATATTTACATGCTCTCAAAAGTATAATGAAAGCAAGCTACAATGAATAATTAACAAAAGGAGTCGAAATACATATTCTGTTGCAAATATAAATTCCCTTCGGAGGACTGTGAGGAGCTCAAATAATGTAAAAATGAAAATTATAAATATAATTCTGATAGAAAAAAATGAAAAGGCTTTTTATATAAATATAAAAATTAAGTAGAAAAATAAACAATTAGAAAATATCTTAATAAATTAAAGAATTTATGGTAATTTAAATTCATTATTAATATTATTCGCCCCCTTTTTTTTTTAATTTTAATATTACAGTTTGATAGTATTTAGATGAATACTAATAATTATTTATTATATTAAGAATTAAAATTTTACTCCAAAACTCTTAAATTAAAATACTATATTTATAATAAACGTAGCTGTTCGTTCCTGATTCTAGTACGTAATAATGAACGTTGTCCACTGTATTCAAATGATATTTAAATTTCAGTTATTTAAAAAAAAATATATACGCATTTCACTAAATACACCAAATAGTCGAAAATATAACAATTTTCTTTATGATAACCAATAGCTAACCATAATAATAATAATAATAATAATAATAATAATAATAACAATAATAAATTTTGACTCTGATAAAAATTCTAAATTAATGACTTTAAAAATGTAGATAAAATAATAATTAATTTAAACTTTACTAATAACGTTCAATATTATATTTCAAGATTTCATTTATTGATGTACTGAATTCGTTAACTGACTTAGAGCATTATTAATGAAAACACCATTGTTCCAAAAATATTTGCCAATAAATTTATTAATCATATCATTATGCTATTTCTATTAAAACTATTATGTCGTACACGTGTGAATTAAATATTTAAATTGATAATATTAGAAGAAATATAAATTTTTAAACGAACGACGACTTGGATTCTATAGTATTAAAAAATAAATTGAACGAAGTTATTTAAAAGAAATAACAATTATTTAAGGAAACGTCAATTTAAAAAGGGTGGAATAATTTTTTATAAATATTGTAATAATAAAGTCGTATATAATTATAATAATTATTGTCGTTGTCGTTGTTGTTGTCGTTGTCGTTGTTGTTGTTGTCGTCGTTGTTGTTGTTGTTATTATGTCACTTATGAATGCTGAACTGTTGTGCAATGGGACGGCAAGTAACAATGGCAGGAATCTACTAATTGCTCATAACTTGAAAATATTCCAACTGCTCTTGACGGATAATAACATAATACGTAATATAACAGGACCCTAATGTTTAATATTGTCGCCCTCGTTCCTTAGTATATAAATAGTTTTACGGGCTAGATATCAAAGGGTGCGTATTCACTTACAAGGTGAAACGCGAACAATTACTTTACGAAGGCCTGCTTTATTGTCCTTTGTCGGTATTACAATTGCAAAGTAAGATATTAACGTTAACTCTTTCTCTGATTACTTCTTTCCATCGAACCAACAATGTGAGCGAATAAATCCCTTCTTCGTGTATTATACATACGCTTGAAGCTTAATAAATTGCATAAATTCGTAAATATATTTTTATAATATTTTTATATTGCGTATGTATAGTGAATACATCTCCTCTGGCCACCGATGACGTCGCGAGTTTATTATACATACAAGGAGAGTGCGTAAACAATATAAAGAGGGAATAGCCGGGATAAAGAGGAGAGCAGCATCGGGTAAGATAAATTGCATAGGCCTTAGGTGGCTGCGTGTGTTAGAGCGGGAGAGCATCGGAGAAAATCTCATCGCATCAAAATCGATGCATCTGCTGCGCCGACGCGAGCGCGGCTCGTACTCCTTGCCGTAGTTGTAATTTCCGTACTTACGCTCCTCGCGTAGCGTCGCCCCCACCTTTTGAGAATCACTGCCTCGTGACGTCACGGACCCGTTCGATACGTGCTCGCGCCCACCCGCCCGTTCGCCCGCCCACCATACCTACCCGCTGCCCGGCCGCCCACCCCCGCCCCTGAACGGATACGTGAAAAAAAAAAAAAAAACGAGGTGAATTCGCGAACAGATGCTGCAGACACATCCGCTGATGACGTTCGTAGTTGTTCGTGGAGTATCCTAGTAGAGTGTCCTAGAGGGAGCGGGGCAAGGGTCGCGATTTTCAGAAATGCTTCTTCATGAATAATGTAGACTCGAATACCCCTTTCGTCTTAGCTCCAAAACGTACTTGCCAACCAAACGGACCTCCCAACCATCGTATAAGAATATCCCTCATAAATCTTTCTTTCGATATCATTGTCTTACAATAACCGCATACTAAAATGCAAAATATGAAAAAATATGCGGTTACAATAATTGTTATTACACTCATTGAATTACAGTAATTATTTAACTGTTTCATGCACTCAATCATACGATACGATACTTTATTATTTTAGATTACCAATAATTTTTCATATTTATTTTTCAAATAAACTTAAAAATAGCATTTTTAACAGAAATCTATATGCACTAACACTTTTGATTATATGTGCTTAATATAAAGGTGATTGAATAATAATGAATGCGGAAAAAAATTTTTAACGGTATACATGTATAATATATATATATATATATATGCATACGTCGAATAAAATGAATTATTAAAGATTGTATAGAAAGTCTATTATAAATTAAATACTGACGAAATTATACAGAATTTTTTATAGTTTTAATTTGCTTATATATTTACGTAAATCTCTTCATATGAACATTAAAATATAATTATATAATATGTAACAGTTAAATAGATTAACATAATAGTTTTTTTAATAATACTTTTTTTTTATTATTTCTGAACAGGAATAAATAAATGTTAATAAAAAATATATAATATTTTTAATCTACATTCAATATTCTTTAGTTAAAAAAAAAACAAATTAAAAATCACTGGATAATTTTAAGTAAATTTGATAGTCAATAATTCTATAGTAATGAGATCATAGTATAATAATAAATTTAGTAAAGAGATTGAATATTAAAATAATATAGATAACTTGAATAATTCAACGATCTTTACAAAAAAAAAATGGAAAACTTATTATAATGTATTAAAAATTATGAAACTTTACAAAAGTTTGTCATTGCAATTGAATGTATAATGTGATCATTATTTATTGTATAAAGAGGATTAATGTTTTAAAAATCAGAGTGAAAATCAAAGTTTAGATATACAGTTACTTTTAAAAAATATAAAAATTTTTGGCCAAAATATTGTAAAATATTATGTTTTGCGTATTAGAATACGTATTCTAAGAAATATTCTATTAACATAATTTTTTTTATCTAATCAGATTCGTTTACTTATGTTGGCCTAAATATTTTTGCATTGATGAACTAACGAGTATCATAAATATAATACTATTGACTACTTTTTTTAAATAACGTTCATCTGGACATTTTATATAACTACACTAATTAAAACATTTACGTCAAACTGAAAACGAGTGAATTAAAATTATTTTTTTATCTTTTTACGAGCTGTAACTAACTATTTAATTTATTATATATACTAAATTATTGATTTAATAACTAATAAAAAATAAACAAATAAATAAACTAATAATTGTATTGTACGGAATAAGTATTATAGATTTTCTCTTACTATTGCGTTTTACTTTTATATTCATCATTAAATATTATTGTGAAAAATTTATTATAATTTATATATTAACATTTTTATAGTTATATATACTGAAAGGTATGTGTAACATAAATTTGAATTGAGAACAATGAGAAGGAATAAATTTTTTATAAAAAAAAAATTTCAATAATTCAATATTAAATATTCAATATTAAGTGATACTTCGATAATAATAAATTACATTCTTTCTGCGTATTATAAGTGGTAATTAATACATTCATACAATTACACGTTCTGCATAATACTGCATAATATGAATGGATTTCATAGTTTAATTATGTTTATGACAAAAATGATTTATTTTGTGAAAGCACATTTTTAAACGAACGTATCGAATGAAATCATTTTTAAACAATTAAAAGGCTCAAGATTCTACAGTATTCTTATAACTTTATAAATTTTTAAATCCGACTATTGGCACAGAGTTCTGAGAATACATTCAAAACGAAGAATTTACACAACACATTTATATTTCAATTATAAGACATAAAAAAGATACGTATGATACACTGAAATAATTAAATAATAAAAATATTTCATTAATGAATGTTAATGATGAATATCACTAACAATACAATTTTTCAGTATTAGAATTGCATTACGTTCCTTCGTTAAAAATAATTTTCATTTTTACATATTTAATTGTAGATATCATTGGATAAATAAAATAAAACATATCATAATAAATAAAAACGTTTTTAGTATAGTATTATTAATGTTTGTTTATTTCGTATACTGTTTCCTGTATGGTTTCCAATAAGATTTTTAATAACAATTAATAACCTTATAATGGTCATTTAAAATTTTAAATTAAAATTATTTCATTAATTTCATTTAAAATTATTTTAATTTCTATTATAATTACATTTTATGAATTACGTTTCCGTATCCATAAAAAGTATTCATAAAGTTGATATTAATTATTCTTGTACATTGGTCTTAAATCAAAAATATAATAGAGTAACATATTCAATCTTTGTATAAAAAAATCCTATTAATATTGTCATTAAAATCATTATTTGATCAAATGAATTGAATAAAATAACAATCTTCATTATAACGATAATGATCTTTTTAGAAAAACTTATCGAAAAGCCTCAAACACTGAAAACGAATTTATAACATTATTTTTTATAATATATTACATAAATAAATGATTAAGTATTTATTTGAAAGAATATAAGTTAACTGTGTTTGACTGTAATATATTGTGCCGCGCAATCCGCTGCCTGGACTCGGATGCACGCATCTATATACGAATCCATACCCACGCACGCATAATATGCATATGCACATGAGCACGTGCGCCAACACGTATTAGATAATTTATTTATTACAACTTCCAGTATAATCTATGTTTTTGTATTAACCATTTCATATAACAAAATATTATATTGTATTTTTACTAAAATTCATAAGTTTGACATATATATATATAATATATAATTTAATTATTTATTTATTTGTAAAATTAAATAAATTTATCAAAGTCGTATCAAAATATATGATATGTCGGTAAGTTCAAATGTATATTTTCTACTATATCAACTGAAATGGTAAACTAAATAAAAACCTACCGTCGATAATTTAGAAAATTACAAATAAATTATTTTTAAAATTTTAACATACTTATAATTCTTATTTTACAAATACTATCTTTTTAAGATATAATGCCTTTTGAAACATTGATATTAAATTTAGATTACATATTTTTGTATATATACAAGCAAATTTATAATGCATTAAAAGAAGAAAGTTACATTTCAAATAACGTACTTCAGGCGTAAAAGGTTCTTGAAATTTGTATATACTTTCAATATTCTTTTATATAAATATTTTCTTCATTCGCATTTAATTATTAAAAATTATTCAACATTTAAAATGAATATTTAATAAAGAAAACATCATTAATAATTCATGTCTTTCAAACATTCAGCAATTTCATAAACTCATTTTTCCTTACACATAGAACATTGTTTTAAAATATTCTCACAAATCTACAACCCACTCAGTATCAATACATGCTAATTTTATGTATTATCTAAAAATTATATATAAATAAAAAAATTATTTTATCTAATAAAATCGAATATAAATTTCAATACATTTTGTCATCATTGTTATGAATAATAATTTCGTTAATTTAATTCATATTTCTTTAGTATTATTCTAAAAACAATGAATACCTTCTCTTGCAAATATTCAATTTTTTTTAGTCAATTTTTTATTATTCAATTTCTTATTATTCATCAAATTTAAATCAAATCAAATTTAGCTCATATTTATTTAATAAAATTCTATTATACTTTCACGTATTTTAAAATATTTTAATATTAATAGTAGAATTTGATATTATTTATTATAGCCAATTAAAAATATAATTATTTAAAAGACATCTTTTTTCTAAAATTGAATTTCTATAAAAGAGATATAAAATTACTGTTCTAATAATAATATTTCATATTAACGTATTAAATAATTTATAATTAAGCGTAGACTTTTATTATAAAGATGTAAACAATCAATAATAAAATTGTATTTCCTGCTATCTACGTATACTCATATTTAAAGAGAATACATTAAATTTTAAAATTGTTGCACGTATACTATTGAATTCTGTGTACAGGTACATAATAAATACCAGTAAATAAAAATTTATAAAGTTGAAATTGTCTATTATATAGTGGATTCGTTTTATATGGAAGTAAATAGTTTTAAAAGTTTTAAAATTTAATATGGATTAGTAGTACGAATTCATTGGTTTATTCGTCGTATTAATTAATAAATGTTAATAATTGAGTATTCTCTTTTCTTGGTCTAAAAATGCATAGAATTTACATCTTTCGAAGATTCCGATTTGGCTCATCATATATAATGTATAGAGTATCAAATGAGTTAATAACTAATTTCTTGTATGCAGGAGTTGCGAAAGCTTATTTCATACGCGATAAAACAAGTATGCAAACAATATATGAAGGATTGGGCAAAAAACTCATCCGTAATTGAAAAACGAATAACTGATATTGTTTATAATTATTTAATATTAGAGGATTTTCTTATTTCTTACTAAATATTTACTTTTTTTTATGCTTATAAGTTAAAAAACACAAACATTGTATTTGCATTAATGATTTAATAATATTTATGATTCATCTACCTTTTATGTATCGACGAGGTTTGAACAAAAGAACTTATTTGTATAAATACGTAACGATTACTTAACAAAATAATTTATATACATTATTAATAATTATCCGAATTAAGTTTTTAAATGTACTACTTTGTTGATTAAAATTAATACCTCAACTGATCTTTCAGTTATAAAAAATAAGCTAAATAAAAAATTAATTTCACAGCAGAATAGCATTTTCAGAACGCCAGACAACAAAGAAATGACAACAATTGTTCGTAAGGCACTTTACGAATGCTTTCAAATGATGCACGCCTTGACAATGCCTATGAAGCTAAAGAGATCTAAATTTGAGCAGATATGAGTGCACGAAGCTTTTAAAAGTCTGCCATAATTTTACTTATGCTTGCGTATCCAGACTCATACGTACAAGATGCAAGAGTTGTAAATTTACTTTTTGTTGCTATTATTAATTTATGTAGACTAGAAAATATTGCGTTTATTAGTATATGTGTACAATGATTCATCTGTTGCGTTCAAATATTATTAAATAAATTTTATGTTCGTTAGTGATCTATAATTTTAAAATGTAACTAAATGTATACGGATAATTCTAATAAATATTTAATACCATTAAATCTTCTTATTATTTATTTACATAAGGAAGATTTTGCAAGAATCCAAATAAATAGGTAAAATTATTTATTAAGTATCTTTTATTTCGTGTATTTTTTACGTCTAAAGCAAAATAAACAATTGAAGGAAAGTTTGTCTTTATAATAATCATTAGTTTTAAAAATTTATATCGACAGTGCAGCCAATAATTTTCATTATAAAATTATAATTAATTGTAAATATCCGTATGAATGCTTTGTGTGATGAGCAAAGAACTCCTTAAACTCTCTGAAATACTTAACTTTGTGCGAGAGGTTTCACTTTAAAAAAATCATGCAAGTCTGAAGCTTCTAAAATTGGCCTCAGACTGTTTACGCCAAATCTCAGAAGCACAAAATGCCGCAGAGCTTAAGTATACGAAGCCTATAATATTTTTACGATCCATTCCGTGTCAACATTGTTTACCATAATTTTAAGATTCACGGCCATTCGATTCTTGTCGCAGCACTTAGGATGTATACTTTCGGAGCCACAGACAAGAAAGCATATGGTAGACAATAAAACTGGTCATGATATCGTCAAAGAGATCTCAAAATGACTCGAGGGTATAATTTTATTGGACCAAAACAGCGAATTTCGGTTTTCGGAAACAGGCATAGATCCACACAGACATTGGCTATAAAATAATTTCAATTTATTCGGATGCATAGATAACAGATTATCAATATCTAGCTACCGTTAAAAGTAATTTGAATTCTATTTTTATTTATGTCATGTCACAAGGCCGGTTAAGTAAATTACTATTTAATCAAACACGATTGATCAACTACTGCACTGTATAGTGGAATGGGAGAAATATAAAATTTCTCTTTGTTATGCATACGCTCAACTCTCATATAATAAACTTTCGGATGTGCTTACATTATATTTCGAAGTAAATTCTTTTAGACATTAGCAGACCAATAATAGAAGAATAATGTATCCGAAATTTATTCTAAATAAATATGTATTGTGAAATATCATCATATTAAGCTACGTATGCGCTTCTTGAAAATCAATGAATATTCAATTATAGAATTTAAAAATTATAAAATAATCTTAATGTAAAATAAAGTTCAACGTACTTTTTAAATATGCTTGTAAATAAATATTATAATTAAAACTATCTTTTGATTTTTATTATACAAAGTTAAGCGAAAAATTGATTGATTTTCCATAGAAATCAATGTACTGTATATTGATTGAATGAAGACTGAAGAAGAAAAAGAAATAAAATACGCTAATGATAAAATTTTTATGAAGCGAAATCGTCTTTATCAAATGTTACATTATAAATTAGATTGCAAGTTAGTCGATTGGAAATAAGGTTTGGCAACAGGAAACTTAGTATCGATATCTTAAATGAATATACAATTTTTATTAATGTTAGATATTTTTCAGAGAAGCCATTTATATCTTAAGTACGTACCTCTAAGTAGCATTACGTAGGATAAAACTACAAAAAAAAAACACACAAAAAAAAGGAAAAAAGAAAAAAATTTAAGGAGCAGTTATTTTAATAAATAAATTGATCGGTCTTTTAAAAAGTTCGCTGCATCATAAAAATTCAACTGCTCCGATAATAACAATTAGAGACATTATCTGTCGTCTGATTCCTTTAAAGCGCAAAACAAAAAGAAATACAAAAGATTATAGCATGTAGACTCGCTGATTCAAAA
Source organism: Ceratosolen fusciceps (assembly GCA_018883505.1). NCBI lineage: Eukaryota > Metazoa > Arthropoda > Insecta > Hymenoptera > Agaonidae > Ceratosolen > Ceratosolen fusciceps. The sequence continues at coordinate 16,550,979 of RCIC01000002.1, read as the reverse complement.
GTGCTAATAATCCGTTATAATTCGTTCATAAAGTTATCGTGGCATGACCGTTGCAGCGACTTGCGTTTCTTTAACAGTGAAAGTAAAATTGAGCATAAACCATACTCGCGATCCACGTACCTAAACACTCAAGCGTTCGATCTAAGCGTAAAAAGGATGTATTTGGCACATAAACCTCAAGCTTATTATAATTTTATCCATGAAACCTTTGAAAGTGTTGCTGATAATTATCATTTATCCTGTATAATCCAATCATAGACGATATATACGCTATATGCGAAATTAAGCCAGTAAGTTAAGAAATAGTATTTTTATTGGCCATTAGCTCTGGAATAATTTTAAAAAATTCTATCCAATTACTCGCGAAATTAAGTGTTTTAAGTTTCTTATGTTTTACATTATTTTTCAATTCACCTAATTTGTATTTTGCATTAAGAATTTAAAGATACGTAGTTTATTCCATAAATTTAGTTATCTTATTTTCAGTTTTAATAATCGTATATATGCATAATTTATACTTGAATTTTAACTAATTTCACTGTATTGCCGGCAATAATAATCTCAAATAAATAATTTATTGTCAGAAAAAATTTTTTTATTTTAAATAAATTATAAAATTGTAATAATTAAATATGTATAATTTAAATTTATTTAAAAAACCACTCAAAATTTATAACTTCCATTCCAAAATATTTATAGATTTTTTTATAAAGTAATCCACATTACGCATCTTCAAATAATATTTTTTTATCTTAAGAGAATCAAGTTATAAAACTTAATTGATAATCAAATGAAAGTAAAATTCATACAATTTATTTACTTTATGAAACGGAGGCAATAAAAATCATTTGTTGATTAAAACAATAATTAGAGTATATTTATTAATATTCTTATTCGCAGTTAAATTGATTACCATTTTAATATATTCAGTTTAAAATACGAAGTATTTTATTAAAGAATTCAAATTTTATATTATAATATATGTACGAGAATGTTTGAAAGTAAAAAAAATTATGTTTTAGAATAGAACAAAGACTATTTACTTTAAATTACAAAAAAAATGTTATTTTGCATTTAAATAATTGTGATAACCTTTCTTTTATTTCAGTCCTTAAAATTTATTTATTACAATTTATTATTTATATTATTAGTACAATTGCTTATTGACATCGGTTAAAAATATTCTCTGAATAAAAAATTTTCATACAAAATTTAGCACTACAATTTTAATAATAAAACTGAGTTGGTAGATTGTTTTCCTTTATTGAATTTTTTTTTTTTTTTTAAATTTAATTAATAACGGTGAAAGAAATATTGACAAAAAATATAAACTATAAAAATATTACTTTAATAATAAAGATTTTAACGACGATAGTGAAAATCATATCATCAATGTTAAATTTTATAAAATATATATTTTACTTTAATTAAAATAAAAATTAATATATATTTCATTAGCTTTTTATCGAATAAAGTAAATGTATAAATCATAAATACTTTTTTAAATTTAAATTAAAAGCAAAACCAAAAAATTACATAAACTTGATTAAATTTTTTTGCCAATCGAAATTTTAATAAAATTAATTAATGATCGTAATTATGAACATAAAAACTTGCTTACATTAATTTGTTCTTAAGAAAACAGAATAAATAAAATAACTGACTTTTCGTCAGAATATTCAGTTTTCATTTCTTTTTCGAAAAAAGTTTCGAAAAGAGTGAGAAAAATAGTGAGAAAATATAAAGAAAAAGAAGAAAGTTAAAGATGGGTTTGAGGAAAGTGAAAAGAGGATATTGTAGAAGAATAAGTGGAGGAGCGGGGCTCACGTACAAGGAGAATTAAGTATACAAAATTGGAGAAAGAGAGAGAGAGAGAGAGAAGTTAGAACTAAAGAACAAGTAGAAATGGCAAAGACTGATTGTGATATTAAAAAATACTATTTTACATGCAGTAGCTTATTCGCAGAAAGACGGAAATGATTGTTACGAATATTAGTATACAATACATATAAATTTATACCTATACATTTCATCGTTCGTTTTGCTTTTTCTTGATAAACTTTCATTTATAGAATTTATATTGAAAGAGTTAATTCTTTATTGGCTTATAATTTGCAAAAGAATATCGATCTGATAAGATTGATTTATAAGTATGGGATATTATTTTTAAAACTATGTCTTTAATATAATGTTGTTATAAGATCTCTTAGGAACATATCTTAGCAACACATTGCTATAAAAAGTTCTTCTATCTACAATATTTTCCACTTAAAATGATTATTTTAAATAAAACGATTCATCTGTGCATAAATTAGCGATACGCTTTCAGCTTTAAAAATTAATTATCTTCGAGCTGTAAACTATGCTAATAAATTGTAATATCGGCTACTATATAGGCAGAATTTCTAGATACAAGTTGACGATATTGATCATATAAATTTGTTATAAGACTTTCGTTGAAAGTACGTTTATAGAAGTATATTAAAAAAAATGTTCAATAGCTTCCGGTGAAAAGTAATCGAAAATTTTATTTTAAATTCTTAGCTCACGCTAAGAAATAAGAAATTATATGCATCGAGCAAAGGACTTTTGAATTTAAGGGATCGTTTTACATATTTTTACGATATTGATAATAATAAGTACATCTGTCGTGTATGTGAAGTCATAAGGACGTTCAGATCGTGCTGAGATCACGATAGAATAAAAAAGGAATAGAAAAATTCATGTGCGTCGGCTATTGGCAATAAAAACTGGAAGCTCCAGGACAAATTTCCGGCCAAATAATAATATATGCATATTCCGATAGGAGCTTACTTTTTGAGTGCAAAATAAATTTTTAATAATTTGTCAAATGAAAAAACATAACTTATACATTTTCTAAATTATTCCTTTGAAATACAATTACAAAAAGGTTCAAAGGACTCGTCTTAACCATATTTAACCACACGTATAAATAAATTGATATCATTAAATAAATTGTATAAATATTATTTATAATTATAAATTGAATTGTACTTATTCTGACGGTATGTCATACACTTGTGTGATAAAGTTATTTTTAATGGAGACATAAACTTAGTTTTATTTCTCGAGCTGAGCGCACGACAATTGTATGATTGCATAATAAAAAGACTTATCAGTTCGGCTTTATCAATAGTAATATTTGAAATTGAATAAGCTGATAATTGATCTGAGCATTTAAAAAATTCGTATTGTTCGTTATTGCGATATAAGATGCGGCTGCATGCGTAACCTACAGGTTTTTTCCTTCTTTTTTATTCAGTGATCTATTTATTAATAAGACGATTGCTTACTAATAATTATTATTAATCCATAATTATATGCAAATACCTATTATAACTTTAAAGTAATTAAATATTAAGAATTTTTTCTTAAATGTATATGTTAAGCAGTAAATACAATTAGCAAAAATTACTCATTCAAATGTAAATTATATTACTAAGAATTTAATTAAATTAACTTAAATTTATTTACGCATTAGCGACTTTATTATTACGTTATTAAAAGTTTAAGAAGTACTCCTTATGGAAGAAGTAAGGAGACGTTTAAAGGCTACAGAACAACTTATTTAACATTTTATTTATTAGCTTTAAAGTCACATACTTTTATTACGGAAGCCTTATTAAGGCATTATAACTATATTATATGATATCTGACTACATTCATTGAGTAATAATGCTAAAAATTATTATTTAAAGATATTAAAGGGAAAAAGAAAACTTTTGAGGAACAAAATACTTATTACAACAGCAATACGTCTTAACTTATGTAATTGTTAATGTTTTTAAATAAATTAATTACTAAGTCTAAACAATATTTAAGTTTAATATTTGAATTTGTAAGTCCAGTTGGAAGGGAAAAAGTTTATTATTATCAATCGTGTAAGTATAATCTATTATTGCAAGTTCATAAATTCGCTTCTTTATTATCTATTTATTCTTAACGGTCAACGTTTTTGTTACATCCGGATCACAGCCGATTAGTTACATTTACTTATTTGATTTTTTTTCTTTCTATAAATGTTAATATACTAATCTTATAATAGAACTGAAAATTACGTAAAGGAATGTTGTTGCAAAGCGAGAGAATCGTTTATTATAAAATGAGCGATGTCTCGGTAATACCACCTGAGCATCAATGCATTACTTATTAGACGTTCTCGCGGAATGTCTTCTAAATAATTGAATAATACATGAACTTTCATCCAGAGTCACATCCCCCGGTCAAGATATCAGCTGGGTATTTTCTCCCGCCGGAAGTACGAGAGGAGCGTAAGGGGATAGCGAAATCGCTGGCTAAGCCAGGCCACTAACGCCTGTACTTTCTTTACGATTGCAGATCATGTAACGCAGGGCTCTCGCATTTATCATTGTCCTCGGATGTCTGTACATGCGCGCGCCCGCATTTTCAGTCGATGCGCGTGCGCCAGTAACAATTGCATTTGATCAATTATGCATTGATTGTTTAATAGATAAAGCGATTGGCGTAGGGTGTTGTGTGGTCCTCAAGTATGACAAGTCGGAGCCGTGCTCGTCGTTTTTAAGCTCAGAAGTAATGCGATACCACGCGAAATGAGACTGGAATTCGATGTGTTAATTGTATAGAATTTAAAGAAGAGTCCGAGAGCAAAAGAGACAAAGGAGCATTTGTAGAGTTTAAAGCGTCTGTTCTATTCTTACGTTTTTAAAGCTCTCAAATAACGCATTATCAATGTCTATTTTTATCATTTAATCTTTAAAGCTCAAAGCTTTTTTTTTTTTTTTTACGGCTGTTCATTTAAGCAATTTAAAATGTAATTGAGTTTTATTAGATTATAATGAAATTCAGCCGAAGATGAATTGAATAATTATAGAAAATATTTATAAACCTTACACGTATATTTATAATATTAACATTTATATATGAAATAATTATTAATCTTAACCATTCTTCTTTAAGTGATGTTTGTCAGGAATAGGATTATACGTACCCCATAATCCGATGGTTTATTTACACGCTGTCGTAAATTAGCAGATATTAGCATGAACTTAATATCGTTATTTCTGTTAAACATGTTATGTTCAAATTACGAACAATGTAATTGTATCTTACCAAAGATTCCACAATCTATGTATTATTGAATCTAATAATTATTTCTGTTACAATCGTTAAGTTTTAAAATATTCGAACCTATAAAAGAGATAATCGAGCTTACGGTAACGTAATTAAATTTGTATACAAAATTAATATAAATCCTTTAATATTAAAAAATAAAACAAAATAATACATTGGATATATTTCAATGTTGGGGTTATTTGATATTTTTATTTTTTTTAAATTAAAATATTATATTATTTATTACTTTTAAAGACTGAAAAAATATTTATACATTTTGCACTATTAAAATTAATGCTATTTTATTAAAACAATATTTTTAAATAAAATTGTTGGTAAAATGCAATAAAATATTATTATATTGTACGAATGTGATTATCTTAATATGGCTTAATGCAGTAACATATGCAATATAGTTGCATATGTTAAATATAGTTTATTGTGCGTGAGCGCGTCTGTGTGTGTGTGTGTATGTGTATGAGCGTGTGCGTACATGCATTTATATTTTCTGTTATTTCTTTAAATATATATTATAAAAATAATATCAAATATAACAATTGTAAATTCAATAAATAATATTAAATAAAAAATAAGAGTATTACTAGATTAAATGCATTATAAGTATGGTAAAATAAAATATTTAAGATTTTGAATACATTGAAGAAAATGGATTTTTATGAGTAATAATAGATAAATAAATAAATTATTTCATAATTCTAATTTTTACTCGTTCATTTATGCGAATAATTTATTTGATGAGTACAATTTAAATTTAATTTAATTTAATCTGCACTAAACATATTTTACTGCAATTTTTTATTCCTTATATTTATGCGAATATCAATAATGCAAGCGATATAATTAATACGATATCATAAAATGATATAATAAGAGAAAGTAGGAGGATAATAAGTAGTATTAGCAAATAAATTACTTTTTTTCTTTTATTATATATTATTAATTTGTAAAATTATCAACATAGACCGCAATTTTCGGAGTCTAATCAACCATATAAGTGTAATTGATCATTATATTTATTATATATTGCGTTAATGAATATCAGGATATAAAAGGAAATATTTATATATTCTTTAAATAATATATTCAAATAAAAATTTTATATTTACACTTATTGTAAATAATGCGTACACATGCGAAGGTTATAGTACCGAAAAAATTAAAAAATTAAAATTTTAATACCTTATGCATACATTCGTATAATAATAAAAAAAATAATTATATTTATTTCAATAATTTCGGGAAACAATGTCTTTGTAATGTCCACAACGTCTACTATACCTTATTAGATGGACGTGTTCATTTCCCTCGCAATTTCTGCTATTTTTGAAGGGTATGCAGATTATAAACCGACATATGTGGTTATGCGGTATGAGCGTTAAGCCGAGGTCGGTGACAAAGAGCAAAAAGAAAATCTTAAAAAATAAATGACGGTGGAGGGAGATAACTATCCCGTCGACGAAGACAGACGAGGAAACTAGAGAGCATGCAATAATCGATTATTTTTTTAAATAATTAAAAATTTATGAATATATATGCTGAAACAAGAGTACATTATCTACTGATTAATTAATATCTATTGTTTAATATTCATTCAAAAACAATATAAAATATTTGAAAACGTATATAACAGGAAGAATATTCAATAATTTTGCATAAATTGTTTAGGTAAATTGCATATAAATACAATGATTGTTTATCTGTATTTTTTTTTTTTTTTTTTTTATAATAAATGCTTAAATATTTGTAATTATAAGGTTGAAATAGATTAAATAATATAATTTATACTACGATATTGACTTGGTATTCTTAGAATAGAGTCCTTCCTTACGATATTCAAACGTCAATTCATTATTTAAAAATAAATAAAACAAGACTACAATTAAAAATCTACTGTATATACTTGAGTAACTAAACACTTAAAAAAAAAAATCTTGCACTATTTATTATGGAACAATTATTGAAAAATATATAGATCGAGATAATCACAATGGAATGATATTATTGATTGAGTATAAGATAAATTTAATACTATGGAATGTGGCAATGTCGTAATAATGAAATGCATATAAAACCTTATGTGTGATATGTGATAACTTTTTTATAAGATATTTTCAAAAACGATCTAACGTAATAAATTTATAGGCTACATGAAATGTTTAAAATTACACGCACTAGTATTTAATAAACATAACAATTGCACATTATTAACCGTGGAATAATTACAATAATAATACATATGGTATTAGAAGGTTTATTTATATGAAATGTAAATTGGAATTGGAATACAAATAATTTGGACTAATTAAGCATATGCTCAATCAGTATCGTCAAGTGATTTCATCATCATGCTGATCTTAAATTAAGATCCATAATTGCATCAATATTGTTGATTAGATATTCTTTTATTCTTTAAATTAAAGGTTTTATATATATATATATATATATGTGTATGCCGATACTCGGAACGAAAGCATGAGTGTGCACTGTACTTGTTAAACTTATATATCTTCAAGAAAATTCAGTTTTCTTTATACAACATTGACAATTATAGTCGATTGATATAAAAAAATATTAATGAAGCAAAAATTAAGATTAATGTCTTGTTGAATTATTTTTTTAAATATAAAATATTGCACACGCTGAATTTATTTGCATTATCCGCCATTCTTACGATCGAACGGCTTTTATTATTTATATTTCTAATTTTCAGTAAGGGATATAAAAACGGTATCAGCGTCTGCTTATCCGTGCAAAGCATTAGCCACTAACTAGGATTATATACATAAAGGTCCAGGATATACTTAAAGTTCGCATAATTGTCTGGAATAATCCAAAAGCCAGGCACATGCAACTCTAATCAACCTAGCTCTGACCCCCTAATTATTAATTAGCAAAAAACAAAAAATGCTTCATTCGGTGCAGCGACGGCTCGAAATCACTACGAATTTTACAATAATATAATGCGCGCGTTTTTAAAGTGCATCCGTCGGCGACGATGGATCGGTTCCTCTGCTCGTCTGCTGCGGGTCGAGGGAGGGGGGGACTACTAAGGCGAGATACGTTAAGGCGTGTACGGGAGTGGTAGAGAGGGAAGTAGTGCGAGAGGGACGCTGCGAGTGATCGAGAGAGAGAGAGAGAGAGAGAGAGAGAGAGTAGGTGATTGGCAGAGGGGAGGGGGGTGGACCGTCGCTCTAGAGCAGTACGATGATATTATTCAGTCGTTTGGCGAACGCGTGCCTGCTTGGTCGTGAGCAGTGAGTGTGTATTTCAGTTCCCAATTACCTATTCATGTAACATAAAAATACATATTATATATATATATATATATATACATATGTGCGTGCACGCATATTAAAGTTTACGTACATACGTATCTACGTATGCACATGTAGACACATACATGTGCACATGAAAATAAATAAATAAATAAATAAATAAATCAATAAATAAATGTGCGTGCGCGCGCGCGTGTGTCCATACACATGTTGTATGTATGCGCGCCTGAATGTATAAGTAGGTATATGTATGTATGCAGGTACGTCGTGTGCCGGTAGAGGATCAGGAGTGCGCGAGTCCCGGGTATATTGACGCCCATGGAAAGTGTCGTTGCAAGGGAAATGCGGCGATACGTCGTGGTTATGGGTCAGCGGGAGGATGAGGCGGAGGGCCGCGAGTGAAGTGCTCCAGTGTCATAGAGCGGTCTAGAGGAGGTCGGGTAGAGATGATGATGGCGCCGCAGGTCGTCGGTGTCCTCCTGAAGAAACCGGGACAGCAGCAGAGCGTAGCCCATCACCCCAGGATACCACCGCTCGACCCGCAGGAGACCAAAATACGAGGTACCAACCGAGAACAACCCAAGTTCCTCTTCTCCGGCTTTTACGACTTCCTCCCCGGCTCTGCCCTCCAGATGTCTTGATCCGATCATCCGCCACCGTCCACTTCCGGGTGGTCGTTTTCTAAGCACACGCGCTTCTTCTCGGATTTTCGGATCTACGCTACTTAGCCCCTTTGTTTCTTTACTGATGAGGGACGAACGTAACCTTATCAGTTCGGCCTTTTCTTTTGAGAAATTCGACTCATGTATCCCCCCCCTCCTCCTACTCCCGGAATACGACATTGCTGCTACACATATTCCTTTCGCTTTCTATCCAAGGATAAATTACTTGTCTCGTTATTTTCTGGTTTGACAAAAAATCAAGTACTTTATGATTCCCGTTTATTATACGCGTAATTCAATTTCAATAATGTCCTCTGCGAGTTATATTGTATAACCCCCCCCCCCGCCATAATATGCATATGTATATATATAAACTATGCTCTTGTCTTACATTTTAACCTTACTACCATTCTCCTGTAATACATAAAAAAAGTCATCGGCAATATGAATTAAAGCATAAATAAACGTAAGTTATACATTTGAATAATGATTTGTTGTTAAATTTTACACGAGAGAATTTCGGCTCGTTTCGGCCCTCGTCGCTTCACGAGGAAAACCGTCTAAAGGTATTTTAATACTATATCGTTCTAAATGTGAAAGTAATTGTTCCCCAAGATATTTGAGTGCATCGTCACTTTAAGTCTGCATTTTCACTTCTTGCAATTAAATTATTCCGGGTTACAATTACAATGGCTAATTATATAAATTGACTTTATTCGAAGAAGAAGTGAGTCCTCGGCACGAGGGACCTTTACGAACCTCTACCAACGTAACACAAGCATTTGTTATGGCAATTCAAGTGTCGATCTTTCGAATTTGGCTTGATATTATTATTATTATTTTTTTTTCTTTCTTTCAAGTAAATAAATATCCGATTGAACCTCATAAAGTATTGCGTATTGTTAAACTCGTTCGCATAAACGAATAATCCAAATAGGGTCGCGGAGTTGCGGGTGGCGGGGGAGGGGTAACAGGGAAATCTACTTCTTGATTGAAGAATCGAGAAGGGGAGGAGATCCTCGGATCCTCCGAGATTGGCTTGATGCATTGAAGCAAATTCTGCCGATTCTCGATTAAAGAGTACAGGCGAAGCGGACGAAACCAGAGCGACAAAAGAGAGTTGGCGAATTACGATAAGAGATAAACGTTTTAGCCATGCACGCCGAGTCGAATTTTAGCCGGTGGGTAGTTGGGCGTTGGGAGGTTGTGGGGGGGGGCGGGGAGATAGAGAGAGCAACGAGGTAAGGAGAAAATTAGCGAGAGGACGAAGAAGGTAGAGGGGTCGACGGGTCGACGGGCAACGGGGGCAACACGTGAATCACAATATCATTCATGCTGCTCGAGAATATAATACGTATATGCACGCGCTCACGTGCACGCACACGCACACGCTTTAGGTATTATTAAGAGACCGGGAGAAAATGGTGTTGTCGAGAAATGCGCGGCGTGCGTCTAGTTTAGGCGCGCACTGTGAAATATATATATATTGCCGAGCGATAAGGTGGTATGAAAACAGTTCGGATGGCCTCTTTTTCATCCGCTATTTCTGTAGTGACAAAATATTTAATGTAATTGTTTTTAAAACTCGCAGCTCGTTAACGACGACGTTTTCTCGCTGGTAATAAAAATACGACGAATAAGCAGGCAGACTCGTCGTCTTTTTTTTAGAAGACGATGAGAAGGAATGAGAAGAAATGATGATGATCGGCCGACTCGTATTGAATATAATAATTCGTGTAAAGACAAAGCACGTGTCGGGCGTCTGATTAGAATAAAACGAAAGTATTCAATTAAATATTCAGACTCTGCGAGTATACGGCTCGGGTGTAAACACATATTTTATATCGTCAAATCATCATAATTATATGAAGACGTCGGCTGTGCGCGCGTCCCCCGCCCGGACTTTCGTCAAGTTCATATTGTCCGTCGAGCGAGGACACAGTGTGTCACATCCAGTACGCCGACCGTCAACAATGCCGGCGACGACCGGTGATCCAAGGTTTATTGGGGCGGGAGTGGGTCGGCGTGAGGGGAGGGGCCGAGAGGGCTAGCGAGCTAGGGGAGTGCGCTTTGGAAAGAGGGAACGGAATCGAACAGAAATCCGCGCGAAATGTCACGAAATCATCACGCATTGCCGACACTCGCGCGTTACAATAATGTATTTGACGCGTTCTGAGAAAAAGTTGAAAATGACAACAAACGCCACTGAAAGTTCGGGGAACGCGGCTCGGCTCGGCTCGGCTCGGTTCGGCTCGGCTCGGTTCGGCTCGGCTCGGCTCGGCTCGGCTCGGCTCGGCTCGATTCCCGATAATAATAACCGCCGGTTAAAACTTTCTACAGAGTATGAAAAACCCTTGGTTTCACGAAGCCTTCGTAATTTTTCGCCTCTTCGCCTCGTGCTTTTGCCTCAGAGCGCACTTTTTACTTTTGCAATTAAAATAATATATCAGTAGTATAAGTTGAAGGATTTTCCGAACTCGGTTTCAGTTCAGTTCTGCGACAGAATCTCAATTTCGTGAAGAAACAACGATCATCGTCGGCAGAGTTGCTCTAGGGGACGTATTTTTTATTTAAGAAGTCATTATTAACGTAATGGCCGAAATGTACCTTTTTTTCAAAAAGGGTTTCGATGACGTGTTGCAATTGCTTTATTAGTAAACAGTCGACGTATTTGTTCGGTATTATCGAGTGAGTATCGTTACGGATTAACGTCCCAAAGTTCTCTCATTCTTTCTCATGCCATTGAGAATTTTCCAACTTCATTCCCATAGATTTATAGATGAATAGTTATGTCATTTGCTCCCGGTTATTATGATTCCTTCATAACGTCGACTCCTCGATCATCTTGGGGATCTTATAGGGAATATTATATTCCCATCATGTGCTTTTCTTCACTCTTTCGATAAATCAACAACGTATTACGCTTTTTATTAATACATACATGTTATTGATAATGAGTGCAGAGTAATTGCACACACGGATATTCCCTCGCAAGGTCTTCTCCCGACAAATAAAAATACACTGCTTTGATAATTTCCTATTAATAAATGTATTATTTCAAACTTTGAAACACTACTGCTTGTATATATGATAATGTGCCGCGGAATTTATAATAAATTAACAAAGATGCAAGTGTATATCGTGTTAAAGAAGCTCTATTGTGAAAAAATTGAATACATTACCCATTCGAAAAAATCCCCTGCATAATTACACATACACGTTAAAATTCCGTATGTAAAGATAACGATTTGTTTGTTTGAACATCTTCGTACTGTCTTTGTTGTAGAAGGTCGAGCGCTGTATATTGTTAGCGGACTTTTTTTTATGACAATCAGAAATGGGAATTCACACGGATACGGGACTCTTCAAAATAATATACGTGAGAGCGTTATATTCACTCTATAATTGATCTTTCAACCTTTGCGTGAAATGCGGATAATACATGCGATTTGAATAAGATTTTGAAATACGCGACTTGTTTAGCTTGGCTATTTATTATAATTATTCAGGATGTTTAGTACATTTGAGCCTATTGTTGATATAGATCAAGGTTCTTTAGATTTTTAGCTTCGAGATATTTAATGGATTCGAATGTTTACTTTTTTTCAAATAGATATTAAAGAAATTTTAGATAATATGGAATTCTTATTGGTAAATCTATTTGTATAAAGATTTTCTATACATTTCGTGTATATATATATATATATATATTACTTATGCTGATATTACGCTTTCGTCCTAAATGACAACAATACGTCGATAACTGCATACGGACACGTCCAATTTAAATACCTACGTAATTAAATTAAATACAGATTTTTAAAGCATGATACTTGTTTTCTGCTTAAAATTTAATTTGTAACGCAGTTTTATAAATAACAACATAAAAAAAGGTTTCTTTCTTTCTTTCTTTTTTTTTGTCAAAGATTAATACCTGAAAGTGTTATTGTATGCCGAAAAGCAAAGCAAAATTACAGAATTAATACCTCGTTTTGGCAATTTTTATAGCCTTTTCTTTGGCGCGCTTTACTTTTTTCGAAAAAACAAAAATTGCTCATTAGTGAACATCTGGAAAAAATCACGGACAGGAAAAAATAGTACTTTTCAGAAGCAATGAAATATGAGCGCGTATAACGACATTAAATTGCTACTGAAGTTTCTGGTGTAATTGGAGGGGAAAAACAGTAAATAAAAACGAATGACTGTAGTAGTAGTAGTAGTAGTAGTAGTAGTAGTAGTAGTAGTAGTAGTAGTAGTAGTAGTAGTAGTAGTAGTAGTAGTAGTAGTAGTAGTAGTAGTAGTAGTAGTAGTAGTAGTAGTAGTAGTAGTAGTAGTAGTAGTAGTAGTAGTAGTAGTAGTAGTAGTAGTAGTAGTAGTAGTAGTAGTAGTAGTAGTGCATTGGAGACGGACGAAATGTTCTAAAAATACAAATTGTATCTGAGAAGCAGCGGCGACGGCTCCCGAAAACTTGAAGCGAATTAGTAATTCTTTCGGGCGATCTCAACAATAAAAATAAATTACTCATTTAACGAACGTTAGCAGGACTTTTTATTTATTAAGAGTAAAACAAAATTTTTGTTTTGTTTTTTATTTTTTCACGCGGTAGAACGGCTTCGAAAAATGACGTGTTATGTACAGTTGCATAATAAGTTTATTACATAATTACGAAAGTGCTTTTTTCTTTCTTTCTTTCTTTTTTTTTTGAAGTCGATAATCATCTTGTGCGTCGATAAGATTTAATATAATTATCATTGCGTAATGATTATGTCTTATTAGTTAAAAAAACCGTAATGTAATGTAATGTAATGTAATGTAATGTAAATGATGCGGTGGTTCGGTCGAAAAGTACGTAAAATGATAATTGAATGTCAAAGAGGTAGAGAACGATCGTCTTGCTGATGTCAAGAGGGAGTTTTATTTAACGAGGAGAGCGAGATTTCCTTTCCTTCAGATTAATGATTATTATGTTTGTAAGCAATGGGTTTGTTGACAGTGTCGAGCGCACCGAGTCCAATCAATAAGACAATCTTTTAGGCATTAATAGTCACGATCGAGCCTCAGCATCAATTATCGCATCCCCGCCGATTAGATTAAGCGATTCTCACGCGAAGCTCGAAGCCGCCGTTCGCGTTAAGCCGTACGTGTGTTTTTAACGCGATGACAACGAAAATCTCGGAACGATGTAATGTAAATATCCGGAAATACGATCGTGCCTCGACGGTTTCGGGGGGGGGAGGGGCGTCCCAAGTGGCGAGGTGTATGCATGCTGTACGTCGTATTGATGAGCGGCGTTGGGGAATGAGAGGGAGGGAGGTTAAATCTTCAGTAGCGACCGCTTCGTGCGCTCGGTGCAGCTGGTCGAACCGCCTCCCGTACCTCGCACAGCATGGCGAATCCCATGAAAAGGTGCAATAAAGCATCGGCAGATCCGTTTTGGCAAATCCGTTAAAGGGTCGGCCGAAAAGCGAGCACGTACGCACGGCATGGCCTTACTCGCTCACGCGCGCACACACGCGCGCACACACGCGATTGTGCGTATTGTACGTGTATTGTACGCGAGCGTACAATAATAACGTGGACGATTCTCGGTCTTATCTCTTCTGAATATATTTTGTTTTTGTGTCACTATACTCGGGCCGTCTCGTATTTCCCATTATATTCCTTCGAGACTATTAAAGTTTTTCATAGTTATTTGGAACTACTGTCATTTCCTTCTCGTAAAGCTAATATCGTTTTCATTTGACTATTGTGTCACGTGTTGGGTGCAACACCTCGACGGAAACCTTTCTTTCGTAAGTACGGTCGGGCTAATAACCAAGAGGGATAAGCGAGTATTAAAAGATGACAACTTCATTTAGATCATTCGAATGGACAATTGTAAATAAGTGCCAGTGGGCTTTAAAAGTCGGACAATTGTCACACGTATTCGGGCTCTGCTAACTTTCTCTAATCTCCATACCGTACGAGTAGCGTATTAAAAGGAGTTATTGTATTTTTAATGCCTTGTTTTTGCTTTGCTTTATGCGACAAGTGAGATAAAATGTCGGATAATGGCAAGGAGAAATAATGATTTCGAGGTAATTAAAGGGTTAGCCGAAGGCTGATGTTGAATATAACCGCATTTGCGCCTCAGTCGGTCTATTTGACGGCGGCACGGTAAATGCACCATATAATGCTATTCTGCATACCCGCACTCATTCGCTTTGGGATACTACGTACGTGGAGGTGCGTAGACGGGCACACGCACGCACGCACGCACGCACACGGACGGGCGGACGGACGGATGGGCGGGCGGGCGGGGACCGCTCTTTGATGCGTGTGTCATTTTCATGCGGTCGGGGGAAAAGGGAAAAAGGGACTCGGTTACGCAGGCACCGCCGACAATTGGAGCTCTGTTATACGGTATCTGGGCTAGTGACGAGTGGTGGACAGTAACGGGACACCGTTTACGCGGTTAATGTCCTGGGAGTGAAAAAGAGCCGAAGAGACACACATCAATAACTCACGCAGCCTTAAATTGCTCGCGATATTTTCTCTTTTTAAGTTCATAGCTATTCATTAGTTGGCAATTAACTTTGTTTAAATTATAATCTTTAACTCGGAAATTGTTCTCTCTCTCTCTCTCTCTCTCTCTCTCTCTCTTTCCTCGATTGATATTGTTTAAATATTTAAATTATGATTTGTACTATATTTTATGCAATTTAATAATCATCTAATTGTCTTATAAATTCGAGAAAGATGCATTTCATCATTAATTTTTCGAATGAATAGACGCATAATGGTACAATTAATTTTTTTAATTCGTAAACAAAGCCTCGTAGTCGTAGTCAAAATTTATAATTATATCTACATTGAGAATATGAATGACGGTTATTGTTTCTTAAAAGATAAGTTTTGTAGTTGTATTAATAAAGCTGCATGAACTGGATCTACTTCGGGTGCTATTACAATATACAAAATTTTATATATAGAATATATAGAAATCTACTAAAAGTATATGTCAATCCATTTATTTATTGAAAAAAACAAAATTATTAATAAGCACTTATAACACGTACTTCTTTGAAACTCTTGCAATATATTTATTTTTTTTAAATGTATATGTATTAATGATACAATAATTAAAAAAGTTTGTAAATTATTTCTATTTGAAAAATAATTAATAAAACTTTGCTCGATGGATATAAAAATTTAAAAGGTTTAATTTTTTCACGTTCGGATATTTAATTAACATATACGGAATAAGAATTTCAAAAGATACTTGTAAATTTTGTATCATTATTTTCTTTGCAATTAATTATTTGCAAATAATTTTGCTCCAATTAATACGATTCTAATTTTTAGGGGGTCTCGTCAACATAAGAAAATTATATATAAACATATTTTATAAAAAAAAAAAAGAAGAAATTAATTTTGTACTTTCTCCGCTGAAATAAAAACTGACGTAATATTGCATGAAAATGTAATCTTTAAAGTCAATTTTATTTCTTGTACTTTACTTAGATTGTCGAAAATAAATCATTTAGATCTAAATAAATTATTTTTTTATACTTCGCATGCATATTAAGATAAATATCTACTTGTTACAAAATTCCATTTGAATACTGATTTAAAGAGTTTTCACTTTAATTATACGCTTTTAAAATCGGCCTTTTCTATTACATTATTTTGAAGTTGCATTTTGAGTTATGAGTAAGATAGCAGTTAAAATAATTATTAGGAATGCAGTCTCTATTATAAATACACATACGATCAGAAGCTTATACAGCACCTCAGAAATAATTCCTACTCAATTCGTATTTCTATCACACTGTGCTATTAATTACTATAAATTTATATACATTTTCTAAATATCCAGGAGTAATCTCCATGATATTACCTGGTATTTATACATCCATTTTACTAACGATTGTAATGGGAAATTCAATCAATCAATAAACTACGTAATTGCAGATGATGTATAGCGGATAAAATATATGTATATGAATAGCCTTGGCCTATTTTTTTTTATTCTTCGATCTGATTGTCACTTTAATTGGTTTAACTTTGGATGTATTTGCTCCCATTGCATCAGTGATGGAATCGTGTGTGAGGCTTTCCAGTAATAGCGCCATAGATCGTTTATTAAAATACATCGGTGTGAGTCCTACCTCAGCCGCCACTACGATATTTCTCAACATTTCTGGATGTTTCTATGAAATAATCGATCGGATTTAATAAGTAACTTATATCGATTTGTAAACTTCATTTTACTAATTATCTTGCACTTCACAAACGGTTTCAATTCCAAATGATTATTTAAGTAACGTTCTTCGTGAAAATATTACGAAAATGTAAGAGATCCTTTATGAATATAATAAATCAATGGCTACGGTTATTTATAGTTTTAATTTTCGTACAACCGATAAAATGTTTCTGGATTGTTTTGTCGTAGTCCAATATCAAGTTGATTGGATCTCTATAAGGTTTTTTGTTTTTTTTTGTTTTTTATTAATAAACGAATGCAGAGACTATTTGTATTTTAAGTGCACAAGTCGATTGTATTTTAATGACATATTCGTTAATGTTATTTTTAATACGTATATATTTAAAAATATTTAAGCAATAATTAATGTCCATACGATAATTACGTGAATCGTATTTAAAAACAAGCATAATTTTAATACAAAAATGAATGAAATACATTGATAAACTACAATTTTGCTATAAATAGCCTCTCGTCATATGGTGATCGTTTTCTGCCGTTGTGAATAAAAAAAAAAGAATAAAGCAAAAGGAAAAGAGATTGAAATGTCGGGGCAAATAAGTAAGTAAGTAAGCAAACAAGAATGAACGAGAAAGTTTAGATATCGAGGAGGCGAGGAGCAGTAAGAAAGTCAATTGCATTTATAGAATTCTCTATTTGGCTTCGTAGTTTATAAGAAGTAGCCACATCGAACGTTCAGAATAGAAGACTTGGGGATTAAAAAACGGAAGTCACGGCTTCCGTTATTACGTTCTTCGCTTTTAAATACGTCTTTTCCGGCATTCAAAATCAATTGTATATACCGGAAGAATGAATTAGTTATATTCATGATATAAGGATTTACAGTTATTCAATCTACCGTGTTTATATGTGTTCTTATATAATATAAGTAACTAATTGTAATGAGAATTTGTTGGCTTTAATTAAATATTGAACAAAATTTTCAATTCCCCAATTCACTTCATTTATTTAAATTGCATAACGAAAGCATCAGTGAATTAAATGTATACGATACTAAATATATTTATATATTATTTGCATATATGTATAGAATAGTTTTATTAAAGGGTAATAGTTAAATAAGAGTTATATTTGTATAGAAATTTGTAAAATCCCCGTTAACGTGTAATTCAAGAAAATAATCAAATTTTATTTTTAAATCTTTATAAAAATGTTTATGTCATAAATGGTCGAAGAAATATATTTTTTAGAGTGATTTACGTAATTTAATTTCGGAAATAAAGCAAAGTCGATCTACTTTATAACGTATGCAGAAAATAAAATTTTCCGTCAATTGTAAAAGTAATAAATTAATATAGTTTTTTAAATTATAAATAATATCGTAACTATAAATTTTAGCCGATCGATCAGTATAAAAATTTGCATAAAGGTTTTAACTTTTAATTAGAATGATGTGAACAAAATTCAAAAGCATACATTATATGGGATATATAATAGATTAAAGTACTTTCTTGTGTTTTTTTTATTTTTTTTTTGTTTTTTTTGTTCAGTTTTGTATGCGTACTGTGGTTTCATGAGTCCCACGGATTTGTTCTCTAGATTACGGATTATTTATAAAAGAAATATTAATTAAATTATTGATGTTTGTGATTGTTGCATTAAGATTGAGCTGATAATTGATTCGTCGAAGATAACGTTTGTTAATAATAAAGAAATCCAAGAGGACAATGGATGATGATTCGTTGTAAGAAAGGAGATATCCGGAACAGCTTAATTCGACTAAAAATATTCACGTGGTTCATGAAATATAGTCAGCAGCAGAAGGCATCTCGGAAGTGAAAGCTAAAAGTATTTTTTGATGGTATCCGTCGCCGGTCCCACGGGTTACGCAGTTACACGGGTTACATTAGCAGCGGCAGCGGCGACAGCATTGAAACCTAACTTAAACTAACACGCGTTTACGCGGCTCGTTGCGGTATCAGTAGCCAGTGGCAATAGCAGCAGCAGCAGCAGTAGTAGTAGTAGTGGTAGTAGTGGTAGTAGTAGTGGTAGTAGTAGTAGTAGTAGTAGTAGTAGTAGTAGTAGTAGTAGTAGTAGTAGTAGTAGTAGTAGTAGTAGTAGTAGTAGTAGTAGTAGTAGTAGTAGTAGTAGTAGTAGTAGTAGTAGTAGTAGTAGTAGTAGTAGTAGTAGTAGTAGTAGTAGTAGTAGTAGTAGTAGTAGTAGTAGTAGTAGTAGTAGTAGTAGTAGTAGTAGTAGTAGTAGTAGTAGTAGTAGTAGTAGTAGTAGTAGTAGTAGTAGTAGTAGCAGTGGTAGTAGTAGTAGCAGCGGCGGCGGCGGCGGCGGCGGCATCAGTAACAGCATCACTATGTAGTAGGTAGCAGCAGCGGCTATATAGAGGCTTCCACTCTGAGTGGAATTGGGAGGAGTAGTCGAAGAAATAGGGAGCGACGAAATAGACGAATAATAACAGGTCTCTGTACCTGAACTGACTTTCGAGACTGCTTGTCGCCCTGCAGCTATCATACGCGCACATATAAATCACTTCCTCTGTCCTCTAACGCTACGTCTAGTCCTAACCTTATTCCGCATTCGACCCTTTTTCTTTCTTTTTTTCTTTTCTCTCTTGTGCCTTCTTTATATCTTCCACGCGTGTGCCTTTCGCTGTGTACAAATATAATTATTGCTCCACGTTCAACCCTTTTTTCCCTTCTTTTTATATTTGCCACGGCTGTCTGTCTTTTCACTTTCTCCCTCTTCCTGTGCCTCTCCCGCTCGTTCTATTATTGTCACTATTTCTCTCTTTTTTTAGAAAAAAAATACTCAAAGAGAGAACCGTCATTATTAAACGACTCGTCCTACATTTTTCTCCCTGTGGCTTTCCAAGGGGACACCGCAATTCGCGCTTTTTTCCTGGCTGTTGTTAAAATTCTCGAGTTATACACACATACACGCATGCTCTTATATTTCTTTCGTAGTTAAATATGTACACTGGCATTGAATTATTTACTTACTCTCACTCTCTTATTACATAATGTTCTTCTTTTTTAGTTTAATCGAATACAAAGTACATTTGAATTGCTAAAATTGTTACCAGCTTACATTAGCTTCTAATAGCTACAATCGAATAGATAAAAACTTATTTAAATTAGATTCGAGTGATTGATATAGTTGTTAATAAGAATTTAAAATAATGTACTGGCAGTACTTTAAAGAAAGCCAATTACTTTGCTACGAATACGGCTTCTCAAAAAAGTTTTCAATTCATCTTTTTGACGAGCGTAATACGCTTGCACACACGAATGCCCATGCGTATTTATCTGTTCAATTTATCTGACATATATATTTCATAGAAAAATCATGAATAAATGAATTAATTTTTTTAATTGCATATTATTTTATTTTACCTTTTATTCACTTTTATTATCATTATTATTTCGTTTAATTAAATAACTTAATTGTAGTTTTAGATCATTGGTATACATGCGTGGAACTATTATTCCTCAGTGTCAAGTATACTTTGCTGAATTGAAATTTTTTTTGTTTTTTTCCAATTCCTCTCATATATCGCCATTTACATAATAAATCAATATAAACAAAATTATTTAAAAATAATTTTCATCCATTGTTCGTGTAATAGATATCGAACCAATTCCTGGTCAAATACAGCTGCTGCTGCTGCTCGGGTTCTTGCAGCGTTAATGATAAAAAACATAAGAAAAAAAAAAAGAATGTTTTGACGGTATGGTATAAAAAACTTCTTGTCAGAAATTAAATTAAACTTATCCTTCACCGGTCAAGGCAATATTACTAGCAATAATAATGTTATTTGCATATTTTGCAAAGTATTGCTCGCTATTCGAAGCCGTGTAATAAATAAACTGTGGTAGCAATCTTGGAAAATTAGAAGAGAGTCCGGATTCATTTGTTTTTAAATTAATTACGTATACAAATCTTATATATGAGTGTGCATTGACTATCAATAACTAAATATAATAAAGTAAGAATATTGAGTTCTTTAAATAAACTCGGTCAGCTAATACTTAATAGAGTGCCGTTGATCAGAAAGGAATTTTAAAAACAATATTCTATTCATAGAATTAATTGTTTTTGTATTAATTATCATTGATAGTTTTAATAAAATATCGATCTGTGTACGAAAATAATATGTAATACATGTGTAAGCATAAAAATATAAATGAATTTGTAAATGATTTTTTTTTTTAAACGTGTCGATCATTTAATTCCTAAGCTTATAAATAATTCTAAATTCGAAGCACGGACATGCGATTTATTTTTATTAAAATAAATGTTTAATTTGAGATCGACAATGGACACTAAAGTTAATTCTTATGTAATAAACATTTGTATCTAATAAATTTATATTGCTATGTTAGATGTCCACATTCATATTTTTCATCATAAGTTACATAGATGTGACTTACGATTGACTCTAATTCACTGAAATCCTTGAAAAAGTATTATAATGAAAAACATTTCCAGGCTAAATGCATACGGGGGAGAAGAAAGGAGGAGAGGCTTTCGCATCTCGCAAATAAAACACTACTTAACTTAACGCTTCTTTCAGCATCACGCATTCCATTTCTGTCCATATATCTTAATTTTTAAAGTGCTTTAAAAAAATCGATATACCTGAAATGACAAAACTAATGATGCACGATTATCTTCTTATATTTTCTTCGAGAATCACGAATTCTTTAAGCCCACGAAACGAATACGTTTTTTTCTTCTTCTTCTTCTTTTTTTTTGCATACAAAGTTGAAATATTTTGTGGGAAAGTATGTACGTACAACGCGGGTTCTTTTTCCTTGAGCTTTTCATGTAATAAGAATGCTTTTCGCGTTCGTCGTCCCATTCTTCCTATAATCCTGAGCAGGCGCACTTTTATGTCGTCACTTCTTCGTAGATTTCTTTTTATCCGGCGAAAAGCGACAGGGCGACGCTCTCTTACTTTATGGACTAGAGAAGAATGGTGAGACTGCATCATTGGCTCCCTCCCGCAATCCCTGAGTATCGTTTTTAAAAAAGAAAAATCCAGGTCCGGACTATTGATTTACAAATCAACTTGCATTCGGCTGACGCAGTTTTCATTAGTTTTCTCGAAATCTTCTTTATGTCCGACCTGTTGTATTAATTTAATTATTTGAAGAAACAACTGTCATAAATCATTGAGTCCCAGAAGAAAAAAACCATTTGAAAAAATAAAAATAAAAAATAAATAAAAAAAAAAATAAAAAAATAAAAAGAATTTTGAGCCTCTTAGTCAATACGTGCGTTGTATTAGAAATGCATTTTTACGTCAATTATAATTCTGGGCTCAGATGCCGCTACAAAGAATACGATATTAGTTCAAAGGAATTGAAATTTGATTCATTCTAAGCCAGAACTTATTTACCGTATTTTTTAATTTTTCAATATAATTTAACGCATGTAGTGAAATGCAAGTAATATTTTCAGGAAACAAGATATGTACGAATGTAAAATACCTTGCGCTACAAGTTTTATATCTACTTTATAATTTAAAAAGAATAAGAAATTATAATACTCTTACGACTTAAACCAGACTTTACACTATGAATGTATTGGTAATAAAAGCTTTACTGTAACAGAACAAATAATAGTTTTTTTTTTTTTTTGTGTGTCTGTAAGTTCTTATTTATAACAGACTAAACTGATGTTTTCAAAATGAATCGATACATACATATGAATGTATATAGCACAGAGAATTCGTTAGCTGACAATTCTAATGTGAAATAACGAGGCAGTCGGTGCTGAAAAAAAAAAAAAAAAATTGTATAACAAATAATTCGGCATAATCTGCTTAAAGCCTCAGCAAAATGTTATTAATCTCGAGCAAAAAAGAAGAAAAACACACACTGCAACACAGAGACTTGATCTTGGGGAATTTCGGCACAAGGTCGTGCATGCTCAAACATAATAAAAAAAAAAAAAAAAAGGAAAACAATTGCCTCAAATTGGATTCTACATATGCCGAACTCATGCGACAATTCCGGCCTCCGTCGGCGCGTCGCTGTGGGAGGGCGGGAGGGAGAGAGGTAGGGAGCGAACCGAACCGAACCGAAGCGAACCGAACCGAACCGCCGTACACCACACTTGGTGTTGATTTTTCGCGAAGCTCGCGATACAAAAGTCGTCCCCTTGCCGCCGTGTTGACGCACGCTCCCCGTGGGCTCCTTTCGTCCTTGGAAAGGATCGCATACTGCGCGTGAGGTGAGGTCCCGGGCTCTTTAGAGAGCCCGGTAAGAAAGGGCGGTCGAGCAGCCAGCCACATATGCAATTCGTGTTTCGAAGTCGCGAATCGGAGGCCTAAAGCTATTAGGCCATTGTCGTGGTCGCGCAGTGCGAGCCTCGATTGAGAAAAAAGCCGCGACAATGACTGAGGTCTCGGCTAAGAGGAGACGAAGAGAAGACAAGGACAGAAGCGCTTTCGTGCATTTGACTCTTTAGGACGGAAAAATCAATCTACTCGGCTTTTTTCTTTGTTTGTTTTTTTTTTTTTTTTTTTTTTTCTAATGGAAAAACAAAGTTGGCTCTAGAGTAGAAGCCGAAGGTAAAAGCGTACGAGACGAACGAAATGTGGTTCCGATGAATAAAAGAGAGGAGGTCGATAGCGAACCAGCGAGCGAACCAACGAACGAACCAACGAACGAGAGAGAGAGAGAGAGAGAAAGAGGGGGGGAATTCAAGAGCAAGGGGAAGTCGAGTAGAAAGAGAGGAAAAAGGGGAATTTAGTTGCTGGTTGAAATTAAAGGACGAGAGTCTTGCGCGCATAAAAATAATGAATCGATCCTTATGAGAACAGCCGCTACTCCCTCCCATACCCCCGCCCTTAACCACCTCAACAACTACTTACATCGCTTCCAATCGACTTCATTTCGCGACTATGTGCGCTTTATTGAGAGCCAAATGTAATAATGTCTCAGACTTCATCGAATCCAATATTTCTTCGCATTCATTTTTCGAAATAATAACTCCACGGGCACATGCTCGTAGGTAGTACTTACCCGATTTTTTCCTTTTTTTAATAACGCACCCCTTGGGGAAAGTTGATCGATTATTATAGGATTGAAATTTAATGGAACGAGAGATAAAATAATTTGTTATTCCTTTTTAATAAATGAAATGAAATGTACGTTTTCAAGTCATTTAACTTTTTCTAAGCCATTAGTTAGTTTAAATAAATTTAATGTACTACCTATATTGTCACATTCTTTTTTAGCAATAGCATCAAGTGCTTAGACTTCATTAATTTTAACAATGATTTTTTCTTTCATGTTATTTATAATTCTCATGTCTTTCATTCATTTTTCATGTTTTACTTCCAGCCACGCTTTTATTTTCTATAGAAATAAACTTAGTTTGTAAAATATTTATATTAAATATAAAATTATAATCTTTAATTGCAAACTACGAAAACTTACAAATATATTAATTTAATTCTACGACGTTTAGGTATAAATATTGTTTAATGGATTTAATCATCTGTTTAATATTACTTCCGATACGAGTGCACCCACGCGCTAAGGCGATCCTTAAGTAGATTTAAATTTTTTATGACATCATATCATAGGCTTTCCAAAATAACGGTGTATATATCTATACTAGCTCTAAGCCTTTATTTACGACATTAGAGGCAAACGATATAAAATTAATCTCAAATTAAAAATTTCTGACCTACAAATCACAAAATCGAAAATCGTAAACTGGGGAGAGCGAAAGGTCATTAGATGTACATATGCATACGCATATATATACGTAATTATATATATATACATATATATGTATTATCTTGCTTCGTAATAAATTACGCCGGCATGTAATATAAAAATATTTACATAAATTTATTTGCGGAGTGATAAAACGAAAAGGCACGTCCGCATTATCGGTCGCGAATGATTTTAAAATAAAACGGATCGGGTAGTATCTTATAGAGTTTGGTAAATGTTAATTTTCGCTTAAGTGAAAAAATGTCTGCACTTTACATGCCTAAGGCCGTTTCCCGTGTACATGGTTAGGATGCGGCGTCTGGCTTTGTCATTTTGCATCGGCGCCGTTTTATTGTTAAGCGATTGCGAGATGTAGCGCAGGGTTCTGCTGGAGGAAGAAGAGGCGTAGGAGCAGGGGGAGAAGTAGGAAGAGTCGGCGGAAGGGAGGGGGATGCACAAGAGCAATCGGGCACAATGCCCCTTATACGCTCGAACGCCTTATCGCCATGATACGGACGAGGCTTGATAGCAGGGTGCGCGATGTCTTTTTTCATAATGAAAAACCGTTGGATTCGTGAGAGAGTTGCGTATGAATGGTAAAAGCGGAAAGTCATCTTATTTACAACTAATGCTCATATATTTTACCGTACTGTGAAAATTAGCTAATGGAATAGAAACCATCCTATCTTCTTTTGTTTTAACTAATGTTCGTAACGGCGCTTTGCGAGCTCAAACATTAATACATATGACGTTGTGTGCGGCCCTCCTTCTCTTATATTACCGATTTCCTGCAGCGAAAGTCCTTGTCAAATTTTAAAGATAAAGGAGTTTTTAACGAAAGCTATATTCCTGGGAGCAATAATTCGTTGAAAACGAATACAATTACAGTTGTTATTATCGAAGAAATTAATTTTTCAATACTTTTGTTTCGTTTATATAAATGTATGATGTGGCTTCGTCCAAAAATCCTCGAGATAAATGACAATTCGCAAAGATTATAGAATCTTGAATCATTCATATATTTGCATGTGTGTATTTGAATCCATTTGAATCCATTTAAATGCATTTGAATGTATGCGGAAAATGAAACTATTTTTAAAAACAATATTGCGCTATAGTATTTATTTGGAATTCTTATTATATTCGTAAGCCAATAGAAGCTTCTCAGTATGCAGAGAATTTCCTATACCTATTGATAAGAGTGATGATTAATAACCAATTTTCTAAATATAATCGGCTTTTTTTTTATAATTATTATTATTGCCGTTGTTTATAACTCTCAATATTATAAATAACGATACATCAATCAATAATAATTTTGATGTATTCGTATTTATAGCTTCGACGCTTCGTCAACCAAGTTCATTAAAGTATACCGACTGCGATTTTTATTCCCAACAATTCCATTACTAATAATAGACAATTATAAACGTTATTGCTAATTTTTTTTTTTTTTTATTTTTTTTTCAAAAAATTAAATTACGAATTTTACGGTCAAAGCCGAAAGAGTAATTAATTCTCTTTTGCCTACTTTCAAACGGCTTTTCTCTTTACGTAAAGAAGATATTGCAGGTTGCGAGCGCGTCGTTCGCAGCCGATATTTTATTTTGTTTTATAGAAATGATCGTTAATAGTTCATCATGAAGTAATAATTTCGATAATATCAAAAGCTTTCTTTTATTCCTCGACGTTTGTTAAATAGGGTAAAAAATTATTTAATACTCGTGCGCCACGTCTCGTATAAAAAATTCGCTATTTAATAAAAAAAAAGAAAAAAGTACGCGCATCTCGGTCTAGTACTTTCGAAATCATTAAGTTAAATCCGGCTATTCGCTTAGCCGACACAAAAGTAGTGACGCGCGCGTAGCCATATATATATATATATATATATATATATATATGCGTCGAATGTAAATAATAATGATGATGATGATGATGATGATGATGTCGATGATAACAATAACGATAATAAAATAATGGCATCTGAATAATAAGGACATTATGGCATCCGTCCAGTGGAGTTGGCCGATTTCGTAACCGTACGGAGCACGGTATAATATTTTTCAGCCATAAAATGTATATATCTTCATGCGTTATATGCAGATGTCTTTATCCGAGCCTTTATGAAACTTTATCGGTCGGCTGCAAAAAAAAAAAAAAAAAAAAAAAAAAAAAAAAAAAAAAAACTACATTAAGCTCGTCTATTATTGTTGTTGCTCGTAGTCGCCGTTGTCATTGCGGTGGTGGTGGTTACCGCGAGGAGAGATGATGCAGCCGGCGAAGATTCGACTCGATCATATTAATGCTCATGAATGATGTATCTATTCGGTTTCTGCTCTTCGTTTACATTAGTTTTTGCAACAATCGAAACGCGGAGTCGTAATGCGAATGATCGTCTGTGTTGCAGGTGAGTTTAAGGAAGGATCAAACAATCTTGGACGGACGAGTGAGTTTCGCGTAAGTTTCTCATCGGCTTTAATTTATGTTGATATATACACGTGTTCCGCGCCGAGCCATTAACATTCAAATATTATTTTGTAATTGATTGCTTACTTAGGCGACGCACAGCTCCTCTCTTATTTAAAAATTTTCAAGTGAGAGAGAGAGAGAGAGAGATGGGGAGGGGGAGGTGAGGGTTTGGCGGACAATGGGACATGTCGAGACAAAGCAGGCTTTACGGGAAGGGTGGAGGAGGGGAGGATTATTTATAAACTAATGTCGATTAATTGGCTGGCGATAAAGTGCCGAGTCGGGGCGTCATGCTCGTGGGAAGGGCAACGAGAGCCGGCCGAGGATGCGGGGGACGAGGGAAGGTAGGCAGGTAGGTAGGTCTATTATGCGCTCGAAATGATGACTCGAAACGGTGAAAGGTAGAGAGGAGAGCCCCATGTGACCGAGATAGATCGCGAAGAGTCGCGCGGCGTAAACAACGCCTAGGGCCGCGCGCGTCTCCAGTCACGCATTCGGGATCGTCGTCTGGATAGGTGAGAGAGAATTCCCCGGCACTCGAGCCGATCGCTCGATCTCCCCGGCGTCGATACAGCCTCGTCCCTTGTGAAAAGTGAATTCTGACTCGGGCTTAATAATGCGACTCCTCCTCGATCGTCCCCGTCGATCTGCTAAATGCTCCTCGGCCGCGGCCTACCGAGGAAGTGACTTCTTAAAGAAACCTTTTGTACGCTTACCAAGTAACACGCGCGACCCCCCCCCCGCACTTCACTTATCCAAACAGAATTTTATCCCCTTCTTTGGCAATCTCTACTTTTCGCAGTAATCTTATAACTGCGGCCCGAGTCGGAGGCGAACGTACGCGCACGTAGGCACGAGTAAATAAATAAACGAATGCGCGCGTAATAGTAATACGTCGAGAGACGCTTTATTAAATGCCCGACCAGCTTACGTAGATTTCGTAGTCGAGCGTTGCCGCGCGACGAGCATAGATGAATTTAATACGAGTCGGTCGCCCCGTCTTCGATTCCGAAAACTTAACGGTTCTTTGACGACTTGTTTTAAAAATATTTATGCATCGTCGCTGCTCCCCCAGAAATGTCCGATGCCTCCGACGCCCACTAGAATAACTTATATCCGAGAGTCCGTATTATTTATCCTAACTGTTCCGTTCGCAATTAATATAATCTTTCAAATCTTTCGAAATCTCCATAGATCTGCACTTATCCGTAAACAAATGTATATATAGCTTTCTAGATATCCAGCAGACGCAGGCTCAAATATATTTAAAAATGTATGTCATTCTGCATTATAGATCAAGAGTATCTATCAACGAACGTACCTTGACTCTCGATAAAATTTATGCTTATCCTCATACTCCTTTCAGCTCAGATGTAATATTTACATTACGTTAAACGCAATAACGACAACACGTGGTTCATGAATAATAGGATAAAATTATTTCAGCGAAAGTCGTTTTTGTCGTCAGATTCAATCATTTCGATTCATCAACGCCTTGCAACAATATTTTTCAGCGCTGTTTCAGCTCTGAGAAATCTTCTTGTAGCTTTATGTCATTCTCATCTTCATTAATTCCTGATTATGCATTTACTTGTACGCGGTCACCACCTTAATGTTGCTGTTTTTCTCTCTCCAGCGGTTATTCAACTGACGCGTCGTGTAATAAAGCAGTAGCTGACAATAGATTTCAGATTTATTATTCGCCAGAGAAATTTGAGGTTGCAACGTTTTTTTTTTTTTACATATTTTACGTGTTTTACATTTCTTTTTTTAATTTTTTTTGTTTTGTTCTTTTTTCATTTGAAGAGCGTGTATTTTGTTATTTGCATAAAAATAAAGGCCAATAAATTTCTCATTGTGCACTTTTAGCTTATATAATAGGTGACATTTTTATTTTTAACTCCGACATTCAATTAAATCTTCCGATTGATGCACTAATAACAATACGTGAACATAACGACATTGCGTAAAGCCATAAATATGTTGCAATTTAAATAATATTGTAATTGTTGCGTCACAATTTTGTTAAATCGTAACGTCATTATTCAGGATTTTTTTTTTTTTTTTTTTCAATGTAAAGTAAAATGCAAAGGAAATTAAATAATCTGCATATAATAGTGGCAAGCGAATACCATCAAATTTTATCTCATAATCAATAATACATAACTGGAAATCAAGAAATTTTTATTTATTAGCATGTAGTTATTTTGTTAATGTATGGCATTAGGATAGCCACATACGTTTACGCGAGCGATAGGTGATCGTGCCAAGTCACTTTTACGAAGAAAACCATTGGCTTGAGAAATCCAATAACTTCGTGCACACAAAGTTGGGAAAAGGCGCAAGAAATTTAGCGTCTGCGCCAGCTCTCGTTTTATGCCGAGACTCCAATAATTGTAGCAATAGTCCGACGCTATGAAAAACTGCTAGCTTGTACGCGGTACACACATCCCCCCCCCTCTCGCAGCCGTTCGAACGTTCGATATCCTATTTATTCTCCGGTGCAATCGAACAGTATAGTCTCCCCCCCCTCTGGCTCTCTCTCTCTCTCTGTCTCTCTCTTTCATTCGTTCACGCAGTTTCGAGTCATTATTTCTCATAGATGTATTTTGAAAAAAATCCGAATTTACGGTAAATACACGTGTTGGCAATTATAATAATGCATGCGAATCCGTATTTCTAGTTTATAGTTCAGAATGGCAGATTCGAGAATGGATGGTTTGGCGGATATTCTTTTGGCGCCGATTTTCAACTTTTCTGTAATTGATTTCGTGGGATATCTCAACTTTGTATTTGTAGGAACGATAGCGTAATATATTTTATTCTCTCGATTGAATTCTTTATTTTATAAATCTATTAGTAACTTATTTTATGGGAACATATTTTTCTAGCTCGAATTATTTCTATCTATGAAATAAAGTTTAATGACGTCGATCTTATCCCTCATATTCGTAAATGCAATATATATTACCGTAAAACGTCTAAATATGTATCATATACGTATATATGGTTATTCGTTTAATTGGAATGCCATGTATAATTAATAAGCACAGAGGAAAACGAAAAAAGTTGCGAGTGATGAAAATTTAAAATGGGATAAATCATAGCTAATAATAGGTTTCACTTTCGAATTAGAATTTTATGTTCTAAAATATCTCTGGATTCATATAACATATGGAACCATTAACATCTAATGATCATTCAAAAAAGTTAGTCTTTTATTTACGGCAATTTTAATGTTAGTTTAATTGTTGAACGCGATTAGAAATATTGACATTTCAATGGTGCATTTTGAAATTTATGCACAATAACACGTATGAAAAATCTGCATGCCAATACTTATTCTCGCTCATCTCTAATTACTAGTTGCCGATTATTATATTCCGCTAAGGTAAAATTATATTTACGATAGATATCAAAAACCGATCTCTCGATCCGTGAATAATAACGCTGTTATTGTAAATTTTCAATATTCCTTTATGAAGATAAAGAAATTTCTATTATGTCATACAAGTATTCACAATACTTTATAATAAGCGAGACATTCGAATTCTTTATGTCAGTACGTTATAGAATAATTATTTGTTGCACAAAGGTATGACATCATTATAAACATAAGTATTATTCATTAAATTATTGAGTATTTAATAAAAAATTAAAAGAAAAACAAACAATATTAAATTACGTTTTAAATAAATTTTAGTCTTCAATATATGGATATAAAAATTCAAACTATTGAAAACTATATTATGTATTACATATTATAAATATTCCCGATGTGCATATGCATTTCTCAACAGAATTATATTAGCAATAATACGAAAATGTAAGTGTTAAGCCTTTATAAAAAAATGGCTGAATAGCACATAAATAATTACTTTATAATACATTGCCGTTGTTCTTATTTATTTCTCTTTTTATTGCCAATGAAGTTGAATAAGAGTATTAATATTGTCGTAATAATACCCCTTCTTCTAATAGAGTCTGTATCCGTTTACTTGAGACTTCTCTTCTTATTCAATAGGATGAAAATCATCTCTTAGATTTCAATGTAACAATAAATTTTCACCATACGAATTGACAATTGAATAAGATGACGTCAGCCCGATGAAATCTTAAACGCTTTTAATTTGTAGAAATGAAAAGCCAGAGTGAAGAACGAAAAGTGCGTTCAAACAGATACCGCCTCGTGACATACGATATAGTGAAATAAACACACATTTCTTGTACATAAGTTGCATTGCTTATTAGGCGATAGTCATTTATGAACTTAATCATCTGTCAAATGAATTGAGCCGAAGGGTTGCGTGTGAAAAATCTACTTGATCCTAAAATATTTAAAATTCTATTTTTCTTAAGCAGTGAGAAAGCAATCAAATCGAACTGACAACAATTTATTATAGTACAAGTGTTTAATTGGTTTCGATGATTAATGATTCGAATAGAGATATCTTAGTTACTTTATATTAGAGTACATACTAAATGTATCAGTATTAATTAGCATTTTGAAATAAAGAAAACCTATTAATGTAACATCATCATGGTGTTTATAATTTGATTTTTATTTTTTTATTTTTTATAAATAACATTGCGAAAAAACGTATTAATATTTTTATTTACTTTCGCAAACTTTTAATTTATGAAAGCCTTCGATTATTTTTTTAAGATGAATATATTCACGAAAATTCTTAATGTATTGTATTATGTACCAAAAACATTATTTTATTAAGTCAAATTTGTTATATTAAGTAAAAGCATTCTCATATTTCCCTTTGTTCTCGTAAAAATATTCAAATCATTTTTATTCAAGATAATTGTTAGTCTATTCTTGCAATTGAAATAATTATGACAATAAAATTTATTTACCCGTAAAATGAAATTTTATATATGATATTTTGTTAAACTTACTAAATTGTTAAAGAATTAAACTACGTCTTTAATTTAAAAAATTATAAAATGTAATTACATAATGTTTATTGTTTTAATGGAAGCACACTTATAATTATCTTATATAAATTTAACGGATTTAGTTATAAAAACTTAATAAATAAATAGTTATTGATTATCAAATTATAGTTTTTAGATAAAATCTGCGGGATTTTATTTCTCTCCATAAGTGGGGATTGCTTTTATCACATTCTTAAGGGTTTACTTTGTGCTGGGTTGTGACATTGGTAATATTCTATTACCATTTTTGTCCGAATTAATAAAAAAAAGAGTTAAAACCGAATAAATCAGTTTATTTTATACTAAATTTTATTATATAGAAATTTTTTATTTCAATTATTAATATCAATAATTAATAATATCAAATGTTAAATATTCAATTTACCAGTATGTTTGAAATAATAAACGCCTCGATACATTTCACATTTCAGGTTATTTATTAATTTTACAATTTATTTACCAAATTCGTTATTGGCGTTATTTAATATTATTTTAAAACACAGAGTTGTTTTAATACACCTTATATAAAATTTCTCATATCCAACATTATTGTCAATGTATCTTCGATAGTATATATTACGATTTTTTCGTTTTTAAATTATTTCCTGGTAATTTTATATGCTGCTTACTAATATTTGATATTACGAAATGGCGTCTCGCATATAAAAATTAAAAAATTTTAAATTATTATGATATTACATCATTTGTGAGTCATTGAAAAACTTTTTTCATGTAATGACTGAAATGTATATTAATTTGTCAGACTCGAGCGTATTTTAATAATAATATATTTTATTTGGATGTATTTTAGTAAACTTTAAATCGGAACACCGTATTATATTAATAAATTAACGATTTCAGTAAATAATTATTTTTCAATGTATTTACAATTTAAGTTTCCAATATAATATCTAATTAATAATTAATTTATATATAATTATACATTTATAACATATATATTGCTAAAGCTTAAGAACATTATGAATTAATATGGAGAAAGTAGTTTACGACATTATTTTTGTTTTGATTATGCACACAATATTTTTTAATACTATTTCACTTTTAGCGGAAGCTTAAATTTTTGCATTTAAAATTGTGGATAATTGGATTAAATTTGATTATATAATATTGAAAACCACAGTCGCGAAATGCATATGACTATATGGGCAGCCATACGCAATTTTCATGTAAGCCTATTATCTTGTGTACAAATCACTACCTTTAAAATGAATCATGTTCAATCTAAGGAATATTTCTTTATTGTATAGAAATAATATTATTTTTGTACAATAAAGCCACTCTGATAAATATTATAATATTCACAATATTATGAGGAATCCTTGAGAAAGCTTACGGAAAATA
Source organism: Ceratosolen fusciceps (assembly GCA_018883505.1). Lineage (NCBI taxonomy): Eukaryota > Metazoa > Arthropoda > Insecta > Hymenoptera > Agaonidae > Ceratosolen > Ceratosolen fusciceps. The sequence continues at coordinate 16,517,177 of RCIC01000002.1, read as the reverse complement.
ATCTTTTTTTATTAATCTTGAAAATCATTAATTACAATTATTTTGATATTAAGTTTGGGTAAATTTTTATTAACGAATGAAACCGAATAATTTAATATGTTACTATGTAGTTATTCAAATTAAATTATATGTATAATTTTTTTTCTATTTCGGATACTTTTAGACTACAAAGTCTAAACATTTGACTTGCGTCAAATGTCACTTTTTAGTTCAACAATTATTAAAAAATATTTTTCAATGAACCATAGAGTGACATTATTAAAACGTCATGAAAATAGTATTTTTCTTATATGTACATGTAGATGCTAGACCTTCGTTCAGGGCTTTTATTTTGTTGTATTGCGGCATATATCGATTAATTAAACAAAAGTATCTTGTATGAAAATTTATAAAATTAAATTTTTCATTAACATTTAATTTGTTGTTGTTATTTTTCTTACGATTATTGTGCAAATCAAAAATATTGTATGATCAATGTTATGTAGTCTATACTTTTTCAATTATTTTTCTAGATCTAATTTATATCAAACCTTTAATAAATGAGAAATTATTTTTCCCATACATCGCAATTCCTTTATAGAAAGTAACGACAAAATCTCAATAAATTAAAAAAAGCGAATGGCACGAAAAATAATTTGAAATTTATAGTGAATAGTATTTGCTTCGGCATCGACAGTCTCACAGCCATTCACTTCATAGGTTACTACTTCTTGCCTTATCAGTGAAAACTGGCTTTGCTAGATCGCGGAGAAGTTTTGATTACCTGATGCGGTGAAATCGCGCGGTAACTTGTCGTGTCTCTTTCTAGTTTTCTATGTGCTAGTAGAAAATGCCTAGAAAATAAAAAAAAACGGAGAGGTGTATTCGAGAGTATATAGTTAAATACATACTAATGTTCTGAGAGAGAGAGAGAGAGAGAGAGAGAGAGAGAGAGAGATTTCGTGAACACCTTGAGAATGATGCCGATCTCCAGTGTCGATTTATGGTACCATAGTAGTTGATTTTTAAACAGGATGTCGAGAGAATATTTCTCCTACTTTTAGTTGTCGGTGTCTCGGCGATTTCGCTTGGTTCTGGTTTAGAAAAGCCGTAGTGAAGTTGTCGATTCGACAAATGAACCCTTCCAATAAATTAGCGATTTCAAAGAAAATCCTTTTCTTAATAATCCATTACTTTACTAAGTAATAATTAAATAATTTATATTAAAAAATCAAACTTCTTATAAGTTACCATTAATGCTTATTGAGCTTTTAAATACATTTTAGGATATTGTTTTATTATATTATATTAAATATACTATATTAAATATAATAGAAAAAAACATTAATTACTTCCTTTAATAATCATTTTTTATGATTAAAAAAAATTAATTTAACGAAACTTAGTTTTCGCGAACAATTTATTGCTTAGAATTGTAAAAGTATAGATTCTAATTAATATATTTCCATTCATTATGCTTCGTATTAATAATATAATTTTCATTGTCTCATACAGCTTTTGTCATAATATATTAATAATTATAAATTTTTTGTTTTTCATTAATTTTTTAAATGTATATTAAATTATTTTGGAAAATGGCGTGCTTGGTATGCAAATTACACCAGTACTATTATGAATTAATTATTTGTTTGCTAGTTTTACATGAAACAGTAATTCTTTGATACCGAGATATTTAGATTGTACATGTAAGCTCGCGGGAGTGTGTGTTGACATACGCACAAAACGATAGATAAATAACATTAATTTTTGTACTTTTCTAGAAATTTACGTACTCACTTTATTCTTAAAAAAGTTATGTGTAATTTTAAAGACATTTGTTAAAATTTCTATCGATAGCAATTTAAGCTCAAATAAAGTTTGCTCTATATTGAAATTTTTGAAAGTGAAATATGGAACGAAAACAAGATAAGATTTATATAATAATTTCAAGCAGTTTGATAGTCCATAGCCAATTTCAATAATATTAAATCAAATGTGTTTTCGGCGAATTTCATAAACATGAATTTATTAAATGCTTAACTACGTATCCATTAAGTGTTTCCCTTTGCTATGTTACACCCATGGATCAATCACCCAGGCACACGCGTATGTTTGTAATAAATCTGAAAAAAGAATAAAAATAACTGGAATTCCTGTTGGGGTGAAGACTCGGAGTGATTCGTTCAACAGCCAGTAATAATAATAACTGTCGTCGGTTTAGATGGAAAGGATGTTATCACGGTAGGTCTAGAGATCAGCACTCGATAAACATATGCAAAAAGTGCATAAGGAAAACTTACCGCTCGCGCTGATTTATAGCTGCGCTACTTTATAACAAGTGACGATTGCAGAAGCAAACTGTTATGAGTTTGGAATACGCATTTAAATACATATCTAATACTTTTTCGCAAATACAAGATGCTGATTGTGTGGAGCAGCCGCTGCTGATTGGGGAGACTGGAAAGCTCGAGAAGCACTCTGTGTGTATAAAAATCGCAATAAAGTTCGGATGAGCGATGGATTTATTTTCGTACGAAGTGCCACTATTTACGGCAGTATGATAATGACACAGATATCAATATATAGCGCACGGCAATGTATTTACAAACAAATAACTTTATTTCTTATAGACAATGAATGGCATGATTTTCATGCCAAGCATTTGATTTTCATTTTATAATACAAAAGCTTCACATTTCTACTCTATAGATTTCGTTAAAAACAAAAAAAAAAGTACTCTGTTCTTTATTTCATTTATTACTTCATTTAATATAAATTGAGGATATATTTTAATAATGTTAATCGGTTTCATTAGTTCTGTATGTGTTAATCATAATTAAGAATCGTGATAATTATTTTATTGAATTCATTTATAAAGTAAGGAAAGCAATATTTTTATTATTAAAATGTTTTATCGCAATAGCGAAAATATTAACGAAGAGTAATATTATAATTTTTAAGTTTTTAGTGCGTAAGAGAGGAGGAAGATTTTTAGAAAGTTGGAACAACAAGTTTTTATGGTGAACTAAAGGAAGCATAATATTTAGAATTGTTAATGAAAAATGATATTGATGATGAATTAATTCGATTTTAAGGTAAACGTTTCGACAATATTATTTGTTATGAATTTACTTATCCAGATTTCAACACGTATTTTATTATATAAGGACTCGCAAGAAGTCAGTACATTAATGGGATATAATACAATCTCCTATTCATTAATAACACGTAGTCAATGAACACTGGAAAAAAAAAACAAAAAATAAATTCAAATAACATATAATTCGTGGTTGACGTAATGTAAAATTAAAAGTAATGGCTTGCCTAGTTGAACGAAAAAAGAAAAAGAAAAAGAAAAAAAAAAATGTTTTTAATAAGCAGTTTGGAGTGATGAGAAAGCAAAGTAAGTACGTGTCTTTGAAAGGAAAGCGCGGGCTAGTGAAGCAGGTGCGGCCAGTTTTTATTAATCGATATGACGGTTAAAATCAGTAACGATGGCTCGCATTAAGAGTTAATTAATAGACCATCGACAATTTGAAATTACAAGCGCCCCGGTATCGAGTAGCTTTTCAGCCAGAGGTAATTACGAGCTGAAAGCCGACTTTAGTGGCTGGTAATAGGCCGACGTCGAAGAAAGTGAGACGACCGCCGTCTGTGCCGCCTAACCGAGGGAGATGGAAACACGGTGTCTAAAAAGAAAGGAAAGGGCGTTGCACCGCGGCTCTGACCCACTCTTCCCCCCGCGTCCCTCCTTATCCTTACGCTCGTTTCGATCCTTTGACTCGTTGATCGTCTTTTGACTAAGCGCCCGCGGAGAGGAGGATAAGCAAATACAGGGAAAAATGAAAGCGGGGTGAGGCTGGTGGTGGTGGAGGATGTCCCGGTATGGAGCCAGCAGCCGCAGTAGCAGCAGAAGCAGCAGCAGCCACCCTTCGCCCTCTGCTTTCTTAAGATGCTTTCATTAAGATCCCTTTCCTATACCGACCAACTGACCCATTAGCTTTCAATTACAAGTAATTTCCAATGGAATATAAAGAATAATCGGATAATCGTGGATAATGACGGGCGCGTGGAATTTAATTTGCATGAAATTTTTCGAGCTCCTCGTCGTCTCCTGGCAATTAAATTAACATGACTGGCAGTGCGCGTCCAACGGCATTTATCGCTCGCGGCTTCGCTGGCCGAACGAGCCGTCGACGAGGGGATCATCATAATGGCCGCGTAAGAGGAGATTATTCTTATTACAATCGGCCGTCCTGTCCTCGCTCGGATAAACCTAAACGTCCCCTTATCCTTGCCGCGAGACAATAATGCCGGCAATTAAAGAGGTGCGCGCGCTCGGCTTACTTTTCACTAAAGATGATTGTGTGTTCGCGTCACTCCTCTACGGGGGCACGTGAGCACAACGAGAATGTGCGTTTAGCGCGGCTCAAGGACTCCTCCGAGAGATGCAGCTCGTTTCATCGAATCGTTCCCCGGTACCCGCTACCCTACCCCCCTGCCCCCTACCCGGCATCGACGTTCGATCGCGTTTATTACAAACCAACTTCTCCGCGCGCGTGTGTGTTTGAGAGAGAGAGGGAGAGAGAGAGGGAGAGAGAGAGAGAGTGAGTGAGTGTGAGCGAGAGAGTGGGAAGGGGCACGAAAGGGAGTGACGTTGTTGTAACCTTCGCGAGCCCGACCGCGGCCGCTTCTGGCCTTTTTTCCTGATCCTTTCGACGGGATATGGTAAGTAAACATCGTGCACGGGATTCCATTGGACGTGGCAAAAACCCGGGTACACCTTGCTTGCTCGCGCTCGCTCTTTACACAAAACACCGTCTAGGAGCGCATTAATGGATTTCCTTGACTCCACGCATGAACGATTTGAAAAATAGATTTGTAAGCTTGTAACAATGCTTGGCTCAACCTTTCTTTATTCTATTCATATACAACGTATATTTTCCATTTTCCTTCGGAGGATCGCCCAGTCGACGATCCCGACTACTCGGATTATCGATTCGGATTAACTCCGTCGCCTCGGATCCTTCAGCTCACCTTCAGACAATCCCGTCTCAACATTCAACGTTCAATCATAAACTCTATATTATAGATATTGTATAAGACCTTAATACGTACTGCTTGTAATTACTCTCCTACCTCGACATTTACTTCAATTGACCCGGCGTGATTACAATGACCCTCAGACGCTGAAATTCAGCTCGACGTCGTGTTTCGGCATCTCCGAACGAGAATAAGAATGTTATTATAAAAGAATTATTTCGTTTTAAATGTTTTTCATTTAATGGCTGAGGACGGGACAGGGTGTGTAGCGTGTCTTTGTGTGTGGGGGGGGGTATTATCTTGTTTTGAAATACGACACGAACTCTATTTAGCTACAATGCTAGGCTAGGCTCGGTAATCATATTAAAAGCACCGATGCTAATGTACTTACTTATATCGACGTTACGTTATTTTTCATGTAATTAATAAGCCCTGTATTGATCTCTAACTTAATTTTTTTTCTTTGCAGGTAAGCCTTCGTTAAGGAAAACTCTTAGAAGCATGAGACACTGTTGTCTGTCTGGGTCGTGTAAGGTTAGTGAAACAGGAAAGGTATTTGCTTGCATTTATTGTTAAAATTTGAGAAAATATTTTCGAAACTCTTGAGGATATAACCGAAAGCAATTACTGCACTGCTTATTAGGAATTGAAAAATTGTAAAATATTGCATTGCCCTGTCTTAATATTGTGAAATATTAAGTTTACCGAGCTGCGCACGGACTATATTTATATACGATTTCCACCGAAATAGCCAAGATCTTTATTAAATTATTTATCGCTAATTAATGGACCAAGTAAATCCAAGTAAATCTTGAGATTTTGGAATAAAATAATAATAATAATAATAATAATAATAATAATAATAATAATGAGTGCCGAAACAAATTAAATCCAAAATAAAATACGATATTATTCAGCTGCTACAATACACAATTATCTGTATTTATCGTCCTTCGTACCACCAGCAGACAAAAAGCCATCGCGTTCATATTTGGCTCTTGAGTAAACGTGTGAGTCTTCTGAAAGTTGAATTTGTCGATATACAGCCTGCACGTAATTCACATGTTTGATCGATACTTAGATATTTGATTCTTTCTTCCTCTATTTTTATCTATACTTTCAAGGGCATTTTTACCGAAATAAATACATATATATTCATAGACGTTTTCTCAGATAGAACAGACTATCGATCGATATCTAATCATTTCAAGTTAATTACATAAACGATTAATATTATCTCTTAAATTTATTAGATGGTTCTTCTTTTTACAACATTTGTTACGAAATGGCACACTAACGTTTCAGTCTAATTTACTTTTGTATTATAATCTTAAAAAATCGAAAATTCAACGATTATTATTAATGAATAATTGAAATAATTACATTTTCAACCAGGATTTTTATTAATCTAAACTATATGTATTAAAATTAATTATATATATCGTAATATATATATATAATGAAATTACGAAATAATAATGTACGTTTATTGATTCAAAATTCATTTGTACTCATTTCACGCGTACTTTATTTATTTGAACAAAGAACGTAAATAAATATTTTTGTAAAATTTAATTAACTTACGTCTATGTTAATTATTTTCTTGGCAAAGTATTAATCCAACGTCTCGCTGCACACACTGACAACGTAACACAAGCTAAGCATAATAAGTGCATTTATTTTCATTAGCTCCCACTTTTTACTGTTAAAAAGACACTGAAATAGAGAGTAAACTGACCTTAAAACTGGCTTTTATTTTGTTTCTTTGCTGTCATACGTTCTGATTAATAGTAATTCTCATTAATTCCAGTAATAAAAGTGACGATGATTCTATTACGTATTTTTCTTCTCCTTAAGAATTATGAATAAATGATGCCGAGACTGAGAATCATCGAAAGAAATGCCTTGCTCATGACCTAAAACCTATTTTTTTAAATTATTTTTTATTTTAAAATATTAAAATTAAATATAAAAGACTTTTCATTCGCTTTGTATACTTTCATGACTGTGTCTGTCATTAATTTTAAGAACAATGTGTGAAAAAATATTAAAGCAGACACTAATCGAATAAATACGACAGAAAAATATTGTCTTACATATACTTTGTTGGCTTATAAATTATCATTCAAATTCACATGCATATAATTTTAATCCTTACATTCATAATTTTATGTACAAAAACACTTTTATTGACATATATGTTTGTTAAGAAAATTTATTTCAATATTATCCGTAATTTAATTTGATCTTTACATTTATATTTAAGTAATTATAAATTATTATATACTTTATTCTTTGCGGCTTATCGAAAAGTTCGTATACGATGTAAAAAATGTATTTTTCCTTATTCTACTATTCTCTATTATGTAAAGAAAAATTTTAGGTCAAAAGCGTAATTATCTTAATGGTAATATAAACAATTTAAATCCTAATCTTTGTGAATATTTCACTATTGAAAAAGGAACGTAATGCCTTTTAATTAATTAACTTTTCCCAAGAAAAATAGATGCGAATGATTAGAGATATCATTCTCAATATTACATACTGCCTTCTTTTTTCTAGATATGCAAGGTGATGTTGGGTGAGCGAGAGGGGGAGGGGGGAGAACGGAACCTTCAGTAGTGAAAAGTAATCGAAGAAACGAAAGGCATACTACGTATACAACAAAATGGCATATTATAATATACTTATGACCTGTGCATAACACATGCGTATCCGGTACATTTAGTCTTTTTGTATTCTTATAATCGCTCGTCGGACTTTTGCAAGCCAGTGGTAGAGAATACGTAGAGAACTTTTGAGAATCAACAGATAAATGCTCTAACATATTTACAAACTTTATACTCGACAATATCATTCCTTAAAATCTAAATGAAATGAGTGCATTTGAAATAAAGTTGTCTTTACAATCGAAAGTCAAATTGTCTTATGATTTTATCGTGTTTCGAAACCGTAAGAATAAATTAAAGAATTTGTTACAATAATATCAGTTTTCCTTAACTACTAAATGTTCACAATTCCATAGAAACGAAGTTTAGCAAAATAGTAATTTATAGAAACCCGAATTGATATTCATCTGAATTTCGTCATAAAAAGTACATTTGAATTACATTTAAAAGTTAGAAATATTTCTTAAGATTATTGGCAGCTGTGTCATTGTTTCAAAATTCATTATATTTAATACTAAATATAAATTTGTGAAATATTTTAGCTAAAAAAAAAAAAAAAAAAAAAAAAAAAAAATACGACATGTATTCATTTTACGTAGATAAGATCAAATAATTAGGAAATTTAAGGTATTCGCCTATCCTTGGCATATATTTATACTTATAAGGAATATCAATCTTAAAATTTATACTTATTCAAAAATAATGCAAATAATTTGTAATTAGTGCTTTAATTTTTAAAATCGTTTTATAAACATGAATTATGCATTTTAGTTTGGCTTTATAAATTATCTGATAGAAGAACATTGATAAATGGCCGTTGCGCACAAGAATTATTCTACCTTGAATTTACTTAAACCTAAATATTTTCTACTAAATATCTTGTCATAAATTTTTCTTTGTCAATTAAATTAATTAACATGGTTTTTAATTCACGTTCCGATATTTTTCTTAAAGTAATTTTCTATCAATATACCTAATTACAACTTAAAAATACATTGATTTCCAAAAAATAAAAATTCTATGTCATTAGGATAAAGAAAAGTCTACTGTGAGTACAATAATTTATATGAATAAATGTAGAAATGTAGATATACGTATCTGAAAAATTTAAATTTAAATTAAATGAACATAATTCAATTGAATGTTTTAAAATTTGTGTTAGAAAGGAATTTTTAAATCTGATAATGCTTCGTCCTAAGTTCATGTCATCCGCTTAGAATTTTTCCGAATTAGAACTTCGTTTCCGTAAGAGTCTGCACACACGCGTCCCTGTGGATAGACACGTAAATTGCAAAAAAACCTGTACAAGCACTAGAAGCGTCGCGTCGTTCTATTTTTTGTCTTGCAGTAATGGAATGCTTCTTACATAGTTGACCCAGATGTGTGCTAGGAGTACCATTTTATAATTTTTATTACTCACAGCAAACCCATTCATATTCAGTTACCTGATGAGATAGTCGGTTTAATATACAGCGCGATCATATAATTATATAATACGGAAGTGCAGGTATTAAAATTTAAAATTTGCTTTTGTTCATTTTGTTTAATGAAAACTTTCAATGTATAATAACGCGCTTTTCGCCATGACACACATATTTATCCTGCATTATTATCTATATTAGAAACAGTAACTAATGGCGTTTCTAGAAAATAGTGTGGATTTTTCTAAATGAATTCCATTCTTTTGTTGGGAAAAACTTTTTTAAATTACTTTTTTATGCGTTTTTAATATTATTTTTATATTTTAAAAATTGTGTCCTTTGTATTTATAAGAATATATTAATTCGTTCGCTCAAATCCTTATCGACAGTTAATAATAAAAAATACGTATAAAAAAATTATTGTTACCATTGTTGTTAAGCAAAATTGCAATAAATAAAAGAGATTAGTTTTAAATTAGTCGATAATGTGATTATTCATATCAGAATATAACTGAGTTTAGGAAAACCATTTCTACAAGTATTACTCACCCATGCAAATTCCTTGCATTTTAATTCACAATGCAGGATTAATTGCTTGTTATCGAATCACGATATAGAGAGATAGAGAGAGAGAGAGAGAGAGAGAGAGAGAGAGAGAGAGAGAGATGAGTGAGTGAGAGAAACGGAGAAAGGGGATGGGGGCCGGCGGGCGGAGATGGCGATGCTGATGGAGAGGTGCATTATTCTCTCTTTAACATTTACGCAACTGACCCGAGCACACATCATTAGCAAAAATCAAGATAGCCACTCAGCACGTATAATAATAATTCACATAATCATCCATGGTGAAAAGGAAAAGGTAAAATCTATATAGCTTTAATAGCGCTCGCTGTACCGTGTTATTCCGTATGATAGGCGCGTGTCTGTTAGTATGCATGAGCTCGCGCAATGCAAGTGATAGGCTTTATCAGCGCAAAGCGAACGTACGCACGCACGCACACATTGTTAAGCAGTGCGCGCTTACGCACGCGATGCAACTGCGTTTGCACTCACTGCAATAACTGTGCACCAATCTATAACGGGTTCAATGCACCGCTGGCGGTTTCAAGTAGGTGCGAATGCGCGCATATGCGTGCGCACGATGACGACACACCAATTCTAATCAGCTGCTCGGAAGCATTAACGCACCTACGTATACGTGCCAGTCGAGTGATTCTGCCAAGTAAAAGGATGCTAGTACGAGGAAGAATTTCGGATCGATAGATCCTACGAACGAAGCGTAACGAGCTTACCAATACACTGTGAACCTGTTATTTAAAGAGATATATTTATATAATCGACTCGATACGCATCTATTAATGTACCTTTCAGTATAAATATAACAAAATCTTTATATTTTAATAAAATATTTAAGAACTTTTTATTATTGATATTTGCAAAAGATGAAAAGAAAAGAAAAAGAAGAAAAAGGAAGAAAAAAATTACTCATGAAAGTAGTATTTTGAAAATGTTTTCATAACAATACTAATAGCAAATGCAAACATTCTGAAAGGTTTTAAAATTCTTTAAAGATTATAAGATATCCCTATTAATCCCTAATGTCGATAATAAATTTAAGCCTTTCATAGAGACACATGCAGGTTTGAATTCCTATTGAAATGTCATGCCGCTGAAATAAATATTATTTTTTGAACAAACACTCTGTATCAGAATTTAAAGATTAAACTTAAACGCTATAAAAAGCTTTATCGATAAAAAAAATCCCATTTCTCGAGCTAATAGAATTTATTTTTGTTTAGCTTTTGACCCCGCGACACATTATGTATATATGCATGTATTATAACGAGAAGCATATTCATAAATCAGTTCATGAAACAAAGTTGATCTATTGAAAGCAGTTATGCATCCTGGAATTTCGTGCAGTGAAAAGCTGGTGAACCCATCGGCTGCTTTCGTCTTTCGCAACGGCGTTACGTTGAAAAGCCGAGCCAATGAAAATAAAAATGCAATCTGCAGCGCATAATACTGTTTTACCATATTGTCGCACGTACGCGTACAAACGCATAGCGTAAGTGCAGTATGGTGGAAGTTGCAGTTTTCTTCAGCGAGGTGCTGGGGGAGCGGGGAGACTCGTTTTTGGTTTTGTCTGGCTGGACCAGAGCGAGCAAATCTGGTTCTCGAAAAGAAATTTCCTTTTTTACAGACTCTGGGCTTATTTGGGAACTGGATGTACCACAAGAAGAATTAATGCAAGCACATTCGGTACGTTGCAGTTGTTTTTGTACGAGAGGGTGAAGGAGACAGCCGGGGAGACAGAGAGAGAGAAGAGAGAGAGAGAGAGAGAGAGAGAGAGAGAGTGCGCGAGGTTATATATATATATATATATATATATATAGGTGCGTGTTAAGAGACGTTAGAATGCAATATGATATGAGGAAAAATGCGTGCGACGTTGGCCCAGCGGATGCCGATACAAGAGATAAATGCAAATAAAAAAGGTTGGATTAAAAATTTGTGGTGTGCGACTGACGTTCAAAGATTACGTCCTTGAATTTTTCATAAACTTCGATAACTGTTAACGACAAGATTCTTGATTGATTTTTTAATATTTGGTTACGAACATAATTAAACTAGATTATGAAAAATTATTCACAGTCTCCAATTTACTAATATTAATAATCGAAAGATATTATTTATACATTATTGGAATTAAAAATAGACGTAAGGATAACTAGATTTTTATAATTAAGTCCTTACAGCTAAATGTTAATTTATCAATTTTTTTTTTTTTTTTATTATTTAAATTTATGTACATAATCTTATTGAAATCGTTTAATTAAAATTAAGATTAACATTTCAATGTATGTCTATACTAATCTTATCTAAACTAATTCATATTAATTACCGTTAATGGATCCCATGGTATAAATATAATTAAATTTTTATTTGATTGTTTATTAATACGAGTACTTATAAGCACCAATAAATTAGAAGATCTGCCGAGAAATAGATTAATTTGATCATATTCAATGTTGGTTTATATAAAGTTTAAGCATTTATAACTATTTTTATACTTTAATTTTGTGTGCGGGTGAAATCGAGCGGAACAACAATTTTACGCTCTGTCTCTGTCATCGTACGGATATGTGCGTCGCGCACTATTCTAACTCCTACCTATAAGACAGGAAAACACATGTACTTATCGAAAACCTCTTGTGCTTTTTAATTAAAACGATACCTAACGTCATTATAATTGCCGCAACTTGAACTTTTCCTTGAGTAAAGAAAAGGTGTGGTACAGACGGCGACAGCCGGAACTATATGAACCACATTTTCCCTCTTTCTCCCTCTCTCTCTCTCTCTCTCTCTCTCTTTCACTCTCGCTCTCTACAATAGCATTATATGAGATAATATACAACTATATGAACCACATTTTCCCTCTCTCTCTCTCTCTCTCTCTCTCTCTCTCTCTCTCTTTCTCTCTCTCTCTGCAATAGCATTGTATGAGATAATATACATTAGAGGCTCAATTATTTCACAAATTTCAATCATCTTTCGAGGTTCGTATATATAATTATATACACATTTTCTAGCCTTGTAACATTAATTTTGGTAAATTCAGGTAAGTTCATATGTTCTTACGTAAGAGGCTCATAACTTTCCTATCATTATAACTTCAATTTTTCGATTCGTGATCCAATGAATTAGAATTTTTAAGGTTATCGACATATTGAAAAGAGATGCCTTTTTATACGAAGTACTTTGTTGTCGTAGTTATTTTAATGTTATTTAACACAATAATACAAGGCAAAATAGTAAATTATAATAGCACAAAGTTTTATAATTAATTTGGAAAAAGAGAAGAAGAAATATAAAATATTATGAGCTATATAGTATATAATTTATATAATTTTTGTACACCCTAAAATTCTCTCGGTACTGGCGTTTGTTGTTTAAATTTGTAGGTAAAGACTGCATGGAGTCTCTAACATTACCTTTCTTTGCTCGTTACAACGCAAAATTTGTCGATGCTTCTGCGAACTTCAAAATCGTTACCGTTGGGCAATGCTTAAGACACCAGGCGTTTTTATTAACAACCGCGATTCTTTTTAAAACGCATACTTTCTTATATTGCCTTTCTATTATTTCTAACTATTTAAATTTTTTATTTAATTTATATATTCTCACGTGTAATTTATATTATAATACTAAAATAGGTAAACAGAGGAGGAATTATTAAATAAAAATAAAAGCTTGAAAATAATTTTGACATGCCTTTTGACGCGCATGAATAGACAGACAGACGTGCGATGGTAGGCAGCAATCTATCCGTAGATACCCTGTATGAGAGACCGGTAGGTAGAGTTTGGCGAGGGAAGGGGCAGAGGGGCGAGAGAGTCCGGTATTTTATGAGGTCAATTAGGTGCCTTTATGCATGGAGTTCCGACTCCGGGTCTACTTAACTGCATGCTCTCTCTCCCCTTGCAAATGCCCATGGATCTTCAAACGAAAATATTAAGCTCAAGTAATAGATTCTGTCGGCGGAGAATGAAGGGCTGAGGGAGGGGAGAAAGAAAGACAGAGAAGGGAGAAAGTAGCAAACCTAATTTTCTGTCTTTCATCTTGTTTTTTCGCGTTACGTTACGCTGTTACATACAGTTTAGGATTGGACCGAGGCCGAGGGATATTTGAGCGACCCAATGAATTATGAACCGAAATCATTCTTTATTTTTTACTTTTCCGACATCAGAGTCCGCATGGGGAGTAAATGTGACAGCGCTAGGCAGACATATAGACCTCTGAATACGCAACACAAAGTCGCATGAGCCGATTCTCAAGTTCTAAATGATAAACTTACCCAGAAAAAAGTAGACTAGCCGTACTGCTTCTTAGATCTTAAAATGAGATCAAAACAAATAGACTCTTGCCCTTTTTGGCCAGTGTAATTAATCTACAAAGAAAGAGCGCAGGCCTTAAAATAGAGTCGCGAAACGTGAAAGTCGCAAAGTAAAAGGAGTATAATCGGAGAAAAGTATGTGGTTTAAAGCATAAATGGAGATTCGGAAGAAAGAAATTGAAGCACCAAAACATTTAGCCGAGAAAAACGTGGCTATTAATTAAATATAATGCAAACTTCTCTATAGAATAATATGAAGGACTGCAGTGTCGTTAGGTTTTTAATTAAATAGAATTTTCAGTAATAAGGTATTTTTAAAATAAAAATCCGAAATGAGTCATTCGTCGGTTATAACATTATGACATTACGATATATTCTATTCTATAAAAACTTCTATAGAACTGATCTCGTTAGATCTAGTCAGCAATGATAAATAAATAAATAATTAAATAAATATATTTATAATCTTTTATTGGTTAGAAAAAGGTATTACGAGTACTAGGATATATAGGACGTATTTAACAAAAAGTCGGATGAATTTGTAACTGTCCTTGCGGTAATTATGATGACACGTACAAATGACATTTTCGTACAAGATCCCCATTTTTTAAATGCCAAAGAATGCCAAGCTCCAAATGAGAAAGTCAAACAATGGGCCGGTAGTTCAGCTGAAAAATAATGACTCTTTTTTGAACCGAGTCAAGGGTTTGAAAATCATCCCCGAGATCTGCCTCCATTTCTCCTCGCGTCTATTCCATCGAGCGTGCGCGCGCGAGAGATAGAGTGTGTGTGTGTGAGAGAGAGAGAGAGAGAGAGAGAGAGAGCGAGGGGGGGGGTAAAAAAAGTATGGTAGTGAGCGCCTATCAATGGTGCGGATTACGCCTCCTTTATCCAGCTGTTGGTTTGGGGCCTCTCTCTCTCTCTCTCTCTCTCTCTCTCTACCCCTCAGCTCTCGGCTCTTCGACTCGCACAATGCAAATCGAAGGACGCGCGAATGTTATCTCGATCTGGGCTTATGATGGGTCGAGTGCGGAACGCAGAGCGCACGCCATAAAAGATTGAGTGGTTCGCAAGTTTGGCGGTTGGGAAGACCGGGAGACCGGGAGAGACCGGCACTGACTGGTGAGGGGCGGGGAGGTAGGAGGGCCGTGCGCGTGTACGCTTCAAGTATTGAAAGAGAGACGGAAAAGGCACGAGCTTATCTTCGATCGTGAATTTCATTCAAACTTGACTATTGGGTGTCGTACTTACAACTCCGGCCGATACGCATCTCAGGAGTCGAGTGGAAAATAAAGTCGCGCTCCGTACGACGCGATTGTTTTTACAACCCGAACACTTTTATAGTCATTAAAGTAATTATTGTTACTTTTACAACGACACTGCGCCTCGTCTCTCTCTCTCCCTCTCTATCTCATAAATCGCTGCGTTTCGCCATAATCCTCTTCTAAGCTATTGTGTAAAAACTTTTCAATCGGTTACTCGGATCGATCCGAGTACGTCAATAACATCCCGTCGTATTACTGAATATTAGAGTACAAATGTAGGGCAACTGACGTAAATGTAATTTTCATTTATAAAAACGCCCCAGCCCCGCAGTTTCTACGTTAAGAGAACGTAAAGGAATGAAATTAATCGAAGGGATGGGTATATAATTAAATATTGTACATTTACACGCAAGTCGTATTTGGGAATGCAGCCCCTTCACCGACAGAAGCTAAATAGTTTAAATAATGTTTAACAGAAAAAGAAAACGATATTTCAGGCAAGACTGCACTTGTATTCAATAAACTCATGCAGCAAGCACCCCTTCGTACGCTCAATAAGTGAAGCCAAGCGCAAAAAAAAAAGGAAAATGTGCGGAACTCCCTGGGGGAGCGGCCAATGAGGGATTAGGGAGGTAACACGATTTTCACGTATTATCTACACAACTCAGATATTATTAAGTAATACTTTTATCGCGGTCCTCGTGTTCTTAGATATTGTACAGGCATGTTAAAGGTACCTATATAAGGGCGATTTAAAGGAAAAAAAAATGCGGAAGCATGTAAGCGAGCAACCGGTTCGTCTGATTCCGTACCTATTCGTGTGCAATTTGATTTACATTTAGCGAAAATGTTTACTTTAGTCTTACTCCTTTGCCTATCCGCCTAGCTCGATTCTCTCTCTCTCTCTCTCTCTCTCTCTCTCTCTCTCTCTCTCGCTTCTACACGCGCGCGCGCGCATCAAAAACACACATCATATATATATTTCTCTCTTACTCGTGTCAATCAGGTTTTTTTTTAAACCATCACTTGACTATGGATATAAACTGCGAGAGGAATCAGAATGTGTGCACGTACGCGCACACATATATATACACGACCGAGGGAAAGATAATAAATGCGCGCATATGGGGGAATTTTAGGAATAGGGGAGAGGTATTGAGGTTAAATTAACTATACAGCTTTTGTTAAATTGAAAGCCACAATTTCTTGACTTTCAGATATGACATATTTAAGCATATATAATATATTTATATAAATGAACATATCTGTATAGGGTACATATTGTTCAATTCTTTCTTTATATATTATTTTATTTTTATAATAACTCACAATTACTCGGAGACTAAATTCTTAATCTTTTTTTTTAAAAACTATTATTCGATCACGATATCAATTGACTATTAGCTTTATTTTTTCCCTTAAGCATAATATTATTTATTATTGACAATTTAGTTAGACAATTAAGTTAGATTAAAAGAAAAAATGTACAAATATAATTTTTACAAAAAAAGAAATATTTTATTATAACATTTAAATCATGCTAAAATTATTTATGTGCTTAGGATCGGTATTTTATATTTAATAAGAAAATAATGGTTATTAATGTTAAGTAAAATGTATTAATAATATCAAAGCATCATCAATTTATAATTAGATTGGATAAAATAAAATGTATACGAATAATGTATTTTATAAAAAAGAAAAGAAGATCAAACTTTGCAGTTTATTTCATCGAAGTTTTAACTTTATTGTTGTATAAATCAAGTAAATACATAAATTTGAATGTCTTTATATTTCTTAAGTACGGCTCGGGCATTATTAAGAGATGAAATTCAGATGATTTAATACCATTGAAAATGTAGCAAAAGTTTTGTGAATTCAGAATAATTTTTAGGAGAGTGCAAGGAAAGTAAATCTTAGGGAGTACAAAATCACCCTTTTCTCACGCGCAACACCTCGTAAGAATCTTTCACACATGCGCATTAAATAGCTCATTGTTTTGTCTCCGGTAGGGGGGACGGAGGAGAGGTGGTTGAAGCACATCAACCCAGACCAGTCGTCTTGAAAAAAGTCTGAAGAGCATAAGAGAGGCTGAAACAGAGATAGAGTGAGTGAGAGAGAGAGAGAGAGAGAGAGAGAGAGGCGTGAATGAGCGAGAATGACGAGGATCGAGGGAGGGGGGAGGGAGTGTGGGGCGTTTCACAGTCTTGAGTAGAGCGTTCTTCTTCTTGCTTTTTTGTGGCTAAGAAGAATCGTCGGATGGCAACCGAGATGATGACGAAGCCACGACGCCGCTTTTGTCGCTCCCTCTCTTTCTTCAAATGTTTACCTCTTGCAAGAAGATTCCCAATGAAAGGGTCGAGAACGCGTTCCTTATATTTGTGGTGAAACTCTTTTCTCTCTCTCTCTCTCTCTCTCTCTCTCTCTCTATACATATATATGTATATTATTTTCACCGAACTGCATGAGCTATCGTGAACGTGACATCGCGTACTGTTGAATTTTGTTATTATTGGACGCATTGGCCCTTCTGTTCAATACATTAGCCTCAGTCAAAACAAAATTACCGAAGAATTTTTTACTTTCTTTATGTTAGAATACACTTAACTTTATTGTACTAATAAAATAATTATACCATTGATCTTGCTTATATTCGATACGTATGTATCGAATCCTTACAGTTGCACTATGGCAATTGTCGAATGAAAAAGAAATTAGGCTACTTTTGTTGTCTTTCTCGACAATTATCGTATATCTTCAATTACGACAAATAGAGTCTATAGTTTATCAGTACAGCAGAAAATAAAGGAATAATATCGTGAATGTGAACGATGCGATGCGCGTGAATGTCCAAGCGAGCACACGTTGTCGAATAATTTAAGGAATAATTGATTTTATACAGCCCCTATAATTCCTTATTAACAATTACGGGCGTAATTGAGCGGGCACAATTATTATTCTTAAGAGGGGCTTCGGGTATTATTTTTAAAGTCAATTATGTATAAAGCCAAGTTATTTTCTAGATATATTTTTCGAACAATCGTGCGGATCTTCTTCTTTTATTCGGCCACTTACTACGTAGACTTTTTATCTTCAAAATTTCAACTTCAAAAATAAGATTTAAGAAATCGTGTTCCCTACAAAACGAACTTAACAAGTTTAAATATGAAAGATATAAATTCAAAAACATATAGCAAACGATGGTTTTCAGTTGTCCCGTTTAATCTTCGCCTTCCATAATAATTTGTATTATTATAATTAATCTTTGTTATTAGAATTTTTGAAAGTTGCATTTTATCTAAAATTTTGAGAATATATTTAAACATAAAGTGGCGAGAAAAATACAGATTGATTTTATGGCTTATCGAATTCTTTCTCAAGTCATAAAGCATTATTAATTCATTGATATTTTTTTATATTCGTACAAATAATAACGCAGAGTTGTAATTTATTAGTCTTGGACGAGTTGATAGACTATAGCGCGATAGTCACAAATCATATTTAAAAAATGTCTTCTTCAATTAGCTCTTAGCCAGGCTAATCGTTTTCAAAAAGTTAATCAAAACGAAAAGAAAAGCAAAAAATTTTTAACGGACGTAAGTAAAATATTATAAATTAAATATCCTATCGAGTCTCTTACTTTTATATTTCAATTATTTATTTAAGAATACATTCCATATGAATTAATTGTTCATTATGTTCATTCAGGAACATACGACTTGATCTTTACATTTGAATAAAATGACGCATCGCAAAATTATAAGAAATTTAAAAAGAAACAGCGTTTGATTATAACAAACGCGTATATGCACATAATTATTAAAGCGATGCACGCGAAGAGACAAATTCGTCTTCTCCGCGCGAAGACGAACAAAAAAAAAGAAAAAAAAAATGAAAAAAAGAGAAAGAAAATGATAAGACATATCGGATAAAAAGTGACGGAAGAGTGTAAAATATTTATTTGACATTTAACGGAAGACGGTACATCGGCGCTTATCGTCAATGTCGGCTGTTTGCGCACGCGTGGCCAAGTTTCCGTTGATCTGAGCGAAGGATGACGAGAGGTCCGCGTGTCTGGCTGGACGCCTGGACGAGTTCCCGATCGGCGTTGCAGCAAAGACTAAATTAAAATAGCCGAGAAAATTCGATAACCTTCTCATCAATCTTTTTCTCGTGTTACACTTACATGCAGAACCCGGGCCATAAACATAACTCAAGAGCTCGGAGGTCGGATTGGCCGCTCCTCCTCGAATCCCAGCTGTTGGCATCAAAAATCGGAGCCTGGACCGGGTCCTTCCGAAAAACACTGGGTTCCGGAGCGGCCTCTACCCCCCCCTCTCCCCCCGTCCTCGTCCTCGTCCTCGTTCTCGAACCCCCGCCCCTCCTCACCCGGCGGGAATAATTAAAGAAATTGTTCCGAGGATCGGGAGGGCTGCTGCTCTATCGGTCGTACAGGCAGCTCTCGTTACACGAGCTTACAACACGTAGGCGATGGAGGGACGGAGGCAGGGAGGGGGCAGGCGCTATCGAGCTCCCGGGGCAACCCTTCGCTCGACAATTTATGACATCGGACAAAACGTCGTTTCATTCACGGCGACTGCCTTTCGACACTCAACTCCAAAGGCTCCTGCGCCCGCCCGTGTCTTGTCGCGCCGCGGGTGTCCCCGAAGCTTCCCTCGCCGATGATATTTTTTCACCTTGGATAGGCGGCCGATTATTACTCAACTGCCTTGTTAGGGGATGCCTCGGACATGCTTTGCATTTCGTTTTGTTGCTTTCTTTTTTCTTTACTCTCTCTCTTTCTCTCTCTCGCTCTCTCGCTCTCTTCATTTGTCCTTTTTGAAGGATACGCAAGTGCTTTTACGCTTTTTTGCAGCTCCGGGCGCTCGATCCTTAGGATCTCGTAGTAGGGAGGTCGGGAGGTACATTAGCTGCTGACTCGCCTCTACTTTTCCTTTTTATCTAGTTGTATTGTCAGCACGAACAATATCCGACAACTATTCAATTGAGGCGAGCTCGGCCTATTAGTCTTTTTATGCTTTTCCTTTCTGTCGATACTATTTTACGGGCTGAGATTTTATTTCAGATAGCCGCTTGCTTGTTTGTTTGCTTGCTGCTCTTTGTCTGGCTCGGACCGAGTCCTTCATTCTTTTCTACCTCCGTTGGCATTTTTCATTCGGCGCATTTAATACGAATTCTAATGGTTCTTTAATTTCAGGCGCTCGCGGGCAATTGAAATTCAGTGATAGAGGAGAGTCCGTAGCGTTTTCTTATCTCGGCTGAGGCTGCGGCCGCGAGAAACGAACGAAGAAACGTTAACGCTCCCGAGCGTTATTCGCACTCATTGTATTTGCATATTATAACAGTAATTTCACTCATAATGAGAAGGATGAGAATTTTTACACGGCCGTGGGCTTTCTACAGGTGCCTAGGCAACTCGTAATAATAAAGCGGATGCTGCGCGAACAGCGAGAAGCGGCACTCGTACGGACTTCCTAAGGATTAGCTTGCAGACGAAGCATGGAAAATGATTGACACCGTTGTAAGAGCCTCTTTAAAAAGTCAAGCTTTAGTCACGGGAAATTAGATGCTCGATGAACTGCTGTGATTTTATTACGGCTTCCTTTTTTCCTCCTTCTTCCTGCTCCTCCCTTCCTCCTCCTCCATCCGCGCTTCTGCCGCTGCCGCTGCCGTTGACGCTCCTTCCCTTTTCATTAGGCTAATCAACGGCTACGTGCTAAGCTCGAGAGCTACCTGCCCCCTAAACCCCTCCGCCGACTTTTATCTTTTGTATATTAATCGGCCTTTCATTATGTTATAACCGTGTTAAGCGTATAATTTTCAAAGAGCCCGGCGGAGCTAAAATAGGTAAGTAGTTTTGTTTTGGAATTTATGCCAACTATGTAGGCCACGTGGCATCAGGATTCTCTTTAAGTCAACATATTAGAACATTCTAATATCTGTTTTCGCACGATCGATAGCCATTCCTCTCAAAGGTATAAAATTCTTTTTTCGTAACAGAAAAAAAAAAAAAAAAAAATGTACGCGAAAATTAGATCTTTATGCAAAAGATTAAAGCAGTTTTTTGCGGTATTACCGAGCGCTTCATTGAATTAGGTGGCATCTAATGTCCACCTTTATTTTATTATTAGGTTTCTAGTCAAATGCCTTAACAGCAGCCGCTCTGTCCCAAATTCATCAAAATCAAAGACGCGTTTATTTGTGCAAAGCATTAAAAAAACCAAGTGCTGCAGTGTAAAATAATTTTAAAGGCACGGGTTCGTGTATTTGAAGTTTCCGCAGAACGAGCAGGATACATTTATAATGCGGAAATCAGAATTATTCGTATTAATCGGAGATAAGCGGTGAAAAACTGCTAATACTAGTATTGACCATACGTACATGTTCCTGGAACATCCATTTTCTTTTTAGGTCAATGGATGGACGTTTTAAAAATTAGTAAGCAGCGCGATCACCAGCTATTAAATACAATTTTATTATTATTATTATTATTATTATTATTATTATTATTATTATTATTATTATTATTATTATTATTATTATTATTATTATTATTATTTTTTATTATTATTATTATCATCATCATCATCATCATCATCATCATCATCATCATCATTATTATTATTATTATTATTATTATTATTATTATTATTATTATTATTATTATTATTATTATTATTATTATTACGTTAGCGTTATGATAGCGGGAGAGCCAAGTATAAAGGCATTAACTTATTTATGACGTTAGCATTGTATTTATTGTAAACTGACTCAACAAATTAACCCATTCCATATGATATAAAAGCAAAATGAGTACCATTGGTCATTAAGTGTTGTAGCCATAAACTGAAATCATGCTTCCGTAAATGTTGCTAATTTCGATAATTAAGATTTTCTCTGAAAAATAATATAAAATATCATAAAAGTATTATTGAGCCACTGTCAGCCCATAACATTGACATTCCATTGAGCCGTACAAAGTTTTAACTATTGATTTTCTAAATGCGACCTCGTAAAAATTCAAAAGAATAGGAAGTCGCGCTGGCTTTAGGACTAACGCTGCTCCTTATTTTCATTGACTAAGCATGAGACCTCATCGGAAATTATATTTTTAATATGCATGAGTGAGCAAGAGTCAAAGCAGCGAGGCAGAGGAAGACTTTTTTTCTTTAGCCTTTATGCGTTATGTGTCGTTCTCTTACGGGGAACTTATAAAAACAAAACCAATAATGATTTCTGTAATACGAACGAGTTAATTGGTTAAAAAAAAAAAAAAAAAAATAATAAGAGAGAGAACTGAAATGAACCATTCACTGTTTACCAGTAATTCGTATTTTTATGAATTGTTTTCCCTTCGGATTAAAACAATAGATGTTAGAGTGATTAAAACATAATCGCTGCGATCGTTTGCTTTTGTCGCAGTCGTTATTTCTTTAACGAGCCAAGGACTCGAGAAAGGGAAAACCGCTTTTTGCCGCGTTTCTTTCGATCAACCCTATTTTATTAAAGTATAAAAATATAAAGCATAAGGAAGTGTGAATTGTCGGAGAAGTGCCGCCGCGAGACAAGCTCGGCCAAGCATTACTAGCCTCGGGCAGGCGCTATAACAGTTTTGCAAGCGGCTCGGATCAGTAGAACGGAGTAAACGCCGATAGAGGCTAAGAAGAGAAAGTGATGATCGCTGCTTACCCGCTGGCAAGAGCGGCCGGTATCGATGCCTCAGCGCATTAAGCCCGAGATAGGCCAACTTGTATATACATACGCACCCGAGAAGCAGGACACGCCGGGGAACGGTGCACGTGATTATACGCGGCGGCGGCAGCGGCGACGGCGACGACGGCGGCGGTGACCGAACGAACGAGTCTCGGGGAATTACTGAGAAACTTGGTAATCAGTCGCGAGCATAAATCAGTCCTCATTACGAAACCCTATTCTTAACTTTCCATGTAAATCTGATAGAATATCATCGTTCCAGATATCCATTCTTTTTTATTGCAAGTGGAAGAAATCCTTTGGTACGGAAAGTGGATGAATAACCACGTGGGAAGGATTCCCTCGATTTAACCATCACCTTCTGTCGAGAAACCGGGTACAGACGCACGCGCACACCGGATGGTACGAAAAACCATGTGTCCCTCACATCGATCGATATATTGATCCCCTCTTAACGGCTCGCTCGCAATTTTACAACAAATAGTAATGCGAACAGCCTTCATATTAATATTGGAGCTCTCTCCCTCTTTTTCACCGGTATGAAGTGTCATTGGGCTTTCAGCGTTCAAAATATTTCTAAAGGCATAGTTTGAAAATCGTTGGTATTAATCATCCGACGTGTGTACTACTAATGATTCAAGACTGGAAACAAATTTACGAGTAACGAATGATCCTTGTCCAAGGATCAGTCAGATGCTGGTTTATTCGTAGTTTTAAGCAGTAAATCACTATAAAAGTTTAATATTAATATGTAACTTTAACACTATCCAAACGTTTTTCTAATTTTTTCATACAAATGTTACATTTCTTCAGAAGCTCAGTGAAAATAATGTACTTGACTTTATCCAATTTCCGTTAGGATATTCGTTCCTATTAAATATAATTGCAAATTACAAACCAGTTTTTCTACTCTCTAATACTCGTTACATTCCGTCTCATTTTTACAAACATTAACTATTATTAATCTCGTGATAAGGTAAAAAATTTGTGTCGCCTAGAGTCCCGAAAACAGATTAAATTTATAATTTTTGCAGGCTAAAAAAAGTTCATAAGTTCTTGATCGAATTTATAAAAATTTCGCGATTGCACACCTTTCACAATAATAATGTTCATGCCAATCCCATTTACGTTCGAAGGGGCAGTTTTAACTCGAATTAATAATATGCAAAAAAACTTAATCTAGTTTTAATTAACACGGACTGTTTTGAAAGGCGCAAATAGCGCAAATTAAAATCAAATTATGAATAAGTGCTCAGAGAATTATTATCTTTGATCTCTCATCGTATTTTTAAAAGTATATTATTATAAGACTGTTATTTGACCTTGGTGAAAGAAAAAATATCAGACATTTGTTAAAAAATTTTTAGACAATTTCGTTTGATAAGTATCTTTTCCTTTCCACAGGAAAATAAACGCGTCGCTAATGCGGAACTTTCTCTACACAGCTTGAAATTAGAAATAATACCTCATAGATATTAAGGCGATAAAAATTTTTCGCAGCCCCAGATAATATAAGAACGTACTATTATAGAAAATAAAAATTATACTTGGGAGCGCAAAACCATTACTAAACTTAATAAACAATAAGTATATCTGTATGATAGAATATTATAGATTTCCTGCTATACAGGTCGTTGTGTGGGTACATCGTTCGAAATTAAAGGGAAAAAAATATTGTTATAATAAAAATAATAATCGAGGAGAAATTGTAATTTCCTTCAAATATTACAAATTACGAATTTTAGTTGATGCTTTTGTCATCGAAATACATAAAACTACCATAGAAGTGTATATTAAAAATAAATAATGTCAATATAAATCGGCAGGCTATTATATAATAATTATAAGGTTTGAAAATATTTCATATTATATAAAATATTTACGGATAATGTCGTAGAAACGCCATTTCCTAATATTATTAATGGCGCAGTCGTCGTGTTTAGTAAAATTATTGTTGAATTATCAGCTTGAGTCATTATAATTATTCTAATAGAAATTAAATAATGAACGCTTAGAGGATGGAGTGGTGGATGGCATGGAGTGTTTGTTAACAAAAGACGCTTGTATAGAAAAATCCAAATAAAGTACTTAGATTTTATAATCTCTTATCAGGAGAAAATATATATAAAAAAAAAAAATCACTTACAGTCAGGCCGGCAAAAAAATGTCGGTTTAATGAGAAAGTTCATAGAAAGTCCATAGAAAATATTGCACCATATCATGCTTGTCATTTCTCGATTATAAACATCAGCATTTATATAACTCGAAGAATAATAGATAAAAGGAAGAGACGCGCGGAAATCAGCAGCAACGGCAGCAGCGGCAGCAGCAGTAACAGTAGCAGTAGCAGCGGCAGCTACTCGTGAATGGGCTCTGATGGCTCTCTGAAGGCTCTCTGAAGGCTCTGATGGCGGTTGAATAGGCAGCGGGAAGTCTTTATTTTTTTTTCTTATTTAATCAGAGCTGCGTATATTGGATAACTGACTGATTTCTTTCATTGAGCTTAAGCAACATTGTGATTCGCCTGAAGAAATAAAGAAGAATATCGAGGAATTTTTTTAGCCATTTTTCTTTTTAATTTATGTGAAAGTTTTCTTAAGCTTTTTTCTTTATCACTTAAAATATAAGTTTCACCGCGAAAACGCTGTAATTATCAGTTTTATGCTTGTGAGAATAACATTTTTATCGCACGACGTGTGAGTTATATGTAAATAGATTTTTTTTTTTATAACTACAAGGGGATATATTTTCAATGTATATTGATTACGATCCCATTAATATGTCAATTAATATTAACAATTGGACTCTTTGAAATACAACGTTAAATTGAAATTCAAGTCAACGGAATAGATTTATTGTCTTATTTCATTTCATTACGAGATTACATTGTTTAGCCGTATTATTTACATTTTTAAATAACAAAAAAAAAAAAAAAAAAAATAACCTAATAATCCAATAACCTATTGGAGGCAATAACATATCAAATAAATATTATTCATGCTGATATAGGCGATAAAAATTTTTGCCAATGACTACAACCTGATTTATAATTTTATATCGTTAAAGAAAGCTAAATATAATAATGCATCTAATCTTACCGTATTGGAATTGATTGACTGAAAGTCTTGTAAATTTTACATTTAGATTACGATTCAATTGCACGCACACGGACGCACACGGACGCACACAGACGTACGCAGGCTACATAATTATGTTACCCTATCTTTATACTCCAACATACTACTTTTAACTATAAATAGTCTTAGATAGTAAAAAAAACAGACTGTTTTCTCTAATTTGAATTAAAATCTAGACTTTTTGCATTACGAAAATCACAAATAATCGATTTTATTACTACATGGGTATATAACGTGATAATATTCCGTAAACTAATTAAATTTTAATTGAATGTCTAATTAAATTTTCGATTGTTTTTCACTTTTTTTTCACCATAAATTTTAGCCAAAAAATGTAAAATAGAACATTTTTTAAAAAGAATTTATTAAAACGTACATTGAAAAGCTCTTTTATCACTTGTATAAATTAGCGAATATTCTAATATATTTTTGTAGATAGTAAATGTTATTCTAGTAAATGATCAATAATAAAACGTTGCGTTCTTAATCTGGTTTTATTTACTCTTCTAATTAATTAACAAGATGTTACTTAAAAAAGATTTATATTTATATCAAGTGTTACTGAAAAAAGAAATAAGTAAATAGAAATAAAATCTGGCGAATTACCAAATTAAATGAGTTTATATAAATTTAAGTGTTTAATTCTTTATTCTATATCGTAAGAAAAAGAAACGTAAACAGCATACGTTAAAGGAAAACTTAATTACCCATATAAAATTTTACTGTAATTTACAACTTATTGTCACGTTATTCGTTAGATGAAATACATTTACAAAGAAGGCAAATAATTTTTAAGAGATTTCTATTTTCACTTAACAATAAACTTTCTTAATAAAAATTCTTTTAATTAAAGACTTTATTATGGTAATGCACAATTAATATTGTTTATTATAACGTTATAAAGAACACGTTTATTTCTATAACAAATTTTTTATAAAAAGCTTATTATATATATATTTTATTAGAAAAAGTAGTATTATAAATACGTGAAAAAATTGTGTTTGGATTTTTATTTAATAAATAGGCAAGCTTCAATGCAGATTTCTATATGCACTATAAAGAGAAACATGTATGCGTTACATAAATAACAAAAATAAGTATCAATTCTGACATATTTATATAAAACATTAACAGCCTTTTCCCGACAGTATATTACAATTGTTTAATGGCCAAACTTTCAATTACAACCTTGATTCTAAGAGTAAAATTGATTGTAAAAACTTTCCAAAAGATATTTTCTAATAGTATACTCATTAAGCGAATATGTAAAGTAATTTTTTTTTTTATAAAAATAGGATCAGATAGAACTCTACATTTTTATAGAATATATTCCATTTTTAATTGAAATTGTTTCATGCAATAACAAATGAATTTATTTCTTTTTAATTTTCTATGCTCAATTTAATTATTGTATAAATAAATAATGCTATTTTTTTTATTATTATTATTATTTAAATTCACGATCACAATTGTTGTAATGTTACTACTGTATTGGTTTAATTATACGGTAGAAGATAATAAACAATGAATAATAATGATTTCGAGTTGAGCTTGAATAATAACTACTGTACAATTGTGAAGAAATTCCGAGCTTATGAATCAATCGGTGGTAATTTCGAGAGAGTAATGAATTATACTATTAGTTCAAAAGAGCAGCGGCTTGAAAGTCAAAGGCTGGACATGATAATAGTGGGGCCGGTGGAAAAAAAAAAAAAAATTTATTGGAAATAAGAGATTGAAAGAAACTGATATGCAAACGTTTTCAGTATTCTGAATTATAATTTTTTTTATAGTTATTCAACTTGCGTATATAAAGTTTGCTTTATACATCGATTTAATTTATTGATTATTTTTTTACACGTTTTTTATCCTCACATATTTTGCCAAATTTTTCAAATATATGACGAAGCCTTTCATTTCGGATATTTATTTCGACAACAATGGCTCAATAGATATTAAATTCTTGAAGTTAACAAATTTTTTATGAATATATCCGACGCATAACTTATTTGTAAGAATTTTACCATTACAAATACCGGAGCGGTAATATTAATCCCTTGTATTTTTAAATCACAATGAAATGCCTAACCCAGCAGTAATTAATGTAGGTATTATGTATTAATGTGCCGATTAAATGAGACAACTTATCGTATAATTATTACAATACATGGGCTTGTATATAAAAGTCGATTGAATTAATTTTAATGCTCACGAGTATGGCAACGTTATGTTCCCTAATGAAATAATACCATTTGGAATTTTATAATCTGATACGAATCCGCGATGATAATTTGAATGAAGAAATGTATGCGTGTGTTGGGCTCAGCATCCGTAATTAAAACGGAACGGAAGTTAGTTGTAGCGTTGATTTTCGGCCAAGTGAAGTTATGGTCCTTCTGTTTTTGAGCTCACAGCTTCTCGCGAAGTGGCGCGATAAAAATAAAATAAACAATAGTATATATTTAGCGAGCGTAGGAACTATTCGTTTTTTAAAGGTAAAGAAATTACGAAAAGTATGAAGTGTAAAATGAGAAAAGCCCGTAGGATAATTACAATGGGCTTTACGTGTTGGCATATGCGAGCGAGTATTGACACGGTAACGGTAAGGTTTCATCCCATAACGCGGTTCGTGCATTCCTGTCTACGTGTACACGTGCTTTTGAAAAAGTAGCGCTCGAATGAGAAACCGTTGCCCAACACTAGCCATTCGGGAATATTTCAGACTCGAGAATACAGTCGATGTATTTCTATATACGCTCATTTCTCTTTTATTTTACAGCGATCCAGCGATCCACTGTATTATTTACATTCGTTTATTCGTTTTCAAGATTATTAAAATCAAAAGCTACTTACTTCCTTTCAGAAATTCGTGTTTTTTATTTTATTTTATTTTTTTTTTATTTTTTTTTATTTTTTTTTTATTATTAAGAAGAACCCGAGTGATGTACAACCGTATAAAAATTTCACAAATATAATTTAAAATCGTATAGAAGTACACAAATTTTCATTTTATACGTTCTTCTCGTATAAATTTTATGCTGTACGTCATTTATAGTCGACGGCACGTATTGATTTTATAACTTCAAGATATAATCTATTTTTATGTTTTGAATTGATATTTTTTGAACATCATAGTGGTACTATGGAATAGTTTAAATATAAATTTATTTCATTATATTATACATTATTCATCGGATTCTTATTGAAAAAGGGATTGATGGATTCGATTATTCGGAACCTCTGAAGCATCGCTTCGAAGATTAGAATTTTTATACCTATATCAATACATTAGTGTGATCGTTAGAAAAAATGATAGAAGATAGAGAGAGAGAGAGAGAGAGAGAGAGAGAGAGAGAAGTAAATGCCGTGAAAATAGTCTAATTAATCAAGATCCATCAATCAACTTAGATCGTTCGTAAATACTTTGGTTAGACTTTTTTTCGAATATGAATGACTTTTTTTTTAATTATCAATCAATAGACAATAGTCTAGACCAAACGTTTATCTACATTAGTGAATGTTGATTTGGTCGCTGATCAAACATTATTAGTTAATATAACTATTTTAAGATTCATGTGTACGCTTTTTCCTTTGAATTTTAACGTCCGATCTTTTAACGCAATCGCTTTTTATGCGTAAATTATAAAGTTTGTCACAAATTTTACTTAAGACTACTAATGATAATGATATTACTATATTTTGATTTTATTAAAAATTTCATAATAATAATAATTTTTCACTGTTAAAGGTATTAAAGAGCCAAGGAATAAATAAGCAAATAGTTTATCACGTGAAGAAAATTTTTTAATCTTAGTCATATCAAAGCCAATGATTAAAAGGTTCTTTTTATAATACTTCCAAAGCACATTTTTCTTCTCATCCTCTTAAATATGACAGGAATATTAATTAAGATTTTGTACACAGTCACTTCATTTTTATTATACTATTATTTTTTTCTTTTTCTGGAGCTACAATTATTCTGTCTCTCTCTCTCTCTCTCTCTTCACTCCCTCGACTCGAAGAGAAAAATTTATCCTGAAATATTATATGAATGTCATTATATTGAATGATCAATCTCACTTAGAATCTATTTTTTAATTGAATTTCCAATCCGTCGCGTAAAAATTTCAGTTTCTCACTCTTGTAAAGTACGGACGCTCCGCCTACGATACTCTGCCGGAATTCTAAATCAGCTTTCGTGACTTTTCTCTACTTAATGCCGCCCTAATGACAAACGAATAGCGGTCTAATACCGGCTCGCCCAAATGTAGAAAAACTCGTCGTCGCGAGATACGACGACGAAAAGGTGTTTATCATTGAGGAGTATCGGGGCTCGTCTATTTTACAGCTTTTCTCACAATACCTTTTCAAATGCAGAGAAGTTCGCTGGGCCGCTAAAGGCTCGTTGTTCCTTCGAATACCTATGCATTATCGAAAACTTTTCAGCCTCGTTTTTCATTGGAAAATACCGAGCATTAAAGAATCGAATGTCTGAAACGGATATTTTAAGGGATATGTGGAGCTCTCGTGGCGTTCTATATTCTTCCTCCAATGATACTTATTATTTATAAATAAATACGCTTCTATTATTTCTCACTTTCATCGCATTTAGTATAATCTATAGACTGAAGAGCGATGTATTTTCTAGATAAAAAATTATCTACATGTTTGAATTGTATATCAAATGTGTATGTTGCATAGCTTTGATAAAATCTATGACTATAGAACGTACACGTTGTTGCTCCCTATTGTTTTTACGATGATTTAACAAATTCTTATTTAAAAATTTATTCGAAATCAGCAGTACGGTATTTTAATAATAAATTATGTTACATTATTATACATTACTTGAAATTTTCAATCTAAAAATGCTGCTTAATTCATAGATCAATACACAGTGGAGTAAAATAGAAATGTAAACGATTATGCCAAATATAATTATTTATTTACATTTTGTAGCCTTGTAAAAAATTAACTTATTAATTTATTTGTTGAAACTTAAAATACAATTACTTTCGCAAATTATTGAAAAATAATAATATACAATTAATAATTTTCCGTAAATTTCAAAACAGGTTTATGATTAAATGTCAGGATTCTAAATTACTGAGATTGAATGTATAATGTTTTCACTTCTTCCGTCGAATCATTCAACCATATATATATATATATATATATTAATATTGAATATTAACATATTTCATACAGTAAGCTGATTCTGTTGGATATTTGTGATTTAATTACGGCCAAATATATTTTACCATAATTTCGACCTCTGCATTTAAGTTCCTTATTAGAGCAGCTTAATTAGTGGTTTTAAATATTAAATAACACCAATAGTATCAATCATTTAATTGTTTTATTTTAAAATGTTATATCAAATACTTCTTTTTGCGTAGAAGATATTAAACCTTTTTCTATGATTGCAGTGCGAAGAGTATGTATCTGTAGGTACTCCTACACAATTATTGTTCTTCGTAAAATTAAATTAAAAAAAAATAGATATTTATTATAACAATAAAATTAAATAAAGATGGTAAGAGGAGAATCATAAATGATACTTGATAAAAAAAAAAAAAAAATAATAATAATAATGATAATAATAGGTGCTGTGATTTTTTATTTCGAAATGAAGTAAGATGAATGCTTAGCATACCTGACAAAAGATTAAAAATGAAGAAGAGGAAGAATTTTTTTTTATTCTCTGGAATAATATCGAAGATGGTGTGTGTCTAGGCCAATCTCCCTTCCGTAACGAAAATGCCGATGAGTTTACCCCTCTGGATGTAAGAAGAAGCCTTTGACAGACGATTAATCTTCAGACTTTTCAACACAAGTAATCAGTCTATGAACGCTACGAATCGCATCTTATTTATCTATCCGTGTTTCTGAAGAGTAGCCAACTCAGCCTCGACTTACACTTTCCCACGGCGCTGTCTCCTTATCTACTCTACTAAATACTAGTGTGTACAACTACCTGTATTCCGGTCTGTCTACGCACGTGAATGGAATTCGGTCTGGATAAGTAGGCAGAGTACTTTGCTTGTGTTATATATAATTGCCTATGCGCCTGTTTAGTAAATCTTGTTGTACATTTGTGTCTTGAATTCCAAATTCTGTCATATATTCTGGTCCACGTGATGATGTGGAATGAGCCGATACGATCTTTCGAATATTACAAAAGATTTTAATAAAATCGGGGCCATTATTATCTATACAATACGAAAAATTAATATATACATTTAATTCTACATAAGTTATTTAGATAATTACGTAAGTAATTAGAGTATTCTTGTAATGGTAATCGTTATAAAATACGGATTTATATCGACTTCTGATACGATACGTTAAATCTTCAATACTACTTAGCCAGAGTGAATATATCATAATACATCAACGAAATCTTTAGAATTTAAAATTGTCTGTCTTAATGAGAAAGACCATCTAATCACAGCGAATGCATTCACTCATATAAAAAGAAAGAAAGGAAGGAAGGAAGGAAGAAAGAGAAAGAAAAGCCGCGCCTCTCGCAATAAAAAAAAAAAAAACGCTTCTTGTGTTTATTTAGTCGCATGGAAATAGATGGTACTTTTCCATGACATTCATACGAGCGGAGACAGCGGATTTAAAACGTCGTTGATTTTTGTAAGCGAACCGGCTGAAAATGTCCGACTTATGCACAAGCATTAATCACTCTAAAGTATTTTTACAACATAATTACAAATTTATCATCTCTAGTAGGATTTACCTTTTAACATGATTTACTTAAATAGATTTCTTGAAATTCAACAGCCGACGACGTCTTCAAGTACAAAAGGGAAAGTTTTTTATTTAGAAAGTTTAAATATAATTTAGCTATCCTTTGCCGGTTATCCTTTATTTCCTCGCATCTGATATTTATTTATGTTTTTTCGATCCCCGTCAAGCTCTGCTGTCCGAAGAAATTAAAAGTTAATAAAGTCCGCCGCGCCAAGTCCTTCCGTCATTATGTTTTTTTCTATTCGTTTCCCATGAGGAAATAAAATAATTTTCCATGTATAATTAATATAGCCTACAAATCTGTAAATTGAATTATTTCGAAAACTGTTTCTAAATGATTATTGTCAATAAAAAACTGTTTTATAATTCATAATTTATAATTAAAAGCATATTACATGACAGTATTCTCTCCTTTAAAGTTAATCCGCGTCTATAATTAATATAAATTAATGAATTGACATTGTGAATCTGCGTCTTTTGGGAGAACGAGGGAGAGATTATTACTATCTAATAATAGTCAATTATTAAATTACAGTTAAGAAGGAAAATAAAATAAAAATAAAATGTATAAAAAAAATTGCCGTGAAGTCTAAAAGCAGTAAGGGACTTTACATTTTAACTCGATATCCATTAACGAATTGTATGTCGTCGAAACGACTGTTCATTAATGCAGTTACAAAGGATAAAAGGAAATAAAACGATGCTACATTCATTCGATTGAAAAATTCTCCTTCTTAGTCATAAGAAAAGAGGGGATTGGTTTTTTATCGCTTGAAAAATTAGGGGCTTGTACATATCAATCATCCGATAAAGCGGTGCAGCAATTCCTTTTAGTTTATATAAAAGATTATTAAACCAAGTGAAATAAAGGAAGAAAGAAAAAAAAAACCGTTATAGAAATAAGGACCGGAGATTTTATATTCGGCAATTTTTATTTGTGCAAGCGCCAATGTGTTTGTGCAGTTAGTCTTGGCCGAGTGATGCTCAGCAGATATTAGGCAAGGCTTTCGTATAATATTTTATGCCAATGCTAACGCGTCGATTGTATAATTACGAAACAAATTTACCTAATTAAGTCTTTTATTGACTATTATTACACTCGATCTTAAAATTAATCTTTGGCATCAGAAACGAATAATGTTTAGTACAATTAAGCTTTCATTGGGAATATAAGAACGCAAATATGGGCGACACATTACGACGGTATTATTATGAATTATTATTCACAAAAAAATATTATTCTTTTTTTTTTTTTTTGATCAATTACTACTTGATATTGAAGTAACCGTAAAACAAGGATTCGGAATTGTATATTTTATGACGCATTCAACAAACATCGGCCGATATTGCACATGTGCAATTGCGATGTGAATTATTTGTATTATCGTTTCGAGCCTCGATCGTCAGTAAATAAGACGTGTCCCGGCAGAAAAATTTCTTCGTCAAAGTAACGAAAGAAAAATTAAATAATCTGTGTAGAAGAAGCGAAGTCATGAATATTTGCGGACCATGTAACGGTTTCGACAATATCAAGAATACAAACTATTCGCTATTACGGTATACACTGCCAGCGTAGTTATATCAGAATTATTTTAACGAGTTCGCTATTTCCAATTTTTTTTCTTTTACCTGACGATTATGTCAGAGAGAGAGAGAGAGAGAGAGAGAGAGAGAGAGAGAGGGGGGGGTGGCGAAACTTGAAGCTGAAGAGTCCCGGTGCGTTCGTTTTTCACAAAGGAATTCGTTGCTACTCGTCGCGCCTATACGGACCAACAAGGAAAACATTTTGTTTCAACGATGCGTTACTTTGTTCTTAACTTTAGCACTGGAATCGCATGTTTCATTTCTTCGGATAGTCGGCCTTTTTTTTTTTTTTATTTGTAATACGAAGGCGAAATACACAATTGATTGCGTGCATTTCTCAAAGTAAAAGTCGACACGAATATAATCATTCACCTCTCTACTTACGTACTTTTCATGCACGTGTATGTCCAAACACGCGCGCGGAAATCGAACTTTCACATCGGCTCAAGGTATTTTAGCGTTTCGTCTAAAAATATCAAATACAATAAGCGCACTTGGTAAATAAGCGTTTAGAAAGGTACGCTAGGGACTTTAGTGCTTTCCGTTTTATTTAGACGAGCAAGTATCAATTTCATTATAATTAGTTTCTTGCTCGTTTAATTGAAAAGCTGGAAAAGCTTTTACTATTGTATGATAGACGCAGACCTTCGTCTGCGGAAAGATGGCCTTTCCTACTATTAGAATTTCACTTTACTGGCGAATGAATGTCCATAATTGAATTTCATTTATTTTCTAAACTTCAAATTGTAACTGGGAGAAACCAAAGGACTTTCTTTTGTATGAAGGAAACAGTAATTCAGTGTAAATTGAGGTTAATCAACAAAATAAGAAATATTATGAAGGCTAATATTATGAAAATTTTATCAAAGAATGGCAAAACTCGGTACTCGGTGCTCTCAACTTTTTAAGAGTGTTCTTTAAAAAATTGAAGTATCACAACAAAGACATTGTTATTAGGACTTACTCTGTTTTAGAAAATAATATTGGAGCGAAAATTTTTTAAATAAACGATTCGGTTTTTAAACTATAAAAATCTAGCTATTGCGTGAGAGAAGATTATTTAATGACTTAAATAAACGAAGTATCACATAAATGCAACGGTAATATAATTTCAATTAAGACTCACATTAATCTCAGATTATGTTCCGTTACAACTTATGACATAACGAACTCTAATGATTACAATATAATTAAACTGACCGTATAAAAATAAGCAACAGTCGAGGAAAGATTAAGCATTAATTTTCCTTCCCCCTCCCTCCCCTTTATTTTAAATATGATTCCTTGTTTTAAACAAGCTAAATAAAACGCTTACTGGAGTACATTGCACTGTAAGGAATACATTATCGGTAAAGCAATTCCCTTCTTAAGTATGAAAATTATACATTTGTTTCCTCGAAATTCTAATGAAAATATATACTATGATATGAATTTTTAAAATTTAAATTAATACAGCTCCCAATTTATCGATTTCTTATCTGAAACGAACCTTTTGGATCTTTTATGCGGATTCGGCGAAGCAAAGTTGCATCGTAATTAAGGGTGGGGAAAGGGCACACGCTCGCCTATCGACGTCGAGTATTTACTCGCTAATAAAGCATCTCTCTCTCTCTCTCTCTCTCTCTCTCTCTCGCTCGCTCTCTCCTATCAACAGAAGCAATTACAATTCCACCAAACAAAAAAGAAAGATCACTCGAGCTCTGACCAGTGCGCGAGTTCGCCTTCCGTTATTCAATTATCACTAAGGAGGTGGAGGTGCAGCGCAATTCAACTTTAATTGAGTGCAGCGCGTAACTTGGCTTCGAGAATTGCTTGTATGCACTATGCCTCTTATTTTTAGTTACTTGCACGATTCACCGTCGTGAAGTCAATATTTTACATTTATGGCTTTCATCCGCGAGGCTCGTAAACAATATATTATCATTTATACGATTAAGAACTTGAATTCCTAGATGCTTTTCACATTATAGAAAAATTCACGCCTGTATTAATTAACTTATAAATAATTATAATATTTTTGTGAATTAACATTAGTCATGGCTTTATTTATATGCCCGATAATTAATTATAACATTTTTTTTTTTTTTAATATTCTCTTTCAAATAATTTAAATATGCACATTTTATTTCAAGAGCAATGGGACTGTTTACTTATTCGATTTATTTTATGTGCGTATAATCCGTGTCAAATAATTTATAAAAATAAATTATTTAGGTATCGGTGGAAGTCAAAGAAACCAGTAATATGAGATACTTTTTGCTTATAACGTTTAGATTTTTTTCTTCATATTATGATATTCATGTCCTGACTGGTAGCAAAAAAAATACGTATCATCATTAGTAACTGCCGCACGCCTTCAATCCCCCAGCCCCTCTGTTCCCTTCCACGCCTTTCCTTCTTACACGTGGAACTTACGATTAATGAATGTATATATATATATATATATATATTTTTTTTTTTACTGCAAAAACCATTTGCCTATGATAATCCGTTCTTTGAGCGAAATTAAATTTCATCTGGCTTCGTTTCACACTCTTGATCACACGATGAAAAGTTATAGGTTTCCGTAATATTTATATATAAAATCTTTTTCTCTTTTAACATGAAAGATCATTATTTTAATTTATTTTATTCTAAAGCTTATTAACTTTTTTTTAAAGGCCTAATTTTTATTTTAACGATAATTTAATAAATAGGATTGGGGATTCTACAAAAAGGAAATCGATCTATATGCTTATGTGTTTAATATTATAGTTATATGTGCTAAAGCAGAACGGAAAAAGGTATATTTATTAAATAAAAAAACAAAACAAACCAAATAATTGGTCATTTATTCTGGAGTCATTTAAAATATTAATCCTAATTATTTTGTCGTCATAGCATGTAAGAATTAAGGAAGAAATTGAAGTTATACACGGAGTTTATAACGACCTCGTAATTTTGCATTTATTTGATTAGGATGGCTCGCTTAATGGAAATAGTAATCAAAGTTTCCTGTAATATACTTCAAGATCAAATAATTAAGAGTCTCGTAAAAAATAATTTGTAATCGTTGATAAGTTCGTATGATTTAAGATGGGGCGATAAGTGCCAGCTAAAATAAATACATTGTTGATTAAAATTGAAAATTCCTTGGCCGCGTCGTATTTATAGAAACTCATAAACAAACGCGCGCGCGCACGAATATATATGTATATCCATGTATACAGATAGGTAGATTGTTATTTTTAATTAGCTTGGTATATTAAAATCTCAAGGAGAAAGGTAAAGAGAGACATGCTCGGTAGGTAGACGAGTCTAGATGCATATATGTATGTATAAATAATAATTCATAAATGCGCGCCTGCGTGCTCGTACATGTGCAAGACTCGAGAAAAACCGATTTGTCACGCAGCTCCCGAGCGAGAAGAAGGGCACATCCCAAGGGTGCCAGACTCTCGTGCGAGGCGAATTTTCGCTCAGACGAGGGAGTGTCGATTTCGCTTCCAGCTTTCGCGCGACGCAATAAATAATTCATGGGAGACGAGGAAGAGCAAAGAGAATAAGAAGAATAAGAAGAAAGAAAAAGAAAAAAGAAAAAAGAAAAAAAACTTAGGAAGACGAGGTACATAGACAAGTATCACAATTTTAGGTCGCGCGACATTATGCTAAGTGTCGGGCGTGCGAGTGACAAGTCATGTGACAAGTCAGAAGCGCGACTAAAAAATACGGGGATAATGAACGCGATAGGCCCGATTCTCTTGGAATGGGCGTGCGCGACTGTTACGTTATTCCCGAC
This sequence comes from Ceratosolen fusciceps, assembly GCA_018883505.1. NCBI lineage: Eukaryota > Metazoa > Arthropoda > Insecta > Hymenoptera > Agaonidae > Ceratosolen > Ceratosolen fusciceps. Next base: position 16,478,911 of record RCIC01000002.1, on the reverse strand, counting down.
GATTCTTGCCGAGTCGAAGAGCGTCCAAATAACGTTAATTTTTATTAAAGTATCTGCTACAGGCGCTCGTGAATAAATCTTATGATTACGTTTGCATTGGATACAAAAGCATGAATCCTTGTTGCCATAATCGATCGAGGAGCTCCTTTTTCTTTCTTTTTTCACACACACACACACACACACACACACATATATATATATATATATAGATGTAGATATATATTTTGTTAATTTTTCTTCAATAATTATTAGAGGCGAAAAAAAAAGAAAAAAACGAAGATGTTTCTCATTGCGGACAAGGCGCATTATCTGACTGCGTATTCAATATTCAGACTTAACCCAACTTGCTCAATGTACCTTTCAATTAATCAATGGCGTGCTCGCGCGAATTGCGGCACAGAGGAAGTGCCAGCCACTGACAGGGGGAGGGGCGAGACCTGCATTTTTCTTTGACAATTGAAGATCTGCAACAAAGGGGACGAGAAAGAATAGAATTCTCTTTTTCCGAGCTCTCTCAGTCGGCATCCCCCACGGAAATTCTATCTCTGAGTACCCTGTCGTTGAGAGGCTCCCATCCCCACTCCTCGAGCCCATTCTCTCTAGTACTCCACTTACGCTGATAAACGTGACTAAGTGGCCCCGATGCTGGTCGCCGAATATCCGATAAAAGTTTTCCGTGAGATGATTGAATGCGAAGGACTGGGATACTGGGAAGACTGGGACTCGGACGATGTCTGGTCGAGGCTACGGCCCATGCTCACGATTATTTTACAATATAAGTTTATTGTTAACATTAATTTGCACATACGCGCGCTTATTCTACCTGCTTACGCATTACAGCCAAACACCTTCTGGATCAAGTCATGGCAATCGTTATGTTCTTTTTCTTCCTCTTTTTATTATTTACGATAAATCAATATAACTTGTTTATGCATTCCTTTTAAGAAACTAATTACGACGGTGATGATGATGATGATGATGATGATGATAATAATAATAAATAATAATAAATAATAATAAGGAAAATGGTTTTATGCGAAGGACAAGGCTATTGGAATTTTACCCTAAATAAAATATATGGTTTCCTTCGACATTTTTTTGAAATATGCTCGCCAATGAATTGTTTTTTTTTATTTCTTTGTTTTTTTTTATTATTATTATTAATTTGCAATTTCATTCGGTCGTTAACTGACGCCATTAAAATACACGTCTAACATACTTTAATGAAAATTTAAATTGTTCGATAAATATCAATATTAAGTGAATTTTAAATGAAGCTGGAAATGTCAGATTAATTTCTTTAAGCAATTTACAAATTAAAGTGCATTAGTTTGTTAAAAGTAATTTATGGATATTATATTCAGTGTTAGTGGAGGAGTAGCGATAATTGCCCGAAGATCTGTGTTACATCTTTATAAATGGTAAATAACAGACTTAATTCAACGGTTAGTTCGTAATTACGGGTTTTATGTAAAAATCAACAGAAGCAAGGATTCGCGCATGCATAGAAAGAGCAGAAGCAACCGAATGGCAGAAGGTTGTTGTTGTACGGTAGGAAATATGGAAAGACGGAAAGATGGAAGAAAGGAAGGAAGAGATCGATGACGCGATTAGAAAATACAAGCCTTCGTTTTCTAAAACAGCTGTTAGCTCGTTACATCGACTACCGCCAGACGATAAAACCATATAGATTGAAAGATGGGTATCTTCTCGATACCAAGTGTAAAAAAAAACCGTTTTTTTTCTCCCTCGTGAAATATGTTATTTTAAAAACTTATGCACGACTGTTATTATTTTTCTTCGTTTCAAGAAGAGTTTGGGTGTCGCGCACAATTGTTAAATATCTACTTTTTATTAGTTGATTCAATGAACTAAAAAAAAAAAAAAAAAAAAAACTATTGGACATTGTTTTTTACTCTAGAAGTTGTTATCCAATAGATATTTTATGATGTACATTGTGACACTTAATTTATCGACTGTTTGACTTTTACGTTGCTTTAGCGGTTGCTCTTGGCGGTCGCTCTTAGCGGTTGGCCAAAATAGATCTGGAGATTGGGAATTACGGCAGAAGGATACAAGGCTTTTCGATCGACCGGAGGCGTACCGGACGAATTTTCCAACAGATAAGCCAGATCAAATGGGGAAAACGATCGTAGAGTCGGGCCAGTTGAAGTGACGCGAATGTATGTGGGTCGTGAGTGAGAGGGTCGAAGAGAGTCAATTATGGGGGGCGGGTGGGGGGATGGGAACAGAAATAAAAAAATAAATAAATTGCGCGTCCTGTTTCGCTAGGGTGAATGAAGCAAGGCATTTCGTTTACTGAGGCTGAGTTGGGTTTCCGAGTCGGGATCCGCATCTCGCCGCACGCAAGAAATTCTTCTCCCCCGCTCAGCTCACCTCTCCACCAAGACAATCGGCCCTCTCAAGTACGTGCACAACTGCATTAGCTCGATCGCTAGCGCATAATGAGTCGTAATGAGTAGCGGGACGGGGATAGGATAAGTGGGGGCGGTCGGTCGATGGAGGGAGAAGAGAAAGAGAGACAGCGTGGACAAGGAGACGGGGGGAGAAGGAGGATAGGGGGACGAGGGGGAACTGAGTTTCACGGTATGTTTAGTGCTTGCAAAAGAAGCGGCTCCGGGTTGACACGCTCGTGTCATTAGAAAACGGCGCTGTTTTGCGGGAAAGCAGTAATGCGTCATGGCAGAATTAACGCACTAAAGACAGAAAGACATTGACGTGCTAATGCTCGACCATTGCTCTATGTCTCTAGACTCTACTCGTCTTGTGCTTGCAGCCGCTCGTTTCGCACATTCGTGTCTCGTCGTTTTAGAACTCGGTTTAGAACTCTGTCCTTATGCCAAAATGACCATTTTCTCATTCGCCCCCCCCTCACCCCTCCACCCTCCCGTCCCATTTGCGATGATTTCACGAAAAGTTGGACGAGGGGCTTTTCCGTCGTTCTTTTTTTAATGATTTTTTTCCACCACCCCCCGCCCCGCGCGAAAGTCGCTTACTTTTATTTTGTGGCTTCGCGCGTAAGAAAATACAGAAGCCCTAAAGGGAGTTTGATAGTTTATTGTTTATGCATTTCGATGATTTAATAATTATTTCATATACATTTACAATGTAGATAAAGTCATTCACCGAAATATTCGGCGAAGCATTTCCGAAGCGGCGCACCGGTAATCGAAGATTTATCATGGAAAATTTACAAAGCCCGGCCTCCGAACTAAAATATGCCTCTTATACATTGTTTTTATACACACACACACACACACACGCACACGCACACGCACACACACAGACACAGACACACTCTCGTTGTGATTTAAAGGATTCATGCACTAAATATTTTTGATAAATTATTTATTACCCTCGTGCTCGCTTGGCTTTTATTAAAATACAAGCCCATACACGCGCGCATACTCCGGTTACTTTATTAATAACACATTTCAGCGTAATACTTTAATTAAAATTCTTTTTTAAGCAAATCAAAATTAATAGAATTATTTGAAAGTAATGAAAATATTGTTTTGCTCTTTCCAATTTAAAATATAGGGAATGGCAATTATAATTGTGCAACATTCTAATAATTATCGAATGATTGAAAGTTAATTCATTTTGTTACTTAGCTATCGTATTTTGCCACAAAGCTTTTCCAGAATGCAGTTAAATACTGTTCTTGCAAAAACGATGAATTGCAAGAAACTATCACTTCGATTCGTATTTGAAATTTATTTTTTTTTCTCCACAATTCTTATAATCGAGGCGGGCGCCTTCGGTTTTTTTATTATGTACACTTCCCGCTATTTTCCAGTTTAAATAAGCACATACTTTCTTAGCATGTGATATTATGGATATCGTTGGATGTATTTTTAAATAAATCATGTTTAATTACTTGCCCTTTATTATTACACTTGTAGTTAATTGCAAAATTAAAAACTATAAATTATTAAAATAAGTATTCGTAGGCAAGAAACGCTTGTATAAAGATTTTGAAAATATCGCACCATGTGTAATATGGAACAATTAATTACATTAATAGTAATTCATTGAACCGACAAAACGTATATTACCATTGCATTTTAATAAATGTGCGCGTTTGATTATGCATTGTCAACCCATCGAGCAAGGACTTATTTTGTTGTACTGTACGTTATACAATAGTGATTTATCGTGGATTTGACACTAATGAAGCTAAAAATGGATATTTTTTTACTTCTATTTTCTTTCTTCACTCAGATGTCCGACTGAGTGTTGTTCCAGCCATTTCATTCTGAAATTTAATTTTTCTTTCTTTCTTTCTTTCTTTCTTTTTTCGTTTTGTTTTGTTTTTGGAAGTAGCAAAGAATATTTTATTACTCTTGGTTAGCGATTTTCTTTTGTTTCGTAGAATAGATTCGCAGTAGTACCGCTGAATCGAGTTAATTCTTAAATATCCGTCACGTTAGGTACGAGAAACTGGTTGACCGGTTTCTCTGTCAGTCAATATTTCCTAACGAGACAATAAGAGAAACGCATACAGCTTTCTATTCATTTGGCATACACTCCTTTAAAATATACTTATTACTGACTTTATAAGCCAAGTCATAGGATATCTTCTTTAACAAGTTGTCGTTACTTTTAGATTTCTATTGATAAAATATATTTCATGAAATTCTCAACAATTCTGAAGTTCATGGTAAATAAAGTGAAAAATTTATTATGCCTTAGATAGGCGAATTATCACGCTCTTCTGCTTTAAAATTTTCAACGATCGAAAAGAATCTACTACTTTAAAGGATAATAGTAAATTAAATTTATAATAATTAATGTTATTAGATGGACAAATGATGACGCGTTTCTTGCTTGAACAAGTACGCTTATTAACAATTGCATTTTACGGAATAGCCGAGAATTTAAAATTTACTACGGCAATCCGCTCACAATAGGTGTACAATTTTTATAATGATAATATTGTAATACAAAAGAAGAATACAAGAGAGAAATAGATCAATAGTATTGCCAGAGGCATCGACTCCATCGCACTAATGTCATTTAATAAATCACGCTTAACATTTTAAGAGAATTTAAATTTAAAATTGATTTATATATATATATATATATATAATGGGAAGCGTGCAGCAAATGATGTAATAATTCAATGCTCTTCAGAGAACAATACATTTGAAAGACTTGTAGTACGGAGCCTTTCGTGTCGAGATTGTCAAATTCTATCATTGAGAGAAATTGCAGATTTAGCCATTGGCAATAGAAAAGTTTCTTCGTTACGCTCCTGTGCTTATGTAACGCATATATTCTTACGAAAGTTCATTATTTTATAAGTACGATAATTTATACTATTTTATTATTATTATTATTATTATTATAATGTACGTAGACTGGTAAGGAGTCGCGAGTGAGGAGGGGACGTGGAGGGTAGAGTTTATTATTGTAATTTTGTCTTCTTTTAAGAGCACCGAACCTTCGAGTCCGTAGATAAACGGATGAATCTTATTATGAATATTATTATGACTAAGGGATCCTCAAAGTGTACAACAATTGCGTATTTATGCTTAACAAGTGGAATCCGATAAAGTGGAATTCTAATGAAACGACCGAATTATTTCGAACCGACGATCTGACGGTTTGGAAAAGCACCTCTAAACTTTTCTGGTTGGTCCTGGATGATAACGGATATCGAGCTCTCCTTCCCAACGATCCTTCAATTTCCGTTAGGACTGTGAAAATGAGCTTTGCTCACAAGGCCCGGCCTTATTTCTCTTAAGGCGTGAATGAAAAGGGCGCAACTGGGCGAAGGGATACATACCCTCCTTCACAGGATATGCCTATCTTTACGAGCCCGGAGAGATTTTTAGTTGCGCAGTTAGGATAATAATATGTAGCGAGCTAACGTTACGTTTAGTTGGTGGGCTGCTGGGGAGGGAGGGGGGTTGAGTCGTACTCGGCATTGTTCTTTTTTCTTCCTTTTGGACTTATTTTTTTTTTTTTTTTTTTTTTTTGGTACTTTTTTTTTTTACTGAACTGCACGTTTTCGGCTTCCCTCGTATTTTTCTGCACGAACAGAAACGCGATCGGCGTTGCCGCAATTACGTAATTACACCTTCAACTAATCAGTTGAAGTGGCTAGTGTCGATAATTCGATTGAATTTGTACATGTACTTTACTGACAATGTTGTTGTTCTTGTTGCTTTTGTTGTTGTTGCTGTTGTTGTCATGTAGTTATTCCTGCTCGTTTAATTAAGGTACGAGAGTTCGTAGGTTTAAATTAGGATTTTTATCGTTCGTACAGTCATGTATGTGATTCCTGTCACTAGGCCGAACATTCAAAAGATCGAGAAATTTTCGTTATAATTTTATTTGAAAACAGTAAGAAAAATGATTTATTTGCATAATTATCCGTATTTTATTGTATAACCCTTATTTGTACAACATATTTTTTAATCTGTAAATTATGAATGTTTGTTAACTTAAAGCAAAAAAGTAGGCCATTAATGCCTCATAAATATGTAGTATAAAATTAATAAAAATAAAAATAATACATCAAAGGTCTATTTTTGGTATGTTAATTATGTATCTGAACGTTTATCGAGCATGACTTTACGATATCGTACAGACGAATAATGGAAAAGTGTTAGTGTGTGTAACAGTGCGTCACGTAATCTCAGGGACGAGCGTTTATTTTTATAATTTTGCTCCTCTGTTGTCTCCGATATAAGCGACGATCAATGGAAAATGAAGGTGACAATACATACAGTAGGCGTGCGGCTACAGGAGTTCTGTCGAACGAAGCGGCTTCCCTCCTCCCGCTTCCAAGCCCCCCCCCCCCGATCCGTTCCTCAGGAGGAAGGGAGTTCGTACCTCATCAAATTCCCTTCGTGCGTCGGCAGATTATCATTATCATTATTATTATCGTGTGGAAAAGATGAGGATGAGGTGCTTTCGCCCACTCGCTCGCGTCATTCGCGTCTGAACTGACGCGAAGGGTCAGGACGATGGACTGCGTCATCAGTCTGGCGACGGTTCATTGAGCTCTGATACTAAAAGTATATGGTATTGGAGACTGGTAATTGAAGAAATATTTATCGATAATTCTAGAGCACGAAGGAACAATGGCTGTGCTCAGCTACGGTACTTTCTTATTCCAGCTAAGAAATAGATGATTTTTATTAATTATTACATGGAGGATGATCAAGAGTTGCGGGTGCGATCGTGTATAGACATTCTCAGCTGTTGGAATACTTAGTATAAACATTGTAAATGGTGTCTGGAGTTGAAAAAAACAAGCAAATATCTTTACTCATAAATGTATGAATACGACTATTTGTCTTATTACAATTATTTTTAGGAGAAATATCATTAAAACTTTTTTTTTGTCCATATAAAAATATAATTGGTCAATATTGATGATTCGAATTATAAGTTTGTGGGTAAAAACGGTAGCGTCGGCTTTAAAGTCTGAGCCTAAGATCAATAGAAATAAATAATCAGCTGAGTGAGTGAGTGAGTCAGTGAGTGTGTGTGCGAGAGAGAGAGAGAGAGAGAGAGAGAGAGAGAGAGAGAGAGAGAGAGAAAGTCAGAGTATATGAATCGACGAGCGGCTGCGTCTAATACGTGAATTGGCTCCGTGTTATTAGGTGAACTGTACGTGGAGGAGCTCGGGGAGAGGCGCTTCGTCTCCATCAGGATGGGATGGCTCTGGGTCGAGGCTACGCCCATGCGTCTTCCTTTGCGGGCGCTTAACCTCCGGCAAACATCGCCGAGCATCTGCCAGCCCCATGCTCTCGCCCTCGGCTTCACCCTCAGCAACTCGCAGGGCGATACCCTCGCCACATTCTGGGTAAGTTCCTGATATCTCGCTTATACCAACGGTCAAGCCCTTCCTTCCATCGCCATTTACTGTTTCCTCGCTAACGGACGTCTTAATTGCCGGGGGATAATTAATCTAGGAAGGAGGGCTTCAATAGGGCTCGGCCTTACCTACGGGAAAGCCAAAAAAAAATAAAATAAAAATAAAAATAAAAATAAAAATAAATAAATAAATAATTAAAGAAAATCCCCCAATTGATTAATTATGACGAGCTCAAGGCGCTTTAATTTGTGCGCATTATTTATAACGATTGGCCTCTATCGTGTAAATAGGCTTTTTATTTGTCTGGCAGCGATCGGCTGGGACTGCGGCTCACCTGCCCGAGAGAGAGGGGCGGGGAGCGGGTACAATTTAGAGATGGAACAATTATTTATGCGCTTGGACTTGTTTGCATTTAATTTTAATTAAATCCTGCTCAAGACAAATAGTAAACCTACCCGATAATCATCCGAACGAGACCTATTTACATAAAGGCGTGGTTGGGGGTGGGGGGAGGGAGGGAGGGGGCAGCTATTAAGATATTAAGAATAACATCGATTACCGATCATTCACGGAAACTCAGTGTTTACTATTTAACCATTTGGTATTAATATTAATAGTTGTGTATGAATCGAGAGTTTGAAATTTTATAAGTTTCTAATAAAATTGCCTTTACTTTATAAATATATAAAATTGATAGAGATTTCTATAAATTGATTAATTCCATTCGATTTATAGTTCCAGAGCGAATTGTCGATGGGCTTAGATTAATGGAATGAAAGTTTTCTTTCGACGTATAAGGCGAACGACGAATGAATTTAGCGAAACTATTTAGTCTTTATAAATTACAAGCGAAATGGCCTGGTATTTGTACATTAATCAAGCTCAAATCTTTTTAGCCGTGTATGTCTGTATGTATCGACGCAACTAGGAATAGGTAGAAGAAAAGTACGGTAGAAATGTAAAATCCACAAGGGAATAAGAGTGGGAAGAGAGATTTTTTTTTAAAAATTATAATACAGAAGGAAGAGATTCATCGCAGCGAAGGACTACTTAGGCTACATATTGTTTTTTTTTTTTTTTGTTTGTTGTTGTTGTTGTTGTTGTTGTTGTAATATTTGCTTATCTTGTCGGGATGGTAAAATTAAGCAGCTCCCTAGTAAATAATGCAATATTACCGGGAACAAGCTGCATTGGTGTCCGCCGGTTTAAAAAACGGAACTCATAAACTACTGTAGGTAGGGTAGAGTGGCCTTCCGGAATCCGCGGCTCGCAATTATGTATTACGAGCGCTAGGCCGACCCGCCAATGATTTTTATTGACCGCGGCGTAATCCCACGCAGTCTTCGTCTCGGATTCCTGGCGTCGCTCTAGACTCTTAGATGCGCCCCCCCCCATCCTACTCCCCTCCCGCCCCGCTCCCAACACTCACCGCCACCATCGCCGGGTGTAGCAGTGGCCGGGGATCCCGAATGCCTACGGAGATCCGAATCGTCTAGGAGAAACAAAAACAATGGAGAGTGTAATTGGTTGCGGCACTGCCTACGAGAGCGTACTCCGAGCACTCCGAGCACTCCGAACACTCTATATAATTTTCTTTCCCTCCTCTTGAGGCTTTTCCTTCGGAGCTGGCCTGATTTTGACTGTTATTTTGAAACTATTAACAATGCTAATTACTTATCCTTGTCGTCGTCGTCGTCGTCGTCATTATGATTATTAGTATTGTCCGCGAGAGCTCGGTCACGCGCTTGACGACTTTCATTAAACGATCCTCATCGGTCCTCACCCAAGTCTCATAATCCTCTCGCCGAAAATTCTCAACTAACGTACAATCTATTACAACTTTTATATAATATTTAAATTTATCATTACATCCATCAACGCCAATGTGCCCAAGAGATCCCCATTCCTACTCTTTACAATATTATTATTAATATTACGACGAATGAGCTTCAATGCGATTTTTAAGACTTTTTGTAGCTTTTTAATCGCCAAGAAATCCTAAAACGGAGAAAGGAAGAAATTAATTAGCTGATAGTACTCAGAGATTTGACTGTTTTTTTTTTTTTTTTTAAGTGTTTATATCTTCGGGTTATATAATTTAAATCAGATACGTTAGCGTTAAAGAGAATATTCCGCGGATTAATATCTACGACGTCAAAAGCGCATTATTTTGAATTATTAAATGAAACTTAAACAGTTTCAACGGTTCAAACTCAAATGTTTAATTAAATGTAGATTTAGATACGCGAGTTATGTAAGCCAATAAAATATCAGATACAGTTACTATTTATTCGCATGATTCTTCACTCCTTAAAATTATAAGGCATACCATCGCTCAGTTCATTTCCACTTGTACGACGGTTTTTCTGGCAATTTTTTCCGGCCCCTCTGGTAAGTTTATTTGAATGAAAGCGGAAAAGAAAAGGACGATGAGCTTTCGGAGAGGGCATATCGCCCGAGAGACACGTTGAGAAGGTAACTGAAAATGAAAATGAAAATGAAAATGAAAAGGAAATGGAAATGGAAATGGAAAGGGTTTTTCGTATTGGGGAGCAGGTGATTCAATATTCAAGAACCACGCAACGTAATTACATGTAAATGGCTTTTATCCGCGACGTGATCCGTTTTCCCCAGACCGCGGGAAAATACTTTCACTCGCCTCGGTGAAAGATACCAACAACTACAGAGTTCTTTCAATGAAAAAAAGAAGCCAGGTTACCGCTGGCTTCGAGGGAGGCGGACTTATAATGAGCAGCCCGATGCAGCAGCGGCTCCAAACGTGATTTTTATTCTTTTTTTAAACCAGTTACACCCTTTTATTATTATTATTATTATTATTATTATTATTATTATTATTATTATTATTATTATTATTATTATATCTCTATTATTTCGGCTAGTTTAGCGTACGGAGACGCGGACTCGCTGTTTATCGTCGTGTTATGATGAGTTTTTTATGATACCTGTGTCACGGCGTAAGATACCCTTGACTTGTCGATAAAGCTACTTTTTGAAATCAGCTTATAAGTACTACGCGTACTGTCAAACCAACGCGGCGAATTAATTACTGGAATTTAAGGATAAAAAAATGATACGTGATTGCGAAGGATTTTTATTTATTTATTTATTTTTTTTTTCTTAAATTTTGTTTTTCGCTTATTTACTTTATCTTGGCAAAAATCACTATAACCGCAATCAATGCTTTATCCGACGATTTATCAAAATTGCCATTCGCTCATTCAATTATTTCGACGTTTTGCAATAATTATCCCGACTATTCGACTTGCATTAGGGAATATAAATGTCAGTATTACGTAATTTTTTATAAAAAACTATCGACTTTTCCTAATTTCATATTAATTATCGTGCCTTCGGATACATAAAGTAAGATTGTGGGCAGAGCAATTATTGTATAATTAAGAATTTCGGTGTAAAGTCGTAAAGACTTTAACTTTCCATTCGAATTACTACTTACTTTATCAGCGAATACTCAGCGAAAACAAAACGTGTCGCAATATCGAGAAGTTTAATAACCATAAATGCATTAGACGCAAAGTTCGCCGCTTGTGCATTTTATATTAACCGGCCAAGATCCGTGTATTATTTTTATATTTCTTTTTGATCCAGAGCACTTTCACACATATCATTAAGAAACAGGATCATGCACGAGACATGTGAAATAATCTTGTCTCGTTATTTGCTACCCGAAAATGTAGCGATTTCAGTAGGGGCTGGTATTTCATTGTCTCGAGGTCTTTAACCCCTGAAGCGAGTATCGCACGATTCAAGGACACGGGCCGTGATTAAAAAATCCAATTGCGTGAGAAAATCAAGTGAGATGCGGTCGGTGAACTGCAAGTAAATGATACAAAAATCCAGAGGTCGTTGTATCCCAATAGTTCCAAGTCATTAATTGCGGATGGAGTAATACCTCATTACTAACCAATGAGTCACGTGTTGTCATTCGCGCCTTTACGTACTTTTCATTCAAGGATTTAGATAATGCACGAGGAAAGATTTCAAACATCATTTGAAGCTTTCATTATTATTTATTATTATTTTTTGATGTTGTCGAGAAGTTAACAAAAATTTATTTTTGGCTCGAAAAGACAATGAAGCGTCATTTTAAAAGTTCTATCTAGACTTAAGAATTTGTGAAATCAAGCTTTCTAAGTTATAGTAATCTTTGTTTTAATAGTTTGCGTGTAGATATCAAGATTTTACGAGTGGAACGCGAGAAAAAATAATGTTCGACCATTACAATCAATTATAAACTTATACTAGCAGGAAAAAATCACACAATACATGAATAACGTTTTCGATTAGCTAGTTTAATAACTTTATTAATTATTAGAATGTATTATATTATGCATATTAAAAGAGTATTAAGACATTTATGTGAATAGCGAATACCCAATAAAATATTTGTAAACAAAATTAATAATAATTCGCGGGATTATTAAATAAATGTATAATTATAGAAGTATAAATTAAGGAAAACATTTGCATTAAGAATTTATTTTATATTTGCAGTTTTTGTTACAATTACAGTCGTATTAGTGAACAAGCTCTTATTAACTTAACACGATATCCGACATGTTAGTAACTAACAAAAATAAAGTAAAAAGTGTAGGTTTTTTAACGTCTAAGAACGTAAAATCCTAAAAATATGAATATATATATATATATGTAGAGAGAGAGAGAGAGAGAGAGAGAGAGAGAGAGAGAGAGAGAGAGAGAGAGAGAGAGAGTGAGTGAGTGAAACAGTAAAATACAATCGGTTACATTGATCGTATGATTGACGAACAAGAACAACTTGTTCTCGCTTATTATAAATTTGAGTATAAAATGCATTAAGAGTCTCGCGAAGAAACGTTATGATGCAAGAAACAGTCATTGTGGGAAGTGCATTGGTAGTGGAACATCGAAGATTAGGGCTTAAGCGTAGATAGGTACGATCTTACCGAACAATCGCTCTGTATAATTACACGCTTCAGGTAAATTAATATTTCCCTTTCATGTTAAAACTAATATTTCGCTAAAAACACAATGTATGTTGGGAATTATTGAATGCATAGTCGTAACAGTATAAGCTTTGAAGGCCTCCGATTTTCACTGTAATTTTTTCTTCAATAGACTTATGGATCAAAACTAACGTTTCGATCACTTATACGAACGAAATTACGTACAAATGTACGTACATTATAAGTATATCCTTGCATTAAGACAACACAGTATCGGACTACAAGTACGTATCTAGATAAACTGCGCGGTGAAACGTTTCATTATTATCCTCGTACATGATTAATTAATAATTTATCGATCATACGTTTGATGAAACCGTTTTTTTGTGCGCATTTTTCTGCGTGCAATGAGTTCAGGGAATGAGTAATATATTTAATATTTCAGACGGATACCGAGCCGACCTGGTGGTCATGGGTGCGCGCCATCGCCGCCGAAATCGTTCGGCAGACGCCTTTTCGTGCCCAGCGCTGCCTGAACTTCCTGGAGATACTCACGACGTGCCCGCGGGGCCCCGTGCCACTGCCGGAGAGCCCTACCGACCAGCGCCGCCGATCCCGCAGCGAACTCCGTTGCTGGCCGACCGCCGACCTGACCATTGAGAAACTCGCGAGCGTTCATTCGTCGTCCGTGCTCGAGGAATCGCGACGCCGGGCACGTAGCGAATTGCGCGGCTGGTCCAGTAGCAATTCCAGCGACGAGGATCTGATGGGAGGGAACGCCGTGAGCGTACTGGTTAACGGGAAGGACAGGATGACGAATATACTTATGGAAACGCGAGCGTGGGGCTGCAGCGAGAGCAGCGAGGGTAGCGACGACAGTCTACCCTGGGGTGGCGGCATCTGCAGGTCGAGCGTCGACTCGGTCGACTCGGCCATCACGATTCCGGAGCCGACCACGAGGGAGCAGCGGATGCAAAGGTACAAGGAGGCCAGGAGACGAGAAAACGAGGCCAGGAGGAAGCAGGTCTTGGAGGAGGACGCGAGGAGGCGGAGGGCCAATAAGGCTGCCGAGGAAAACAACAATGACATTGGGCACAAAAGCGCAAAAATCCGGAGTAGGCTGTTCGCCAACGATAACGAGCATCTGCAAGCCCTTCATTCCCCGAAGAAGGATTATTCGGTATCGAGGCTCACCTTGTCCTATCCCATAGACGATGGTATCAAGAGCTTGGAGAGGCTTCCGCCCGTCAAGCCCCTACACGAAGTCAACAACGCCGTCAGATTCGAGGAGACGAGGCATCCCCACGTGCCCGACGACAATCGAAATAATAACAGCGACACCCGTATGAACGAGTATAACAATAATTTAACGAACGGCCTCGCGACGAAACCCGGTATCTTGAGAACCGATACGAGCGAGCGGAGGAGCCGAGCTCGGGAGCGAAGATGCGTTCGCGAAAGAAATGGTTTGCTCTCGTTATCGACGGTCGTGACCAATGGGAACGTTAACATCGAAACCCTGAAGGAGCGCATGGAACGCTTGAATGCGGGCACAGGAGCGTCAACGGAGACTACGACAACGACAACGACGACGGCGGTGACGGTGGCGACGACGGCGGCGACGACGGCTACGACGACGGCTACAACGACGACGACGACGACGACGACCAAGACGACCAAGACGACCAAGACGACAGCGACGACGACGGCGATGGCGACGGCGATGGCGACGGCGATGGCGACGACGATGGCGACGACGATGGCGACGGCGACGACGATGGTAGCGACGACGACGAAATTTCCAGACGTTGTTGCGGATTGCGTGGATAGATCAACTCGGACGTTGACCGTGTCGTCGAGCTCCTTGTCGACGTTACGCGAGCCTCCCTGCGAGGAAGAGGTCGCGAAGCTCCTGGAGAGATGCCAGAGGGTAGACCACTACGTGCCCGTGCGGGAGAAGCTCACGCTCTTCGAGTCCCTCTCGAGAATGGGCGGACGTCTCGCTAGGAGCACGGAGGATCTCGGGAGATCGAGCTCGAACCCGAGCCCCAAGGGCAAACAGAGGGCGCGATCTCTGCATGACCTGAACCGGGGTGGATCGAAGTCGGTACCGGTCAGGGAGATGTGCAGATTCTTCGAGAACGATAAACAAGTGACGCCGGCCGCGGTGAAGAAGGACCATACGAGACCGAGGTACAGCGATTTCGGATCGATCAATAATAACAGCAAGAGCCCGACGACTTGGAAGGATCCACCTAAGAATCCGAGCGCACCCTGTATCAGAACATCTACCAGAAGGAAGCACTACGCCAAATAATCCGGTCATTAATAGAGACCGCCGTTTCTCTCTTTCTTTAGCCTCCGATGTAACGTGTGCCTCGTCCCATAGGCACACACATGCCAACGTATATATATATATATACGTTTTGCGTTTCCCCGAGTTCCGGTAGTTGGATATTTTCTTAGAATTAAACGAAGGAACTGGAAGCAGAGCAGATGCGTAGACTTTTTATTACTTGGAATCTTTATTTCGAGCGAGAGCAATCTACTTAATAGATATGCTTATTTATAAATATAGCCCGTTCTTCATCTATTTATTTCAAGATTTTTTTTTTTTTCCCCGTCAACCCATCGGTCAATTTCATACATTTAAGTCCAACTCCAATAGAAACTTATTTCTTTCCGCCCGAAGTATACGATTTTGGAGTGGAATTCCCTCCACAAGATTGACTAAAATCATAAAAAAATTTAATCGGTCGAGCTAATTTAATCATTACAAAAATTGGCAAATCGCTTTTATTCGTTCGCTTATGACAACAAGTCTGCAATTTACAATAGAAATACCGTACTTACCATTGCCATTAAATCATACGAAATTTTATTTTAGTCAGTTTTATTATGATACGTGTTTATTTACATAAATACAATAATCAATACTTCGCTTCGACTCATCGTGATCATTGTAATCATTATTAAAATTACCACCGTTGTTTTTGTTGTTGTTGTTGTTGTTGTTGTTATTATTATTGTAGTTGTTGTTGTGCTGTCGTACATTCGTTGCAATAATAATTCTTTTAAAAAGTAATTTATTATTATGACCACTAGATTTAGTTAATGGAATTACAATTACAAGAAAAATCACGATATTAATAAGAACATATTGAGCAAAGATATTTTCTCTACGTTAAATGTGATAGTTGCATCTAAATTATGCAAAAATATTAATAAACTAATAGCTGTCTTTGTATTTTTTTTATTTCTTCTAAATTTCTTTTGAACGCATACAATGCTTTCTATCATTTCTGTCTTACAAAATATTGTAAAATTTAAATGACCTGTTTTTTTTTTTTATATATAATAATTTGTCATAATAGTATATTACTTTTTCGAATTCGCTCTATAATGACAGATGAACCGCAGCTAAGCAGTAATATTTTCTATTAACATCTTTAGGATTTTATAATAAAATCATTTTTCTGCATCGTTATAAGATGAATTAAAAAACTTAAAATGGAATATAATGGAGAATAAAACGATAAGTACGATAAAAGAAATTTCTCGAAATTTAATTAGAGCAAAATTTAATTATAGAAAACTGTGATCTTTACTTCTTCCCTTCTAATAAGAAGGGCTGCATTATTTCGTGGAATTAAATGGAAAATGATTTTGACAATTGTAATTCTTAGTTGACATTTAGAAACAATAATATTTATTATTGTTCTCGTTCTCTCAAGAAATCAAGAAATCAAGAAATCAAGAAATCAATAAATCAGTGAATTCATCAAAATTATTGAAAATACAATATAATTGTACGTTTATGTATTGTATTACCTCTTGCGTTAAATTTGTGAAGTCCTATTTATAGCAAAAAAGAAAACATTAAAATCTATAATTATTTCTTTGTTAATTATAATCCATAAAATATTGATTATTATTTATACATATCGCAATCCTACGATCCATTGAAAAATTTGTATATGTATATTCGAATTAATAAAAAAAGTGTATCTCTGCAGTAGACGATATTAAAGTAAATGTAATGTTTGCGTTATTAATAAACGAGGAACTATTTATTAATTGAAATTCGAAAAAATAAAGAAGTATGAGTTGCTTTCAGAGAAAAAAAAAGAAACCGTCGCTTATTATCACATCACATAGGGAAAGTCAATAACGTATTATATGTCTTCCAAAATTTATGTCTCAAAGAAAAGAAGATAGATATTAATAGGCAAAAGAAGTGAAATATTAATAGGCAGCCTCTTCATTCTGATAATTTAAAGTGAAAAATTTTTATTAAAATTTCGTTTGAAGTACCGGACTCGGTACATTTAAAATTTCTTTTCTGATTTAAATATTCGTTTTTACTTTCTTTTCTTTCTTTGTTTTTTTTTTTTTTTTTTTTTTTTTTTGATTTAATCGTTTTCAGTAATTTATAAAAAATTAACTAGAGAATTTATTTTTTTTTTTTTTTTTTTTTTATTAAGTAATTTTTCTTTGACAGTTGTTAATAAATTATGGCATCAAGACATATGAAATTCAAGAATCGATGCAGGCAAGTCAAATTTGTTTATTAGTATTAGGCCTACGCAAGTCGACGAATAAAAGTGTAACAATAGGAGAGAGAGGGACTGTCGAGCAGATACTTTAACAAAGGATAAACAAGAGGTTATTCTAATTCTGTCCGGGAACGAAAGGACATTCAGGTCGTCGCGATGTCCGTGAGTCTCATTCGAACGACGTAAGTGGCACGGCCGAGTAGAGAGACAGAGAGAGAGAGAGAGAGAGAGAGAGAGCGATATATATATATATATATATATATATCATTAATTCCGATCGAAGGCCTTAAGGGTTATTAGGTTGATAGTACTGGAATTCGCGGTCGCAGAAGTTCATTTTCCGTCGATCTTTGATCGAATTGAAAGATCGAGCCGAAAACTTCATCCTAAGCCTGGATTTTCAGCTGCATTGCCCTTGCGGATGCCCCTGCGGATGCCCCTGCGGTTGCCCCTGCGGATGCCCCTGCGGATGCCTCCGTTACCACGCTTAGGTTACGTCGAGCATTATTAAGCATCGTGAATGTATATAACGGTTAACTGCGCACCTCATTGTCGACGACACATTGATGCGGTGTTAATGACAGCAGAGGAAAGTAATATATCCTGCTCTATATCCTCAATGTTAACATGGGCGAATGCGGCGCAGGTGTGCAAAGGAACGAGATTGTCGATTGAAAGGCACGAGTGCACGAGAGATAGAGGATAGAGTATAGACGCGCATTGAGCACTTAGAGTGCCCGCCGCGATCTACGTTTATTTTCAGCCTATAAATTCAGCGTATTATAAACTATCGAGACTTTCCCGTAATAAATAAGTATGTCGCGCGAAAACGTGATCCACATTCCGCTTGATTTCGCGAGTGGCCGATTAGAAATGACGGGAGGCAGGGAATACTGACCGCCGGAGGAATGAAGACCGTGCAAATTTAGAAGTGACCTTGACGCGCGTGACTATTTGCAGTTACTCGACCCGGAAAATCTCGGCGCTCGCTGGGCTCGCTTCCTTTATCGTCTGCGTTCCTTCGCTTATTGCGAGCCAATCGGGTCACTCGGTTTCTCCACGCGCTATCACAGATCTTTCGATTTTATCCGCGGACGTAGATTTATCATCCTTCTCTCCTTTTCGCCTTATTTATTCCTGAAATATCGTTACGCATAGCCGCCCGTCTCATGCGTCTCATGCGTTTTTTAAACTTGATACCTGCAAGTTCAATAGATTCCAAGGACTGGAATCCAACATTCACTGTTCGTGTTCGTGAAAACGCGATCGGCTCCTTCCACGATTATCCTCTTTGGACTCGACCGTATGGGGGTTGGAATATTTTGACAGGTCAGTTGCGTCAAAACTGCTGCATAAATCGTTTCTAGATCTTAGGTGCATTAGGATCGAGTCCGATGTCGAGATCGATCTGCATCCTAAGCAGCGAGACTAAGAGATAATGGAGTGGCTATGGTGTCATACATGACAGAGATCATTGATCAGATCCACCCATAATGTCCCGCTAGTTAATCCTATAATCCTGTCCTGTATAATTCCCGTTGAAACCTAAATTAGCCTATCTATTCACTGAAATTATTAATATTTTTATATGTTTCTATGAGTTCGACGTTTTGGGCGCGGCTCGCGATCCTAAATCCGGAATGTGCTCTATTTATCCTCTATTGTCATCGAAATGCGTGTTAGAATTCTCGGGATCATAAGCTGGATGCGGCCATGTCGAGCCGGATCTCCTGTTCAATCGAAAATGTCGGCTCGCGCTAACAGATAATACAAAAATATTATAATACACAAACACACGAATACTCACATTAATTTACATACATGTACATAAGGTCTAATGTCTCTAGTTGTAACGACTCCGTTCTCTGAGTTATTACTGTTCTATAAAAAGATGTTGGGCGAGGATTGCTCTATAAAAATAAGTTAGGCTATAGTTGTATTGCGAAAATGGTCCACTTCATACATATTTTACCCGTAAATATTGTAACGTTTCATTAATGCTTACGTAAATAAATTAAAATGCATTAAGCCTTGCAATTTATACATTATGTAATACAAAATAATAGACTTATTGCAACTACAATGACAATTATACAAAATACTTTTTCTTTTGAAATAATGAAATTATATATAAAAAATGATCTCCATTGTGTTTGTTGGATCGCATTAATCCATTATATACACATACATATGCGTATATATATATATATATATATTTTTTTTTTTGTGATGTCCTACGAAATTCTTATTTGTAATATTTATATTGCCTTTTGTGTATAATTGTCTAATGCTTTACTAATGTCGATTGTTAATATTTAATATATTCGTTTGTACGTATTTATATATTTTCGTCCAAAAAATCTGTAATTCATAACTATAACAAAAATTCAGAATAAATTTACAATATTTGAATACGTTGTGTAAAGAATAACGATTACTAATTTACAAATTATTTCAATTAAACCTTACCGTCATGGTTTTGATATTTGAAAAAACAGTATGAGATGCTTAGAAAGTGTGAAAGTGATAAAAATATCAATGTACGATCGAATGACAATATACTGAGATTCAGTAGGCTCTAGTGTTTTTGTCGGTTAGTTCGTACTCATTTTTTAAGATATATTCATTTATTTCAGATACATTACGTACGTACCCGTAATAATAATAACAATAATAATAACAATAATAATAACAATAATAATAACAATAATAATAACAATAATAATAGTGATAATAATAATTGTAATATTAAAAAAAATAAAATAATAATAATAGTGATAATAATTGTAATATTAAAAAAATAATAATAATAATAATAATAATAATAATAATAGTGATGATGATAAGGATAATAATAATAACAGTAATCGTAATAATCATGATAATCATAATCATATTAAAAATAGTAATAACAATAAATGCTCGGGTTCGTTATAAATAAATTGAGTGTCGGCGTTATTGAAAGTAAATTAGAAATTTATAAATGTCTATATAATTGAAATTTATAATTTAATTCAGATGAAATAAGAATTGTACATATGTTGTTAATATAATTTTCACGAAAGTTTATACGATTTGATAAACGAAAGATTTGATACGTAGTGACCAGAGAATATAAAATATTGTCATTTATAAATTTTTTCGTTATGGTAAAGGCTCGCGTGATCGATGGATCAAAATTGTTGCATTACAATGCGCAACGTTTAACAATACGCAAAGAATAATAAAAATAAAGTATCGATACGTTAAACATACCTTGGGACTTTTAATGCTTAGGTACGGAACCGCGGAAATCGTTTAGAATTTCATACGTGGCTACACGAAGGTCGAATAGCTGTATTGCGATTGTAATAATTGATGAAACGGCATACGTATATTACATTTCCCCCGCAAGTATCGAATCGCTGCTTTTATAAAATTTAAAAATTGCATTCGACAACAGGAGTAATGCTCGCCGTCTTAGGTTTTCACGCGAATAATTACCATGATTGAAGAATTCAGAGCCACTTTTCAGGCACGGAAGGATATATATATATATATATATATACTGTTAAAGTGCTATTCATCATAAAACAATAAATATAAAAATAACAAAAACAAAAAAAAATTTAATGAAAAAAAAGTCTAATAATAATAATAATAATAATAATAATAATAATAAGTATAAGGGTGAAAAGTAAGGAAGAGGCACAGACGCTGAGTTAGCGACTGAAAATTTATAGTTGCGTTTCGTTAAGTCGACGGCCGAACGCGTTTCATTCGGCCGTTCGCCAAAGAGGTTCTCTAGTCCCTCGCGAGTCTGAGATGCGAAAGAAAAATAATAAAAAGGAAAAAAGAAAAAAGAAAAAAATGAAGAGAAAGCTCACGGAAGAAGAAGAAGAAGAAGAAGAAGAAGAAGAAGAAGAAGTTATGACAGACAGAAGCGAAATATTGAAGAGCACGAGAGTCGTGTCGCGAATGACCTATTGTACGTAGTAGTGCATGTATGTACGTTATAAAGGGTACGTGATAAACGATGTGGCTGAAGCGCATCGCCGATAAAATCACGTGAATTGCGCCAGCGCCGATTAGATTGCCGGCGAGTGAGTTTGTATTTGTTTTAACTCTGTTGTATTATAACGAAGGTGACGAATAATAGCCGTTATACACACACACACACACACACACACACATATATATATATATATATATTAAAAAAAAAAAAAAAAAAAAAAGGCTGTCGTTTTAGAAAGTTCTTTTATACCTCCATGTATTTCCCTTCCTTTTTACCTCTTTACCTCTTTACCTTTTTAATTTGCTATACTTTTTGTCAAACAAAATTCGAATGCTCATCCACTAATCCCACGTAATATTTCACGAATACCTAATATTGTTAATACACAAGTGCGTTTTATTAATAATTGACGAGGAGCGGAAGCGTACAGTAAATCATTTATAAATACCTTCCGTGCAATCCGAATCTATACAATCAAATTAAAAATATAATTTCTATGATATCCATGACTTTATGAATAATGAGAACATTCGTAAGAATTATTTATTTGTTTTAACGTTTTACGAAACTTTTATTGAAACTTTGCTGTATACGTTATAAGTCAGCAGATATACATCCTTTTCTTTTTTTACATTTGAAAACATTCCTTCGAACGTCTATAATTACATAATGCTTTGATAATTTTATTCCTTTAATATTTAATAATCTATTACTCAACGTAATTAATATAATTATTTTTATTGTCTATGGAAATTACAAAACTAATTTCTTTCAAATATAATATCAAAACATTTTTATTGTCTAAGATTATTTGTACTTTGCCTTTTATCATTATTCAGATTATTTTAACATTACAGAGATACAGTAATGTTGATTTCGTTAAAAAAAATCCAAAGTAGTGTTATTTTTGCTCAATTAATTAATGATTACAAGTAGTGATTATTGATATTGTAAGTAAACCGTATGCCTGTATTGAGAATCGATGATGGATGAATATTAATTGGTAAATACTCTGAAAGTCATCTGTTTTAAGTTTCTTAAATTAGTAATCGTATCCCTGTTAGCATATAAGAGACGATGCGCGATTCCGAATCTTTTTATCGGCAAGTATACGTTAAAGTATATCACAAGCCTTACGTCATCAGTTGAAACACAATTATACTAAAGATTGCGCGCATATACGGACCGAAGCTTTATCGTTAGAATTTTTTTATAATAAAATTTTGCTATATTTTATTACAACCCAATGAATCCTTTAAGCTACTTAATGAGTATTGCGTATTGGATTAAAATCATAACATAAAATAATTAATCGTAATTTAATCTTGAATACACGTTTAAAATATTAATAACGTCACGTAATATAAAGCTTTAGTAATGTTCTATGTTATATTATTAAATTACTGGCCGATATTAAAAAATGTGTCCCAAATTAAAATGTTAAAAGTTTTGGAACGGCAAAAACCAGTTTTTATGGCAATCTTAGGCTGGAAATGACAGTGTGCTTACTCTAAAAATTGTTTTTTTGTTTTTTTCAAAATTTTTTCAGAATAGCTAATAAAACATCAATACAATATAAGATTTTCTTGCCTAATAATTATAATATATGCATGTATGAGTACATTTTAAAGAGGGACGAAAACGCAAAGGTATGGGCTTATTCTTCTCAGTAAGATAAAACTTGGTAAATACATGTACGGACTAGGATCTCGCTGATAAACTCTTCAGATAAATAAGCAGCAGACATGCGAGGAATTATCGTCGTCAGCCTTTCTCCAAAAGTACTGCTTTTCGTTAAAGCTGTACGAGCCGAGCCACCACCCATTAGCTTCTCATAATAATGTTCTTGTCGTTTCATTACACCGACTACAACACTTGTAGTCGTAGCCGTGGTCGTGGTCGTGGTCGTGGTCGTGGTCGTGGTTGTAGTCGTAGTTGGGCTTCCCTCGGCCATTTATCGAGTCGCTCGGGAAGATTCGCCTCTGATTACGAAATAACGATGCTCTTAGCGTGGAATCTTTCACCCTTTCTATAAGTGCACATTTACATTTTATCAATTAAAATTTGCGCATGGACTCCTAAAATTAATGGGCGCTTATCTTCTTCATTAGATGCATTCGGCTCCCGGGATTCCGGCCCGGGATTATAGAAACTTCGCGTAATTCCGACATTAACTCGGCCACGTACTCAATTACTTTAATATTAAAATTTCTCTCAATTTTTTTTACACGCTCAAGTAAAACTGAAATTTTTATATTGTTAGACAGGTAAATGTACTTGGCTACAGGTAACTTTTACTTTTACTTTTACGTGCTTGTGCTGGAACGGATTTTCAAATTGTTCTAATTACTTTTTTGAAATACTGCATTAATAACGAAGCCTCTTCTAATTACTTTAATTGAAATTTTTTTTTTATTAACCACATAGAGTGTTAATGAAAATTGCTTAAACGAAATGTTTGCAAATATATTTTTATCGACTTCGTGAAGTACATGCACAATATACTCTCACGTACAATCAAAATGTAGCATCGCTAAATAAAATAATTGACTCAAGCAGTTTACGTAAGTGAGGGCACGAAATGTTCAAGCAACGTGCACGTTACAGTTAATTTAATTTCCAATCGTCTGTTTTCTAAAGAAGTACAAATGTGTGAATAAAAAAACGAAAAAGAATGATTTTTTTCCTCGTAAGCGTGCACCATAATTAATATATCATCTATTGTTTTCCTAGGAGGTGTTCGGAAAAAATATAATTAATTTCTCAAGAGCTTTTGTTACTGTTACACTTTGTTGATCTGTGATTCGGCGGGATCGAAAGCATTCCCACATCTATAGGTCTTTACCAATCAGTGGACTACTTAAGTCGGCGTAATAATCACAGCTGCTCAGTACGTAAAAATGCGTAAGGAAGCGTGGCGTAAAGTCAAAGAGGTGATGTAAATTTTGGTAATTATTTCTACATAAATAATTAGGCTTGCGTAATTTAAATTTTTATCCTCGTCAAACTTTTCCAAATGAAATACAAAAAATATTTGAGACGAGCTTCTAAAGAATAATATTATCTTATGTAATCCGCTAAGATTAAGCCTTGCTAGTATTTCAAAAATAATACTGTAAATTACGTAAAATTACTTATTTTATTAATAAAGTCATAAAAGATATTTAGCGCGAGATAAAAACCGGTTTGGACAACAGCGATTTATTAAGTTATAAAAAAAAACTCTTTTATGTAATATAACATTTACGTTAAATTTAAGAGCTTAATTTAAATATATAAATAAATAGATTCGAACGCTGTCCGTTGCCTATTATTTTTCGTGTCGCTTTTCCATCAATTTTGATGAGGGACGCGAGGGCTGGCGAGGGAGGAAGAATAATCGATGCTCGCTTCAGTATGGACAAAATATCATTTAATTTATAAATTAAATGATATTCCTACTCTTGGGGGCCTCGAGCCGTTGTCCTTGAGGGCCTTAAAGCACTCGTAATTTAAGCAGCCATCATCATTTAGATATTAGAGTTGGTAAATAAATAATGATTCTGATTGGCTTTAACATTGCACTGCGTTCCTCCCTTGGTGCGCATAATTCTTAAAAGACTCTTAAAATTCAGTGATTCGAAACCGGAGTGAATTAAAAACATTTTTTTCATTCCCATGCATGGGATAAATATATTTGAATTAAAAGGTATTTAAGTTATTAGTTGGCGTTATAGAGTGACTTCCCACTATATGGGAATCCGTGTAGAGTAACCTTGAGGTCGTCATTCCGGTTTCTACAACAAAAACAGCCCGCGCTCTCATAAGCTCTCTGTAAGAAATGAAATTTCTTCGGCCTAGAGATTGTTTTAAATTGTTTGAAGTTTACGTTTTTTTTTTTTTTTGACGTTACTTTATTTTATTTATTAAATAAAAATTCATTGAATGTTGGGGCCAGGGCAGGAAGCGACGAGTCCGTGAACAATATTGCATTATAAACATTATTTATAATCTGCTTTAGAAATTCAAGAGACGTTCTGTTTCAAGTCCGTGCTAAATAAATATTAATAATTTTATAGAACTTTTCGGCTACGCGATTATTAAAAAAAAAAAATAAAAAAAAAATAACGAACACCGAGTGTAATTAATGAATGACAATGAACGTAGAACCTAAAAGGCGTTCCCTGGTTTACGGGCAGACAGCGAATAAGATAAAAAATATAGATTGAGCGACGTGGCATATCGGTCGAGGCGTATAAAACCATATAAAAAACCATGTAGAAGAGTATATATAAAGCAGGTCGTTGAGCGGGCATCAATTTGTTTAAATGAAGAAATCGTTGGATTCCGTGAGTTTTTTCATCACTAGAGCCGCCGCGCCGCGATCTACGGAGAATCCACGGCGAAGGAGCAATTTCTCCAGCGATTTCCTGATCTACTTGCATTTGCCGCGATTCGCTGCCACTCCCCCCCCCCCGCCACGCTGGTATGCACTTGTTGGTAAGCGCTTTTCGAAAGTTCCCTAAGACCGCCCCGCGCGCGTCCTAGGTATTACGTTCGTACGTAGAGTGGGTACGTGGAGAGGCGCGCCCGATACTTAGAGTAGGTACATGCAAGTGCACGCGTGCCTCTTTAAACTTTAATTGACTTACTTGCGCTTTTCAAAGAGCCGATTCCTCTTATCGATTTAATTTAAAACGGTTTCTCATCCAACCCTCGGTGTATCGCCGCTCGGTATCCACGTGTAGAGGCATCTGCAGGCATGCGTAGAAAGTCCGGCCGGCATTTATGCGTTTCTATTATGTTTTATCCGCTGCTTTTTTTTTTCTAGTCAATCGAGAGCTAACATTTCTCCCTTCTTTTCATTAGATTTCAGATATCAGCCATTAACTATTTCTTTCCAATAGAATATACGATACTGGCATTCCCTACTACGAGCCTTCTTTCATTTTTCCTCCTTTCTTAAATCAATACGCCCGTACGTTAGATAGAAAAGTGAATAACTAACCCCCTGTTAAATAAGACGTATATCTTCGAAAATCATATCTCGTACTAACCATTGCGATTGATTGATTGGTTCATTGATTGCTTTGAGATTACAAATTTTTTTAATCCTAAGGTTTTGCAATTATATAATCCTTTATACATACATACATACATATATATATATACCTCATACGTTCATTATAATGCTATTATATTTTCAAGATAATTACTCTACGCAAGTTTTATATTTTTACGTTTATAAACTGAAAAGATTGTGGTAATCAAATTATTATTTTTTTTTTTTTTTTTTGACGAACCTGAAACTCACGTTTTAATAAAAATATATTATACATTGTGAAAACGTTGTTTCATTCTTAATAAATAAGCTAAGAAACACCGAGATTTTTACATTCCTGTGCCCGATCACAAATCGATCTAAGTATTTTTCACTTTAGTTTCGTGGGAATGATTGATGAACCTATAATTTGCAAATATGTAGCGAAAAATAAAATTGATGAATTGAATGGAAAAGGCCAATTTCTTACGGTATCAAGTATCCTGACTCCCTCCCATTGATAAAAGGATTTGAAAAATTTAATTCTCAAACAGACGCTGCTCTCCCATACAAATTGCAAAAAGGTATACTAAGGATAATGTAACATATGTAAAAATGTGCTATCGACAAGCTTTGTCGATCGCGCCTATTTCATTATTCTCTTTTAATTCCAATATTCGATAGTCGATCGGAACCAGTTTTTACAAAAATTTCATTTTAATGCGATTCCAAATAAAAGAAAAAATTGATGAAAACGAAATTACGTTTCAGGTAGATGAGTAGCACATTATGTATAAGATTGTATTTTATTTTAAGTACCACCCTGAGCTTAATCAAGGCCACGTTGTCACCTACTCACCATTTAAAGTAATTTATCGCGTCATTTACATTTTATGGATCTTCGATTTATGAAAAAAAATATATATAAATTTTAAAACTATATGGTATTTTCGTTGATTAATTCTTTTTCAAATTTTTCTGTTGGCTTTTTAAAATAGTACGTAACATTATCGGAATATAATTTATGAACAAAAATTTATTCCAAAATTAATTATACTAATTATCTTTTAAAGCACTTGTGACAAAAGAGATTTCACAAAATAATACTATAGTTATCTTAGTTTTAAACCGGAAATTTTTATTCAATTTACAAAATTTATCATTTCTGATTAGCCACAAAGGTATAAGATATCCCATTAAAGAGCATATCTTAGATAATGACATTTTTCATCTGTTAATTAATTTGATAATGTTATAAATAAGATTTTTTTATAAATAATTTTAAATAATTCGTTGTTAGTATACGTGTAGTTTATAATGTTTTGTATTTCTTTTCTACAATATTTGGAATATCTAAAATATTAAACTAATACAAACTTAAAAATGAATTTTTTTTTGCCTTCAATGTCTATATATTTGAATACAAAAAGTTTTTTCTATTAAATATTTTAAAAAGTAACGCATTTTAAATGTTAACGTATCATAAATTTTAAATATTTGATGGGACGAGTATTGAAGCAGAATTAGAAATTCTGATTAATACCCGAGATATTTGACGATTATTTGAAAACTTTATGAAACGTATCATGTAAAACAGAACCAATTTCATAAAAATTTCAATGCTTGATAAATTACAAAATACCATAAAGCATTATAAATGTTAACTCATTAGATATACGGCTTAGAAAGTATTTAATGAAGAAAGTGAAAATGGATTAAATAAAGAATGTTCGCGAAAATTAGATTTGCATAAATTATAAATTACGTGTAATCATAAAAATGTAACATGGCCACACCCTAAAATAATTACGAAAATTCATTTAATTTACAATATATTTTTTTAAAAGTATTTAAAACCTTTACTATGGCTTCACTTATAAGTTGTTATTCAAATTTCATTCAATAATATTAATAATAATGTTCGTTTTAAAAATATCAGAAATGTTATCAATTTTTCTTCTACTCTATATATTTGACGTTGATTAATACATATTAAATATCTCCAATATTGAATAATAAATATATTGATGGTTTAATTCAAGAATTCTTCCGTAATTTTAATTAAATGATCACACGGATCAGTATATACACAATATACGTCTATAATTTTGCTTAACTCATTGAAAAAAAAAACAATAAATAAAGCATTATAAATTCGTTAGCACTTTAATCTATTACTAAAGGGACGAATTTGTTAAATTTTATTTATGTTAAATGTAAGGTATAAAAAAAGATATTTGGTTGAAAATTAAAGATATTATGTATAATTTCTAAAACGTACTTCAGCACACTTAATTAATAAATGATAATTGCCAGTACACTCCTGTCCTTCACCAAGTGTTGCAGCTCACGTAAATAAGTATTGTTTTTAGGCGTGACAAATAATTCCTCCGCGGGGGGTGTAGAGCTGTTAGAACAAAACCTCCTTGTTCCGCGGAATCGGTTGCGAGAAATCGCCGCGCGCAACTACGAGAACCAACTACGCCAGGGGCCATAGCCTGACCAGACCACCAGGGTCCATAGCCTGGGAAAACGAGCGAGGGAGGGTCGGGGCCAGGCCGAGGCCGCGCAAGGTGGTCAGCACGTGGCCCTCGCCCATTACTTAACGAAGGAAGAACAAATAAACGACCAAGGCAGGGAAGGGGGCCGGGTAGGCTGCGATCTGATGATCTCGAGGCGTTAAAAGGACAGCGCCGAGGATCAACGACACCTTTTTCTCTTACGACGTTCAACACGATGACGACGACGACGACGACGACGACGACGACGACGACTGTTCCAAACTTTCAATAAAGAATTAAAAAGTACAAGTGAGGACTCGACTTGTTAATTTTACTCCTAAACCCGATCGATCCCTGCTCGCTTCCTATCCAAAAGTAACACCAACAATACTACTAACTCCTATAATTCCACGACAGTTGTAAGAAATAAGTAAGCGTTACTCAAAATTATACCGATAAATTAATTCTCAACGCCATCCTAGTCTTCTTAATTTATGATTATCCATAAAGCAACGTTAATTAACAAAGATCAAGGCTTGTTAACGCAACCCTTGTAAATCGCGTCTGGTTACCCTATACGCTCCGTAACATGTGGGGGTTCAGCCGGGATATGTTAAATAAAAGGGTATGTGATTTAGTCCTCAATCTAGGATCACAATGTATCACAAATTGTCCAACTTACTTATCATTTGTACTTGGTAGTGGGCACTGTAAACTAGTAGCAGCCATAGATATGTTTCTTCATAATGACACTAATATTCCTTTATCTAAATTGAGAATCTGTACACTTAGATCTCGTTATAGAAATTGTGCAGGACTTCTATGTATTTCACACTTTATGAGGATAATAGGTATTAAACAGAGTTCTTCGTTGTTGGATTGGGCGTGGATAGAGGATCGTGCTAGGGAAATTGATTTGGCTTTTCATCCCAAAGAACAACCAGAAATGGACAATATCCATAGCTACTTTCTGTACCAATCTGACTTTGGTTTAGTTCAAAAAGACATATTATTCAGCAAGTATCATGCCTGTGACATTTTATATGTCTCATACTGTAGATTGTCTTTTAGGAAAGCTCCGTTCCATTAATTACAGATACAATTCATTAGTTAATGCTCATGTATACAAAAATATTATTAAGATGTATATTTATATGTTCGAAGGTGGAGCTGTGTATAAGAAAATGTATGCTCAAGACCATGATGAAGCAGCAGCTATAGAAGAAATAACCATGTTACGGAGCGTATAGGGTAACCAGACGCGATTTACAAGGGTTGCGTTAACAAGCCTTGATCTTTGTTAATTAACGTTGCTTTATGGATAATCATAAATTAAGAAGACTAGGATGGCGTTGAGAATTAATTTATCGGTATAATTTTGAGTAACGCTTACTTATTTCTTACAACTGTCGTGGAATTATAGGAGTTAGTAGTATTGTTGGTGAAGGACGGGAGTGTACTGGCGGTCTTTTTGTCCTAATTTACAATTATCATTTCGGTGGCACGCCAATCGATATGTATTTGGCGGTTAATTGCGCAGATCGGAGACAATAGATAAGTTACGTATAATTAATTTACTTTCGCGCGCAGATTTGGTATTTTAGGAGAAAGAAAATGAGGTCGCCCCTGACGAATCGGTTTAAAGGGCAGTTCGCGCCTTAACAACACTAAATAACTTTTACTTTTAAATTTTTGTTTGTTTTTTGTTTGTATGTTTGTTTGTTTGTCAGGTGAACGCGTAAATACGTTTTAATTTTATTTTTAAATCCTAATTCATGATGTGTCATATAAATAAGTTTAATTAATGCTGTTCTTTAAAGATCGGACCTGAATTCAGATCCGCCTACCGGAGAGTAATGGAGCTACGGTGGAAAATATATTATCGTTTCAAAAGTATAAAGAGAGCGAAAAGACGTTTTTAATAAATTGTAACCCATTATTTCGACAAGGATAGAGATCTAAAATGAAATAAGGATTTTATATTTTAACGACTTTAACTTTCTCTATACGTAAGATATTTTTCAAAAATATAAAACTAAAGCGCATTTCTTTCTTTTCTTTCCTTTTTTTTTCTTTTTTTACGAATTTGTTTATTCCTATTTACTAGTTTCAATGTGGTATGCTAAACCTGCTAAACCGTATGTATAAATGAATACTTGTGTGGAAATTCATGAATATCCAGTTTTGAATATGAGGACGAGTAAGCCTCGCTTACTCTATTATGAAGTAAATTTTCAAGCTGACACGGGTCGTGGTTAGCTTTGTATTGGTAAAATAGAAAACGATATAGTTTCTAAGATAAGCCAATACGGAGGCAAAAGGAGAATAATAATATTGTAGTGCAGTAATATTGGGCCCATAGTGGAACACATACGCGTTCGCGGGCACAAATATTTATTTCTATACTGTTAAGCAACGCGATCCTTTTCATACAATTCACATTATTAATGCGTATTTTTTTTTTTTTTTTTTTGAAATATTAGTGTAAATTATATACAAACTCATTTATGGCTCACGCAAACAGGTATGTAAGCAGGAATACCGGAGATAAACTAATTTTGTGAATCTCTTTCCCCGAGTATTCAATATTTCCATCAGAAATTCTTCTAGAAATTTACGATTAATATGACATCGAGACTCTGTAAATTTAAAACAGGCATTGTTATTGGGGTTATTTATGTATGCATGCGTATATTGAAGCAGTTTTACCGACGAATAATGTACTCGTCGTTCCTGCAAGAGCAACTGATTTTCTGCTTTGTAAGAAAGTCAGAAGCAAATGTCGATTATAAATACTTGTACACATTGGAGTGTATATAAAAGTTTGATTTATATAACAGTGGAGTTTTGAAAGAGTCATAGATCGACCGATTTTCTCGAATATTGCCATCTCTTGTCCCATTTCTGCTTCTTATTATAGAAGCAGCAGCAGCAGCAGCAGCAGCAGCAGCAGCAGCAGCAGCAGCAGCAGCAGCAGCAGCAGCAGCAGCAGCAGCAGCAGCAGCAGCAGCAGTAGCAGCAGCGGCAACAGCAAAACGTATTTCATTGATAAGAATACAGAATAATGGCGGCTCAATGTCGATTTTAACTAATAAATAAGCATTGATTGTAGCGAAGCTAATTGAAATAGCAAATAAACGTTTGTAATGTAGTATACGTTATTTAATTATTGTTAAATTTTGTATAAAACAATCGACATGCCAACAAGATAGCCTTTAAATCGAAAGAATGACTAAAACTTATAAATATTATTATAAATGAACTTTATTTAATGCAGGTTCGAGCAAATTGTTGTCTTTATCGCTTATGAAAATTGACGCTTCAAAGTAAGGGATTCCCTTGTTTGGAAAAAGACTTTTTATTAATTGGACTGTCAATATATAAATGTGGAACATAAAGCGAGAATATCAAAGGAAGAAAATATAGGCAATTTTATTATTCTCGTTATTCTATAAATATATTTATACATATGGAATTATGTCTCCGGGCGGACGCCTTAAATTGTATATTCCTTCTGACTGGTGGTGATATTAAACCTTTTCTGGAATCCAGTCGAAGTCCTTTTTTTTTTTTTAAGATGCTGTAATGTATAACCGGGAGCTGAGACGTGGATATACGAGATCGACGAGACCACTCGAGCGACCAATAAACAGCCGACTGGCCTTGATATTACGAGAGCATTTACCAAGGTGTTATGGGTTGGGTAGATCAAGCGAATACGTGCTTATGGCGGTGTAAGTAAGCGGTGTATGTAAGCGGTGTATGTATGCGGTGTATGTATGCGGTGTATGTATGCGGTGTACGTGTACCCCCGATCGATCTTTCGATCTTACGCTGCTGTCGCTTGAAATCGATCGCGTTCACCTTGCACGTCTCAGCCGCTCGGCATCTCGATCTTTTTGTTTATTTACTCTACTCAACACCACTGAACCCTCTTCCTTTCTTTTTATTTATTTAATATACTGCGCAGCCTCGAAATTCGTCGGCTCTCTTTCAGATCCGTTGCACGACACGCTTCTCTTTTTATTCTTACAATCATTCATTATCAAAAAAGACCTTTTGAGTCAGGTAAACGCTTAGAACGTATTTTTTATAGAAATTATATATGCCGTTAGAAGCTTATTTTACGTAAATTAAAGTTATGGCTATCTGTATAGAGGACAATATGCTCTTTTGTATAACATAAGAATTAATGTTTTATAAATAATAGGCAAAATAGATCTAGAATACAATAAAATCCTAATGGTTCTTAATGAAAAATTATCATTTGTTATATACTTGATGGCTATAATATAACGATAATTCATAATAAAAAGGTTCTCGCATAAAATTGTAAATATACTAGTTATATAAATTTATATAGGGGAAATCTAAATTATTTTAAATAAAAAAGCTTTTACTAATATTTCTTTATAATAAATATTAATTTAATACGTGCCTAAATTTTCAAATAATTTTTTGCCTGAGTACTTTAAAGATTTTTTCTTAAAGAAGATGTAAAGTAATGAAAGATATTAATTTTTATTAAATTTATTTATTATTTGGTAACATGTATAAAAAATACAATTTATTTTATATCGTATAGTAATGTTAAATAATAAACTGTTGGTTCCCTTACTATTGTCAATGTTAGATACATAAAATATTTAACAAGTTTATCAATATACACATATATATATATGCAAGTACACAAGTTCGCATGTGCAAATAAATGTAAGAACAACTTTATTACGTATTTCAAAATCTAATTAAATTATATAAAAATGTTTTCTCAAATACAATATTATGATTTGTAAAATAATATGTAATCATTTTAAAAATGTATTATAAATAATCGTAATCAAGATAGTTTTGATGTATCACAATAAAAGCTAAATATTAACTAATAATATAATTAAAATTATATAATCCTCATTTGTTAATTTTAATATTTTTAATTTCCAATTAAATTCTGATTCTCATTGACCAATAATTTCATTTAATGTTTATTGTTTTATAAAATTATCAATACTGAAACCATGCGTTTTTAAGTGTAAATATAATTGAGTGAATACGTTCGAGACCGTATTTGTAAAATAAAAATTTAAATGCGTTCACAACATTAGTATTTTTTACGACAGAATTTATACATATATTATTTCATCTGTATTATTGATAGGTATAAATACATGAATTTCATTAACCACTTAAATCATAGAAACATTTAATGCTTTTTTTTTATTTTGGTTTTAACTTATTAAATGCTGCTTTTTAGATTTTTTTTAACAAAAACATTGAACGTATTATTTTAACGTTAAAAATATTAGAAAGTCTTTTAACTATATGGTGGTTTAATTTTATAATAATAAAGAATTAAATCCTATAATAGAAAGGAAATAAAATGTAATTACGGCATGAAATAAAATAAATAAAATACGCTGCATTATGTACAAAACTTATTTTATTAAAAAGAATATAGGAAATATTAAAATATACAACTTTACTAAATTTTTTTTTTATCATTAATTTGTGGAAAATAGAAATTGATTGTTTTTCCAATTCAGTTTACACAGTTTTACAATATTCTTCACCATGGTTCTTAATATTTCGTTTAATTATTTAAGATATTTGTAGTATTGTCTAACTGCTTACAGGATCATTTATTTAAGTAAAAATACGAAATTCTTTAAAAATTTTGTATAATATATTCAGAATAATATTAGTAATAATAAAAATAATAACAATAATAGTAACAATAAAAATAAAAATAATAATAATAATAATAATAAAATTAGTTGTAATCGTATTACAAATTATAGTAAAAGATATATTGATTTAAAAACTGTCGTTTGCACCATTTTCTTGACATATTCACAATAATATTTTAAACTATTTTTTAAACTTCCGTAGAGACTTTAAAAGCCTCGAAGAACAATTCTATTAGTCGCATGTGATCGAATGCATCGTGAAAGTAATCAATTTTAACATTCATTTTTCTGCTTTACCAAGCGATTAATTTATTTTGTAATAAGATTTCTAAAAACTTATGGATTCGTCAACAGATAAGGCATACAGGGAATTTCTGGCTAATTTTTTTATAAACATTGATTAGAATTTTCTATGTTTTATGTGTAGAGCCATGAATGCGCAAAATATCGCTACGAAATTTCTGGGTGTAGATTTATTGCACAGTCTAACTCTCATTTTATTTTATGTGCAGTGATTTTTACTACATCTCTTCCTTCTCTCTTTCTCTCTCTCTCTCTCTTTCGCGCGCGCTCTCTCGCTCTCTCGCTCTCGCTCTCGCTCTCGCTCTCTCGCTCCCTCAGCATTCATCATCTTCTCTATCACTCATTCTATTTCTCTTTTTTCCCGTCTCAGTGACTTCCATTAAAATTTTTCTTCAAATTAAAAATTCATAACTCTTTAGCTGTCGCGATCAAGAGAATCCAGGGTGTCGTTGCTGGAGGAATGCGTAAGATCACTCAGTTCATCCAAATGCTTTTGTTTCTTGCGAACGTTCCAATGAAGACATTCCGCGAGGGAATCGAACCAATCAGTGATTTGATCGGCAGCGCAAATCGATGGCACTGGATATATAGACGTCGTTACCCTGAGACTGAAACCATACATTCTTTATTAATAAATTTTTTTTTCTTGCCTTTTTTTATACTATAATAT
Source organism: Ceratosolen fusciceps (assembly GCA_018883505.1). Classification (NCBI taxonomy): domain Eukaryota; kingdom Metazoa; phylum Arthropoda; class Insecta; order Hymenoptera; family Agaonidae; genus Ceratosolen; species Ceratosolen fusciceps. The sequence goes on along the minus strand of RCIC01000002.1, from coordinate 16,443,361 downwards.
GGTTTAGGCTATTAGTGTTAGATGGCTTCTGGGACTAAAAAATGTTTTTTTAATTGGTTTTTAATTTAATTTTTAATTGGTTAATAAGTTTCAGAATTTTTTTAAAAAAATTCTCATTCTTTTATATATAAGAAGTAAAATTTCATGCATTTTTGGAAATAAATTTCCGTGAAAAGATTATTTTTTTTTTTTTTTTTTTTTTTTTTTTTTTTTATAAGAAAAACATTGATATTTCATGTAAATGAATATAATATGTACGTTCACGCGTTAAAAGTAAAAAAAGCTATTTTTAAGAATCTTTTATAAAATATAAATTTACTTATTAGATTAGTTAAATGTAATCTAAGAATAATGTTAGTATTTATTTACAAAAGAGCAACGTTAACTACAGCATGCATTGAATAATAAAAGTTAATTACGAAATGATAATTGCTAAAAGTAAGAAAAATTGTTTTTTCTTCAGAAAATATAGTAAAACTTATTTTCTGTAAATGTATAATATAATCCCATCACCTGAACAGCGACAGCCTACAGCCCAGGTCTCATTCCTGTCATTCGAGTTAATAGCGATTTTATTGGTGCCAAGGTATAATAAACGGAGGCATAGCTTTCTCACAGTAATATTTAAAGATATTCTTCTTCAAATACGACTGTTTGAATTCTTAAAGATTTTCTATTATTTAAATTAAACCTGAATCTTTCATTGCATTATCTTTATGTAGAATTTACTGAATAATAATAAATGTATATATATATATATATATATATATAAATAAAACAAAAACTTTTGTTCCTCAGAGTATATACAAAATGAACTATGTACAATAAATAATTTTTAATAACTTAATGTCCAAGTAGAAAGGAAAATTAATTATATTCTCAGGGAATTAATGATGGAAGAATTCATTAAGTATATTGTCCCATTCCCGTAAAACATAAAAATATAACTTAGTTGAATTGATGAGAGCTTTTGTTAAAAGTAGACTCTAAAGTAATCTTGATGGGACAAACCTGTCCCCAACGCGTAGCTCTTGCTGATTCCGACCGTCAAAGGAGACGTAGGCTGTGCTTCGTGCTTCGCTATTCGCCATTATCTGTAAAAAATTCAAGGCCTCAATTATTTTTGCTCCCAAAAACTCACCTGTCCCCGTGAAATAGCTCCTGACGATTTCTACCATCGAAAGATACCCACGAGGTATTTCTACTGTCTGGTGATACTGAAATCTAATTACAGAAGAATATTTTAATTCCTTGCTCCCTCTCCCTCCCTCTCTCTCACTCTTCTCTCCTCTCTCTCTCTCTCCTCTACTCTTCCCCCAATAACCCCAATAACCACCCGACTGACAATCCACCCTTCGAGTATACTTTAGGTATGCGCATGCGCGTGTCGAGGTGTACCAGATGCAAACGATCCGTGCCTACTTGTCAATTTTCATTTACAAAACTTTTTTTAATCCAACCTCTGAGTTCACGATCCCATTGTTTATGCGTATCTCGTATCTCCTCATAAAAATTATAAGATACGTATGTCGACTAATTTTGCACAAATTACGTATAAACATATTACATACGTCTTTCTCCGGAGGTCCGGATAATTTCGGTAGTCGGGACTTTCCGGCTTATACGTAATGGATTCATAAGAAACGAGTAGCAATCGTACTTGTGGCCGTGGGTCGGCGCGATTTTAACGAAGGACAGGACTAGCCCGGAGTTTTTCCGCCCCGTTAATGAGTTTCCATCGTGAATGAAATAACGTTTACCTTGAGCTCGACTCCGGCTGGCACGACGATCGGCCGAAAGGACAACGAGTGCGGGCAAATCGGCGTGACCATGATGGCCGGGACCGAGGGGTGAATCATACTGGCACCCGCGGCGACCGCGTAAGCGGTCGAGCCCGTCGGCGTGCTGACGATGAGCCCGTCGCCCTGGACGCTGGTCACGTGCTTGCCGTCGATGAAGAGGTCGATGTTCGAGAGATACGGGGACGGGCCGCGATCGACGACGACCTCGTTCAACACCAGCAGATTCGTCGGCGGCTTACTCGGCTGGCCTTCCTCGCCCTTTCGCATTATTATGCACCGGAGTCTACTTCGGAGCGTCAGCGCTGCGTGACCTGCGTATCACATTTACCTTTATCATTCAATATTTCTGATACGTCGCCGTTGGAGGCTTTGGGAATAAAAATAAGCTATTTCCCATAGCCACAGAAATTTCATAGACTGTTACAATAATACATTTCCTTTAATATCGTTATATATTCATTTTTTTTTTTTATTTCTTTTCTTTTCATCACGATCTTGATTCGTTGTACGTTAGCTTCTACGATACCCTTCTCCCTATTGCTTACATCGTACGTATTACTTTTATTTCTTGGATATTTCTCTTTTGCCACACCTTCTACGCGGTAGCACGCGCTACTAAGCTTTATTTTCTATATCTACGTCTAATTCGTAACATCAATATTAACTAATTTTCATATTTCTTAGCTCACATCCTTATTTCATTTAAGCATATTTTTCTAGTTTCCTCCTGAGTCTGGCCGCTGATTTCTATTTCAATAGTTTAGCATTAATAATCCAAGGTCCTCAACCACTAAGCATCCATCCGACATTCCGTAACTTTCTCTAAATATCCTTTCTTGAATACGCGGTACAATTTTTATGGCGGTTAATTTTTTAATTCTTCATTCATTCATTCATTCGTTCGTTCGTTCGTTCGTTCGTTCGTTCCCTCACCGCACCCTCTCTCTCTCTCTCTCTCTCTCTCTCTCTCTCTCTCTCTCTCTCTCTCAAGTGTTATCTTTTCCACCATTTTTGCATAATATACCTACGAGACAGCTCACTACTATGTTTATTCTATATTTTTTATTCTATACTTTTTTATTCTATACTACATTTTTTATTAATAATTTTATATAACAATTGTGCAAATTTTACTTTTCTAGTTAATTTTAGTCATTCATTTCGCAGTCTTTCTTTTAATATTAAATTTCATTTTAAAGATTAGAAACTACTTATTTAAACTTATTATTTACGTATTATAAAACTTGTAAGACATATTGCGTGAATCATTTATTGTATAATTTTCTTTTGCGTATACTTTCGTCATTATATTTCTTAATCCTTAATAATCTCTTACGTTACTTATCAATTACCGCGTAAACCTTCACGAATGAACTTCATGCATACTTTTTAATATATATATATATCGTAAAAATATGGTCTTAGCTCATTATTCATTTTAAATATAAAAGAAATTTCATTTTTCGAGTCAAATCTCTGTATTTATTTTCTAATTGTAGTTTCGTTTGCTCAATCAACGTACTTTATTTTTAAGTATATTTTTATTCTTAAGTATAGTATTATTTTTACATATTGTTTTTAAACAATTTATCAAATTTTAACCCACTAAATGATTATACTTCGATTATTATCTTGCACTCTCACACAACTATTTGTAGCTCAAATTTCGTATTTTTAATTATGACTTTTATCTTTTTGTTCCATGTTATAATGACTTTATTGCCTCAAATATTCATATAAATATTTTTAGTTTTTATATATTATATAATTTCTATATTATTTTCTTCTACTCATTTTAAATATATTCTTTTTCAAACATTTTTTATTTATTTTATATTTTTTACTAATTCTTTCTTTCTGTAAATTTAAATTTAGTGTCCAGTTTTATGTATTATTTAATGCAGATAAATGTGTACTTAAATTTTATAGTTTCTCATGTATACATATATAATTGTATTACATGAAATATTATAATACAATTTCTGTTGTTGAGTTGAACAGTCTGAAGATTTATAGGTTATTAAAATGTCCGAATAATTTATTAAAAATCAAATATAAAGTATCATTATAAAAATCTTGTCATTTAAATTGAAAACTACTAAAAACTGTAATAATTCTCTATCCTTTCAAAGCATGAACTTAATATAATTTTACGTAATATTATAAGTAATATGAAATCTTATAAATCGTAGTTATCTTACTTTGGAAGTGATTCCTTTAAATGTTTTTCATAAAAATTATTTACCTTCTAAAATGTAATCATAAAAAATGATTTGATTTATTGTATTTCATATTGTTGGAAATAACTTAAATTTGTGACATTTTTGAACTACGTCTATTAACACTATATTTTTTACGATATTATTCTACTCTAAGCATGTAATTATGCAATTATATATATATATAATAGCTTAGATTGCAAGCATCGGCGTCTAAAAATAATAGGCAATTGTAATTATTTTTTAATGTCAAATTTCAAGGTCCGCTATTTTTGCATGTAAAATGTAAAACGCTTAGAAAATATTTTTTGGTGATTTCTAGGAATCGCGTACCTTCTAAGACGTTTGTTACTTGTTCTTGGAAGTTATCGAATTCAAATGGTGTTAAGAATCCCAAAGAACCCAGATGAAATGCCATAACAGGAGGGACCGACTGCTGAAATAGAAGACTGGCGTATAAAAGCGTTCCATCCCCTCCTAGGCAGACGATGAAATCTATACGATCCTGAAAGATATTGCCAGTTAACAAAGTGGTCAACATCAGCACGACAAAGATTATACCAGAAAAACATTGTTTAATTGTATATAATTTTATGAGCAACATTGAGTCTTGCTCGACCATACATCAACTTTATTTTTGTCATGAATATTTTTGTTTAAACGCTTCTTTGTTTTTCAAGCTCATTATTATTATTATATGATTAATGTACTTTTCGTGAAATAAAAAAAAAAAAATAAAATAAAAAAAAATACAATTAACTAACTACAAAACGTTGATAAGCGAAAATGTGTTTAGCATATGCACATTAAATGTATACTATGTGGTCATACATAGCACTTGCAGTGTCAAATAATACCTATTTCTTAGATATAGATATAACTTAAGCAGTAGGTGTTTGCTTTATCGTTAGAAAACTTTAAAGGTGATTTAATTACCTGAAGTTCGTCGGTACCGTCTCTGAAAGTCTGTAATTTCTCTCTAACCCCTTGAAACCGTAAATCTTTCGCCAAGGCCGGATCCTCCATCACCGAGGCCTCCACGAATACGACCATTCGCTTTTCCTAAAACAAATATTTACGCTTGATATCGTGACAGCTACCGTTATTACTTCTTTCATTATTTGAAAACGTGATTAAATTAACCCTTCAAAATAATCATAATATCATAATATACATCGTAATATGAGCAGGAGTCATTTAAACTTCATTCTTTGAGTTTCTTTAAGGTTATTGAGATGTACTGGATGTAATTTTTTTGTGAAAAAAGTCGTGCAGCAAAGTCGAAAATATATTAACACGGATGCCATATGATCCATAATCTAACATACGATGTTTCATCATAATTAATGATAGATCAGCTTTAATAAATTTATTAAGTATTCATTTGCATCAATTCAAATATCAATTTCTAAATTTCTTTTTATGAGAAGTTTTTCATTTGACTTTATGTACAAATAGTTATTTATATTTATCTGACATTGAATTTTAGCGAAATAGTTTTGAATATGCTAATGAGTTCCAATAAATTTAATTTAAAGTATTACTAGTAAAGTATATAGCATTTTGTACTAATAAAGTTTTGATTGGACCTATAATTTACAGAAAAGAATATTAACATATCAGAAAAATGTCATGAAATATTTAATAATTTAATAAAATAAAGATGGAGAGGGAGAGGGAGAGGGAGAGAGAGAGAGAGAGAGAGAGAGAATAAAAGAAATGAATTAGCATACATGAATCATTATTATCTTTATTTTTTTTAAGGTTAACGGACTCATTGTATCTTATAAATAAACGTATCAAAAATATCGATCAGTTTATATTTGTATTGATTTTCATGGATCGTTATTTTTAAATTTATTTGTCTTATTAAGTATAGTAAACGAGCGCCTTCAATTACTAATAAGTAAGGCTAAAATAAGACAAATTGTGTTGTAAATTGTATGAACCAATAAAGTATTAGTATTGTCACGTAATATCTATTAAAACCTATTGTGTTATGAGTCGGTACACATATGTAAGCTTGTCTAATAAAAAATATTATATCGAATGGGTTCAATACCCGATTGCCAATTGCAAACAAATATGTGTTAATCCATTAAAATACTTTCTTTAATCTCATATGCATTGCACGTGCATTTATAAAGTATTAAGTTAAGTAAACATGACTTCATTAGAATACGTATACATATATATAATGTTAAGTACTTTAAATTTCCACTACATGTGAAATTTAATGAAGTTGAATGAATCAAATGAATAAGAAGATATGCCATGTAAGTGTCAAGCGTTGAATCGCTCGTAAGGTGCATCTGGAAAAGCCATGATATTTCACGTGTTTGATAGAGTTTTCTTTTGCGAAATGGAGGCGATGATCCGAGCGAAGGATAAGTGCAATTAGAGGAAATAATTATATAGCAATTGTAATTCGGAATATAACGAAACTTGAGCACTCACTTCTATTAGCCATGTTACGAGCTGCACGAACGGTGGCAATACTGACGAGTCACGAACTTTTTTGATGACGAGGACGGTAAGTGGTGGCTTGTACCAAGTCAACCTCTGGGAGGCTGGGTCCTGAATCGTCCTGGAATATAAATATATTGTAATGGTAATTACAAGCCGCTTAAACCTGAGACAAGATACGTCATTTCAAACTTTACGCGTTCGCGACCCTTGAAATATTTATTCGAATCACGACGCGTCATGTAATTATTATTTATATGAATTATAATACGTTAGCCCAAATTCTTAAAATAAGATAACTTACGCTGAAATCCTTTGATTGACTTAACGCATGTCAAAGATATTAAATAGTTGATATTATTTCAATACACGTCTGCAGCTTCGGTTAAATCCGATCAAGTCATTACTCTAATCTTACTACATACCATTTAAGACAATACTTTTTATCTAATTACTGTAAATATAATCTCGACGTTTGTCTACGAAATAACACGAGTATTCTTGAATTCTTAAATAATATAAGAATGCATTATTATACTTCCGTGGATCAGGCTTAATTATGCGGACGTATAGGATTGAATAATTTATAATATACCGAATTCACAGGGATGACTGTCGTTGCGTAACGACTTGTATATTCATGACGAATCCGTCAAATCGGTTAATCATTTTGTATATCTATTGACTATTTAGTCGTTAAAAATTATGAAAGCATAATTAAAACGTTGTTTACAGCACAATGATAATTTCTGATCCTCGCCAAGTATTTTATATTTATATGTCAAATTACTTATTTATATGAAAAACATGAATAATTATGTTGATCATCAAGACGATATTGATGAAATTATTTATTAATTTACGAAATTATATCAACAGTATGTCGTTTAAAACATGCGCACATAATTCCATGTGCCTCGGTACATATTATTCTCGTAATCCAATATTATAATACGAAATAGTAAAAATGTGATCAAGAGTCATATTATTATCGTTAGCGATTATTTACCTTATTAATTGAATTTGCCGTGATCTTATCCAGTTAGAGCTTTGAAGCTCACGATACACGGTATACCGCATCTTATTCCCTTTAATCGAATACGACTAGCAGTAACTTGTAATAAAACATTCCGAAATTAAAATTGTCATTTCATGTTTCTACCTAATCACAATATAATTAACATCGTACGAAATTTATGAACTTGAATTAGCCTGTATAAGAAAGCATAATTGCGTATTTAATAAATTCACCTTAAGAATATTTATAATAGAATGTTTGGAAATCCGTTCGGATATAACACATGAAGACTCTTTTATCAAGAGTAATAATTATAATAAATAAATAGAGGTATTTAAAGCTTTTAAAGTTGTAAAAGTGTTGTAAAAGAACTTTGTTGTGTTCACCAATAAAATTATGCGTTATATAAGTAATTCACGGATGATTGGCTGCGTATTTGAGGCATCACATAAACATTATTATTATCGGTTAATTAAATAACGAGCTTTTACATTTCGGAATCTTATGTTTATATTAAATTTGCCAATTCACGACATTTGTATGTATAGGCGACTATACATACATGAAGCTTTGCTTGCTTTCACATTATTTTACATTATCTTTTCAAGTTCCGCTGGAATTCTTATTAGCATGTAAATTCAATGACAACAAGGATGAAAAACAAGTAAAAAACTATAGCAACAAGCGAGTAAAAGTTATATAAAATAAAAGCTTTTATTTTTTTTACTTTAGCGATTTGTTATTTGAATTAATGGAATGTTATTGTATAAAACTGTGTTAAAACCAATACCTCCGATCATTGTTTTTAAATATGAACAATAAAGAGCTTGTTCACGTAAATCTAACGTAATGATGCAATTGAAAGTTTTAAGATGCACAAGGGAAGTCGGAATATATGAAGTAAGATAATAAACTCGTTGAAAATGACACTTCGTGAGAACGTACAGTGCATAAGAAGGAGTCGATGCTTTAACGCCAGAATTTCTTCGATGTTTCGAACCGACGAACCTAACAGTCCCAACCATGATTATTATCCTAACGACAATACTGTATCTGCGATTTCACGTTTCAATAGTCTCGCGCATACTGAGTAAAGGACGTTTGCACCGTGTTTGTAAGTGGAAAACAATTGAGACGGCGGGAGGGGGGGCGCGCATGCGCGAGCGATTACGCGCCGCTCGTGCTTACGTATTACTTATCAAGTACCATTCCTGGATCGTGGATATACATCGGCGAGGGTGGGGCTGAGCGGCGGTGCCGCCGACGGCTCGTTTAAATAATTTTTCCAAACGATTCATCGGAGGTGTCCGTTAGTACGGAATTAAGTGACACCCAACAAAAATACAAATTGCTTTCGTACTTTTAAGTTTTTTTTTTATTAGCAATGGTCCGAGAAACGTCGAGCGTGACACCAATATTCCTAAAATATGATCACCGAATAATCAATCCATTGGCCGATCAGGCTTACGTAACTTCGATTCATTGTTCCCTTCAGTTCGAATAATGTTATTCGGTCATTGATATTGGTTGCATGGTTGCATTGTGGCCGGTCAAACAAGATTAATGGCTACGCTGCTGTTGGAACACACGCGACTCTATACATCAATTAATTTAACATTAAAAGAAACATTTTACTTTTGCAGCCACAAGGTTATTATGTATTACATAGTAGAGTCTTTGGCATCGATTACTTTTATTGCCGTATTTATTAGAAAACAAATGTATTTCTTTCTCGCGTGCGTACAAGTACAGTTGAGTTTTTAATGCGAGGTAATGAATTTTCAAAAAATAGCGGTAACTAACAAGTACGCTCTCACTCTGCGACTGCGACAATACTCTTCGCGAAGCTCTAATGAAATGTAAGAATTCTATCTTCTATTTTTTTCCTTTTTATTTTATTTATTTATTTTTTTTTTTATAGACTCCGCTATTAATAGTCTATTGTATTTAATGAACGGGTAGCCATGCATTAGATTGTTTAATCAAATAATTACTAAAAATTACCTGTTTTACGTATTTTAAATTATACGCGCGCTAGTTATTATATATTCTTTTAAATATACATTATTATTTTTATTGGATTGTTGGATTGTTTTTTTTTTTTTTTATTTTGTAGACTAGTAAAGTCTGCCTTGGCTTCTTCATGCGCGATATATTTATGCATGAAACAAGGAATCGCGGAATTACATAAGTGTCGGTACTTTGCTAAACATTAACATTCTGCAAAATGTAACTTAATGTAAATTTATTTCAAACCGTATCATTGAAGGTCTAATTAGAAAGAAAAAAAGAACAAAAAAAAAAAAAAAAAATAAACGGATATTAATATTTATATTCTAATATACGCGAATAAAGGAGATCCTTTGCCACTTAATAGCAGAGTCATGTACAATAAATTTACTTCACTACGATACCGAACTCTATAAATGAGCATTAACAGCCCGCCGTTCTTTGGTTTTTAGCTTCGGCTTTTTAGCTTCGGCTTTTATGTAAGAGCGCACTATACCGATCGAAATTTATCTTTGATTGATTAGGGGTCTTCGTTATTTCAGCCACGTAACCTAAGTAGAAGACGACGGCTTTGTATGCTTATTCATGTATGCCCAACGTAAATTCATAGTCGCCTTTCGAGGCTTATTTTTTAGCGATGTGCGCGCGCATTATGCTCAGCGTTTAACAGCACGTGTCGATCGCGTGGAACTTAATAAACTGGCGCATCGAAAGCGTTTGTTTGCTAATTAAATGGGATTCTTATGTATATTGAAAATGCATTGTTTCAATTTTACGAGTCTGCGACGATGCAGTCGATCAGAGATCATCCCAATATATCGTATTTACTTATTTAGATTTTTTTCTTTCTTCTTCTTCTTCTTCTTCTTTCAATCTCCTGTAATCCGAATTGCGCAATTTGAATAATTACAAAAGCTTATTCACTGATATTGACATTTATCTGATAAAAATTACACGTTACAAATATATTCTTTGTTTTTTTTTTGTTTTTTAAAGAAAACTTATCTATCCTCAGACCGATTTACCTAATTTTATATTCATTTGATGTATCCTCATGCTTCGCGTTTCGCAATCATCATGAGTAATTATTTATTTTTTTTTTTTTTAATCCACATTTTTACACGTTCAGAAGCTCTGTATGTATCTACATCATTTACTTAGACGGGATTATTTTCGAAATACGTTTAACTATTTGAAATTCAATAGTAATTAACAGCAAAGGTAATAAATGCTATTAAGGGTCTCTTAAATAACGTATGCAATCAAAGAAGGAATTTTCTAATTTATCAGAAATAAATGAAAAATTTTCCTTGCCTTTTTACCATCGCTTTATTACACATACAAATATACTATTTAAATAAGTTAAGTATTGCACCGTATTATAAAATGATTATCCTGCGCATTAAATTTAATAATAAACATGAACTATATAGTTTTTATTTTAAAAAGCAATAAAAACTTGCATGAACATGCCAGGGTGACCCGAAGACTCATTTCAATCTTCTTTATGATGCATCCATTACACACAATTTATTTTATCTTTGTTTTTTTTTCTTATCAACCGAAGGGAAACGCGAGTACCGATAAAGGTGAAAATGATATAAATTATCGATAATTGTTTTCAATGATTATTGAAAATCACCAACTTAAATGCATTATTACGCAAACGTTAAAGTTTGCGGAAGGACAAGATGTAACGGTCTACACGTATTTACGCGCACGTACACGTACATTCGGTTCGGAAGGAATAACTCTTACAAATTTCACCCACTATGCAAACAAAACAAATGATAATTTTTGAAATATTTGAAATTATATATTATTACTATAGATTATTTACTCACATAACCATAGCCGAGTTTTTCATAATACGCCCACATGGTCCAAATTGTTGAATGGGACTCGGTGCGTTAAGACTTCTGGTCCTCCTGCAAAAAGGTATGAATTTTAAAATAGTAAAAATTGAATTTGATTGCGACTCGGTTTATAATAAATGTAAAATTCATATTTCTTCGTCAGCTTTTCTTGAAACTTTTAAAATTTAGCCTTAGATATAAGTAACCCAGTAGAGCCCAATCGAAAGCTCTAATAATATTAATAACAACAATAACAATGATAATAAGTCTAACTGTGGCCTTATTTTTCTAATATAAACTATGTAAAATACAGGTGCAAGGTGCATGACACAGTTAATTAATAATCACTACTCTCTGTGAAATCAAATGCTGTAAAGTAGGCTACCATGCAACAAGTCTTATAACATAGAGATAAAATTATAGCTCCTGCACTATAATTATCTAATAATATTTTTTAACCTAAAATAACGATTTCAAGAATAATACTAATAATAATAATAATAATAATAATTTCACTGCCCTCCCAACCCTTTTTGTTTTAGATTAATGTAATACTAAGCAAATATATTAATAAACTAATATTCATTTATTGGAAATAAATAAGCAATATCTTAGTGCAACAATTATTGAAATGCACTAAAAGGAAAGCGTTTTATATACATCTAATGAATGAATGGCATTCAATCAAGAGCCGGCAAATGTGAATGTAAATAATATGTAATTTAGTCTATTGGCAGCTTCTTTCCTATAAGAAAGAGAATAAATATTTTTTAATAAACAACTTGATGTAGATATACATACAAAATCATTGAAGTAATTTTATCTTTCTTAACTTTTATCTCGTAAATATGGGTTAACGAACAGTATCTCTATTCATCTGCTTTCGGACTGAATAAAATAATAAGTACCAATTGTCCGCGTTGTTATTATTAAATTTTAACACGATTGATCGCTTCGTAATATAGAGAATAGCTCACATTCGTGGGTTCTCGATCGATAACTATTACGTACGAGCGGAGATTCGAAACTGACTGTTTATCGTTATTTCTCGTAATGGTAAGATTTGACCGGTGATCGTATGAGTACCAAGAAACTCAGAATATGATATTACTGTACGTATGAATCTATGATTGAGGAAACAAATGTAATTCTTGGGTAAAGAGATAAAGATAATCCGTTACTACCGATATTATTTCTTTTCAATTGTTACAAAATTTCTTCAATTCCTTTACAATTTAGTCGCATTATTGAGTTATAAGCTTTCGCTACTTATTCTGACCTGTAAATCAAAGTTTCGGTAATATATTCACTTTAATTCGCGAACTTTATTCTTCATAAATAAATATCATCAACATTGGTGTATTATTATAAAATTTAACCGCTTCACTGTTCAATATAATATAATTCACATAAAAATTTGCCTCATAAACGCTACCCTTTTCAGCTCGTTTAACCGTAAATGAATTCATTCGCCTTTGAATTTCAGGCATTTTCTTTGATGTAATAAATATTCTAGATAATTAAGAAAAATATTGTAAATAGCAATTTACATAAGCAATGATTATTATGTATAATATTGAAATTCTAGCATTTTTAAAATTCTAGTTCATTAAACTAAATCTACGTTAAGCGAATGCATTTGAAATTCACACAAATATAAATACTCATTTGTATATAAAATTTGTTATTAATTTTATCTTTTATATATACATATATATAAATCATGTTAATAATCTATGAAATTGGACGTATTTTAAATATTTTTAACAAATATTAATATAATGCTGTGACAAGAAATGCGAAAAGTATTCAAATTTTGAATCGTATATTCAAATCAATAGAAAATATTGAAAAATTGCTTAATAAAAAAAAAACAAGAAAAAAAACAAAAAGGATATTTTGTAAATGAGAAAATTGTAAAATATAAAATTTTAATCGTACTCAAAGAGTCATAAAAAAATCTTCATTGAACAAATTAACACAATTATTATTATCTTTCCCGCTCTGGTAAATAAAATTGTAAATTAAAAATTTTAAATAAATATTTTCTGTTATTAATGCTTATTAATAATCTCCAAAAATAGATCTTAATCGATCTTAATCTTTGAATTTGAAAAGAGCTTTAGACGTTACTTGTGTTATTAAATCATCCTTTACGTAATTATTTATTTTCTAACAAATACTTGTACACCCTATATGGAACTAGATCTCCTGTTAAAGAAATTCCCTGAAAAATCAAAGAGTTGGAGAATATACGGTTATAAAAAAAAAAAAAAAAAAAAAAAAAAAAAAAAAAAAAAAACAATAAATTAATAAAGCTAACGAAATCGCATAATTAATTCCTATGCAGCAGCTGGGAGCAAGGATAAACAATCGCTATATACTATCGAATGTCTATCTATCGCTCGGATCACGCCGCCTGAACACTAAAGTAAGTGTTATAAGTCCACGTGTACGTGATGTGACGTCATATCACGGCCACGAGTTTCCACGGATTTTCATTACGCAAACCGATGTCGGCAGTCGAGTCGAGGGAACGCAAGAGAAATCAGAACGCCGATGACATTGTATCCGTTCCAGAGTTTCATCCGACTGCACTTTGAGTTTCGCGGCTATTCAATTATTGGCCTAGTGCAGTGACCTTTCTTATCAACCTTACCCACTGCGCACGTGGGCCGTATAATATTCAATGGCAGAATATTATAATAGGATACGCGAATCGGAAATTAGAAGACTGATTGAACCTGTTGCGAAAATTTTTAATTCCCTTACATATTAACCAAAACTTATCCCTTTTTTTACGACATTCATTGCATTTTTATTAAACTTTACCTTCTTACCAAGATTCGCGGTTTTTTATTATCTAATTCAATAAACTATGTGTATTATACATAAATTATGCATAAACATATTAAAGATTACTTGTTACATTAAAGTTAGTATATAAAATGTATATGTATAAAATTACGATTAAATTTGAAAAAGATATGGAAGTGAAAAAGTAGTTTTTTTTTATCATAAGGTATTAACATTTTCATTACGTAAAATTATTTTCAAATATTTATATCATTTACATAATGATATTTTATTATTTGTATCAATAATTAAATAAATACATTATGATAAATGAATGTAATTTTAAACGGTGATTAACATCCACATACATGAATATGAATTAACAATAGCAGAGGTTCCTTAGAGAATTTCAAATGAGAAATAAATAATAGCATTGTAAGAGTTATACACTATATTATAATACATTATTAGTTCAGTAAAGTAAAGTAAAGTCAAAATCGGATAGATTATATTATATTTAATAAGGTATAATATTATTTCTATATTAGTACTTTTTAATCTTTATTTTAAAACATACAAAGGAACGACTCTATACTCAACTTTCTTTTTTCAATTTAATTAGTTTCTTTTTAAAATAATGTCTTTAGTCGAATTAATGTTGATAAGAAGATGGGGACTAAATAATACGTAATTTATGCTTATTGATTGAATACATTTTTAGAAATACATGAAAATGCCAGTAGATTTGCTTCGTTATGCGACACTGCTCACTTGAATAAAGTTATATGATTATTATGTCACAAGAGCATTAGAAATGCAAACATGGAAGTACCATTTTTGCATTAACATATCACTCAAATGAATTATATATTCAAAAAATATACTGTATATTTTATGAAATAATGACATGAACAAAATTTATTATTCTTTTTACAATGGACAAATTTTGATGGCGTGAATTTTTAATTTTAATGTTTCAGATTAAATTAAGATTATTATTTATATTTAATCCATTCGAAATATTAAAAATTTCTATAAAATTTATCTAATGCCATATTTTTTAATCAATATAAAGAAGCATTTAAGTAGAATTAAAAGCTTAAGCTACTTGAAAATTAATTCTTAAGTATATATTTTGAATATATTTTTATGTATGAATGTAAGTTCGTGTAGGATTTCATTGTATAAGATTGTATAAGAATAACGTATACAATGTAAGCAATGACTACTAATTAAAATATTTGAAAAGTACCAATTATCTGTAAATATATTAATTTTTATTTATAGACTTTATTCAAAGATAATTTTAAATTTCCTGTCTCATAAAACATTGTATAACCTGTATCACATATTTTAACAGATTCACATATTATGAATTTAAAAAATTATAAATTCCAGATTAATTAATAATATGCGTTTTGAGTACATTTAAATAAATAAGCAAGTCATTAGATTACATTGTTTTAACCTTGTCACAATAATGCCTGACTAAAATCATACAAGCGATTGTTGCAATTTCACTTTACAATGTATAATTACTATAATGTCTTAGTAAGGTACGTAAAAAAAAAGAAAGAAAGAATAAATGGAGACAAATATATAATATGCAAAATTGGCTCTGAAAATATTACTTAGAATGTCAGATGGTATTTAATTTCTATTCTGAATTTATACATAACAAGTACCGAGTCCAAAGGAATATCTAACGTTTATTTTAATAATAATTAATAACTTGTTAAAACATGTTACGATGTAGAATAGAAGTAAGTTTTAAAAAATTAAAAAATTCATTTAATTTTAAAAATCTTAATTTTCAATAAAAGTTATACATGCTATGTTATTTTTTAAAATATTTTTTTTACATTGTTAATAATTAAAGCCGAATTTTCTTTTAGTAAATTAAATCATTTAGTATTGATATTATCAGTATTTGTAAAAATACGCTTAGTTTCTTTGAGTTTTACATAGCTTTCGGCTTTAAATTATTGAAAAAATTAAAAAACGATAAAATTTATTGTTATATTTAGCAGAGCAAATAAATCAATTTTATTTTAATTTATTATACCAAACTCTGAAATCATAATCTCAGAAAGTAAGAATTTGTTTACCGAAATCAACTAAATTTAAAATACATTTCATATATCTTGTTAAAATATAATAAAAGATTATGATTAATATGAATAATTCTATTTCTACATTTATTTTGAATGATGAAAGAATTGTATTATACATAAACTAATGTATAAATGCAAATAAATATTTATATACAAATTTTATATTATCGAAAAGATATTTTTGAAAAAAAAGAGAAATTATGTTCATAATTTGTCAACAATAATTGAACATAAGCCGAGGAATTTTTTAATTATGGAAACTGTAAATTTCACTCTTTCTTTTAATCTTTTATTTTTTAGTTACCATATTTTTATTTTCGATTATTTTTGGTTATATATTCCAGTTAAAGTTATTTTTTTAATTTAATTGGTTAAATTTGATTTAATAATAAAACAAGAAATTTTATATTAGATAGTTATTTACTATATATTTATGTATATACACATAACTAAACTAAAATGAAAATATAGAATTTATAATTCACAGGTCAGATTGTTAATGATAAATAATAAAACAGTTAAAAAAACCTATCATGAGTAAAAATAGATATTGTTTTTACCATCAGAAATTCGAATATTTTTCGGAATTTATAGAAAACATTATTTACGAATCAAAAGATATTTCGTATACTATATATTTTAAATGCTAATCAAATGAAATTTATAAAAAAAGGGATGCCATGTTTCTCTTAGAGAGAAAATATGAAATATGTATTGAATTTTTTTCATTAGTATATTAGGTAATGAAATATTCATCTATTTATATATATTAAATTAGCGTAAAACAATATAATAGCTTTAATTATAGTAAGAGTGAAATTGTAAAAAGATAATTTTATGTAATGATTTTAGGTAGTTACAATAAATTTCTTATATTAATCGACATAAGTGTCATTTAACGTTGATTTTATTATGATAAATTTGAAAATTTATAATATTTTGTTAAAGGCAATTTCATAAAAACCGCATTTTTAGTATTTCTTACAGAATGTATTTAATGTTCCTTTGTTATAATTTATACAATATTACATATACAATTTACATATACAATATTAAGAATTATAATATTTGTAAAATTAAATAGAAATACGTAAATAAAGTATTAATCTTGAAAAACCATAAAAATAAAAATAAAAGTGTATGTTTCGTGCATAAAAAATTAATAATATATATATAACACGTAATGTTATATATTTATCGTTTAGCTATTTACAAATTTTATGTTATACGTATATACGTACTGCATCGTTATACTGATATTTATGTATATTCGCAATGTGTACTGTAAAATAGAAATTAGAATGCAGTAAAAGTATTTAAGTGTATATGTTAAATAATAATTTATGGGAAAGATTTTATGTAGAATATAATAAATACGAATGAAAATCTGAAACTTATTATTGCGTGTGAACTATTTTACGGTAGATTGTAAGTAACAGAAATTTATTTTATGAACCAATAAAAAATGAATTGAACTTATAATTAATTTTAAAATATATTTTATATGTTTTTCTAATCAAGGCTAACGTACAAAAATAACTTATTAACGTATAAAAATAATTTATTTACAATTGGATGAAATGCACGCGCAGTAACTTCTTTATTTCATTTCTGTTAAAAATAAAGTATGTAAAATTATAATAAATAATCAAACGTAGCTTATATATGTTTTCTTATTTAAGTTTATTCAATGCATTGCCTTGATTTATCTATTTTGATTCTTTCTAAAGATAAGAAGTTATCAGCAGAAAATTTTTCAACAGTTTTTATTTAAATGTTTTATCTAATTTATATTAAATATTCAAAATTATTCAACAATTCTTTTCCTTATTGCATTTACAAGCGAAGAGTCAATTTTCTGAACGAAGAAAATAGCTAGGAATTTCATTCGTATTTCTTGTTTAAATACATAATATTTATAAGAAATAAGTGACAGCAGGCAAATGTTTTATAATTTAAAAGATATCTGAACTAACAAACTGAATTCTCTAATTTTCTAAAACAAGTTGTGAAAATTTCTTTAATGAAGTAAAGAAATTTTTTATTATTATTATGATTGTAATAATTGAGTACGTAAAAATTACTTAAAAACTCGATGTAAAGTTTAAATTTATAGTATATTAAATGAATTATTACGAAGTAATCGATTTTGAATCAATATTGTCTAATTAAAAATAAAAAGCTAAGTCAACCGAACGATATTATCAATATTATCCTGAATATACTTGAATGTAAGTTAAAATCAATTTAAAAAATTGCCATATTTGCTTTAAGCATTCGATGAATCGAAATATTAAAAATAAAAGTAACTGAGTAATGAATCAGAGAAGGATCAAGGAACCGAATTATTCTAAAGTATAAGAGTCTAAGATATAAGAGCGGGCGAAAGAATGACTAGAGAATGACGTACGTATTTTACACGAGGTGTGTGGTAATTATTGAATTCCTTTGTTCGAAAATAGGAAGAAAAAAAAAGAAGAAAAATATATATATATATATATAAGATACGTAAGTGACGGACTGGAGAGGATGGGGGGGGGACGAGTGGGAGGGAGCGAGAGAAAGAAACTGACAGATAAACTGAAAAGCAAAGATCTTTAAGGACTTGGAGGATCTGAAAAATATGTGGACAGTGTCTTTTGGTCGGTAATACAATTTTCGATTTACGACTGTGAATCAGACAGATGCTTTAGGTAATATTAGAACACTTGCCCAGGAGAGTTGACTGTGTAAGTGATGAAATGTTTCCACGGAATTCTAGTGCGTCGGTGAAAGGATCACAAAAATTTATCAAGCAAAGTAGACGAAGGTCGGTATGGTAATAATTACAGTGATTCTGGCGTTAATATCGTATAAAGGTCAACTTGAACATTATTTCAATAATCACATATTTCCATATTATTATTAATAATTATTGTATCTTCGCCGATATTATTATAATAACAATTTCAATTTTTCGTGTAATAATTTTCAAATTAATTTAAAACAAATAAATCACATTATAATTTTCCAAGCTTTTCAAAAACTTATCTGAGCACAAAAGCTCAATAAGGGCTATAAATGTTAATAAAACTTGGCATTTCATATAAGAAAAATATCTATTCTTTTTTCGTTATATATTATTTAATGTTTAAAAATATTCATTAGACTTTCAGATATTATCTAGGCTATTTACGTTATCTGCACAAATTTTTTATTATCATACATAACATTACTATTTTATTAGTATAGGATAGTAAAGTCTTATTTAACATTTAAATTCTTATAATAATTGTTAATGGCTTTATGTACATATTTCTTCGAACTACAAACAATTAAAAATATAAAATATTCCGATACACTTTTTTAGAGTTTTTAATGAAAACGAGATATAATTGTTCGGAATTATTTTATACTTGACAATTAAAAATTACAACTCTCAAGAAGCTTAAAAATTATGAAAATAAATAATTATTTGCAGTGGTAAAAATATTTCTTACATAATTATTGTTTGCAAATATAAAAAACGTTTATTTGTTTTAAAACACTCAAAAGAGAATAGGCAGACACATATAGTCGTACAACTTTCTCTTAAATACGGAGAAATCTCTTAGTAAAGTCCGGAAGGTTAGAGTTTTTTACAATTACATATGTCTTTGTTTTAATGATGCATTATATATTCTTATTAGTTTCAAACGTGGAATTTAAATTGAATTAAATTAAAACTTTTATCGATGTTTCTTGACTTTCGAAAAGTCATGAATTACAAGCTGCTTATAAAAATTATAAATTATACGCGTATTGTTAACTACTGGCAGATATTCTACTAGTGCTTGAATTAATTTAATCTGAATATATAATTCAATGAATTCTTGTATTAATTAATAATAATATTTGTGTAATGCCCATTAACGACTAATTTAGTCGGTGCACTATGCGAAGAACATAAATTTCATTTGAATTAACCGTTTCGAAAGATTCAATCATAATGCTCTTTCTACTTTTTTGCAATAAAATCAATACATAGAAGAACTGCAGATGAAAAACTAGAAAGCAATCGGTTAATACGGAGTTGTAATGTTATCGTAGCTGCGTCTACGACTTATACGTTTCGCCGTGATAAAAACGAGTGCAACGTTCTGTACCTTTATTAAGAAATTAAGATGAAAATGGAGCTTGAGCCTAATTATTATTCGTATATTGAATCATCGTCGTCATACGTCAGCTGTAAAATGGACAAAGGGGAACGAAAGAATGCAGAAATTCTCATTGTCGGGAAGTGCGAATGGCAATACGGTTGGATTCACCAGGTTTTCGGCAGCGTTAGCAAGCCAAGAATACACCGGGGGCGGGGGGGGGTTAAGGGGCGATAAGGGAGGTGGCGGGTGGGGGGGATAAATAAAGAAAGGCTAGCATCCTGGCCATCGACGAAAGGCACTCACTAAGCACTCGGCATTTCTTTTGTGAGCGCACCAATGAAAACAGAGCGAAGAAAATGAAATCACTCGATGGTATGCAGACGCAGCGAAAGGGAAACGCGTTCCTCGCTGCAAAAATTAACGAGATTCCATAACATACGCGCATAGTTACATAGGCAGCGCTAAAGTAAGCGCTGTATTGCTTGCTCCGAGTCTTATTCCAATTCTCCTCATAATTTTTCACTCGACATTGGATAGCCGACGTTTTTTTTTATTTATTTTATTTATTTTATTTATTTTTTTTTTTTTAAATAACGGCAGTTTCACGTTCTCGACAGTTTTTTTTTATCGCGACCGCAACTATGGGGAATTCGGCCGATTGGTGAATTCGATAACCCACAAGAGAAGAGCAAAAGTCAAAATCAGCTATAATATCTCGACAGGAAATTCTTAATGTTGTTGTTTATATATCATTCGCACCCACAAACACAATAATAGCTTGTAAATGAGTATACAAGCCCTTTATCAGTAATCCTCAATCGCGTTAATAAACGAACCCGTCAATTCCATCATCATTGTCGGATCATATTAAATTATCTTAAAAACTGTAATCCGAAATAAAAGAATTTATACAAAATTTATCTTCTAAACTATTGGATTTGTTTATTGATACTTTAATGATAATTTCGTAAAAATGTAATTGTGAATCATTCTATTAAAAAGACAATTCTTTCATTTTTCATCCGATCTCATTATTAACCCAGTAAAAATTTATAATTTATATAATAAATAATGTTCTTGCTACACGTGATATAAAATTTATATTGATTACATATATTTTTAATTTCACCAATCCTTTCAAAGTATACTTATTACTTATAATTTATTTAATGGATATTTCTCGCAGTCTAAAACTATTTATTAAGTACTTATTATTGTTAGATTAATTGAAAATTGCGTTATAAATTTCATTTTGAACTATTAGTCATCAAATTAAATAGAAAGTACATATGCTTCAAAAGAGTTTAACTCATCGAATAACACTTTACACGCGTACGTGTACGTTTTAAGTCACTTACATAAGTAATTACCTTATTCCACATTAATATTATGACAAAAAAAATAAAATATGATATTTTGATGTTATTAAGTTAAGTGATCATAACGAATTATGAAAAATTATCAATAAAAAATAAAAATTTACTCAGAAAAGTAATGATAATATATTAATTATGAATTATACGGATTTTAAAGCATTAACCTAGCATTTCTAGCAATAAGAATCGTTCATGGACAATCAATTATCTACGTGCAACCGTAATTGAATAATGAGTGAGGACTATCGAGAATAAATACTAAATGTATTTAATAGGAGTTTTTTAAACACGTAATATACTGTATCTACCTAATGGAATTTCAAATCTAAAATATAACTTTTTTCTTACTTGTTATAAAAGAATTATTTCGTTTTATACTTAGATTATATTATTCTTTTAACATAAAATAAAATTAAAAATCATAGACGCATTAAAGAAAAAAAAATCAACTACTTCCTTGTTAACTTTTTAAATCACAGGTATATAAATTACCTATTAACAAGCTTATTTTACAAAAATGTTTTATAAAACTATAAATGTACAAATACAATAAAGATAAATACACTTCTTTGAAGAAAAAAATTTTTTTAAATAAACAATTTTTTCAATAAAAAGTTAATATAAAATAATATTCTTGCATTATCGTGGTCTTCGTAATCAAATAATCAGATAATACGATTTTAAAGATAATATTCTGAAACGGTATATTGCAATTAAATAGATATAAATAAAACGTATAAGTTTCAAGTTAATTTGAAAATGTGAACAAAAAATGAATCATTAGCAAATATTTCTTAACGAATATCACGTAAACTTTACTCATAAATTATTTAGATATTGCTTATTTTATAAAGTAAAAGAAAATTTTTCTTTTATCTATGCTGTGCAATTAAATCATTATTCTAAATTATCATATTTAAATCACGTACACAATTAACATTTGCATAATGTACATACAATAAATGTTTTAAAACAATCATTAATTTATATTTAATATATTTGAATAAAAGGTAGATGACACAAAATCTATATAAAAAATTAATTAGTAATTTAATTTAATGAATGAGAAACATTGAAAATTATGCCATTTTACAAAGCTAACATCATTATTTTATAGAAAACAACTTTATTTATAAAGCAGCTACATTTATATTTTGATCAGTTTTCTCTCTTTTCAATGCATAATTTATGATATATAATTTATAATAAAAATCTATCGCATAGTTTAGCATCTTAAACGAGCTAAGTTGAAATTAAATTTAAGTAAAAAAAAATTTTTTAATTCATCTACAGATTCAATTTAATTCTGCGAAAAAATTAAAATAAAATTTATTAAGGTTAGTAGAATATGGAATTATAATTAAATATAAAAAAAAGCCTTAAATGGTTTTTTTAAAAAAATTGGAAAGCCAGAGAGCTTTAAAGTAGATTAAGTCAAATATGAAGAAAGCGATATTAAATTGAATTGAAAGAAAATAAAATGTAATCGAGTACAATAGAGAAATTTCGCATAGAATAGGAGAAAGTAGCCTTCTTGTACAAATAAAAATCATAAATTTCCAGACCTACAATAAAAAAAAAATGTAACTAAATATTGTTACGTGCCCACGCGCACACACGAGCACACACACACACATTAATAAATAATAACATTAATGTATATTTTTTTTGAAAATCTATTATAATTGTTATTTATGATTATTACTCTATGTGACAGCTAGTAATGTTGCATACACACACGCATATATATATATATATACGTATATACACATGTAGATCCTATAGGATATAAAATTTAACCGTTTACATTTTAAACACTTTTCACGGAATAGGATAGCGCATTTCCATATGCATACACTCACGCATACGTATGTACATTCGTATCGTACAATACGTAGAATATAATTTGGAAAAAATAAAAATTTATCGATCGTTCAATAGATTTAATGTTTTTTTTATTTTTTTTTATTTTTTTTGATGTTACGTATCACCAAGAAATAGATAAAAAAAAAAAAAAAAAAAGAAAAAGAAAAAACAAGAAAAAGAAAAAAAATTACGAAGAGCATATGCGGCGAGCGTTTGCATGCACTGGAAGTAAATTAGTATTAGTGAAAAGTATCCTCGGGAATAATAGATAATCTTGTTCGATAGTAATGTACGTACTTTTTTATAAGAGAGGCACTGGGAGAAATGGTCGTAAAATATTTGGAGGTTATCATTCCCATAAATTCACTAGACAGCGTGTATAATAAAACTTGCTGCAAATATGTGTGAAGCTTCGTGTTTATAATCGATTTCCGAACAGTCCGGCTCCTGATACGCCTTGAGGCATAGCTTATTCATAGGCTTTGTCCATGTTATCGGCGAGCGCGCAACGAAATATTAATGCATCACTTGGCGCATTATACGAGCGACTAGAAATTCGGAATATGGTCGACGACCCGTCGCTCGGCGGATCCGCGCATGCTTGGGAACAATTTGCGCTCTAGTCGCGTGCGTCGCCGACTCCTGACAGACAGACCCCTCACACAGGGGATCTTTAATTTTTTATATTCTGACCCACTTGCACGGCTTACTCTATTTTCTTAGCCGAGGAACGGCGCGGGGATGCTTTTCCCCGACAGAACGACAGTCTATCGTTATTATTAATTATTAATTCGTAACCAATCGTACGCGATTACTAAATAATTTATATTCGTAATTAACGGTATGACCATAACATTAAATATTAAATCATAATTATGATTTTCCAAGAGCTTCGTTCCATCGCCAATACGTCTAAACTGAATTATAATGAATAATACTCGTTACGACATACCCAAGATGCATAGTGAACAAGTGCATGCCACTACATTTCAAATACCTAATGCCTCTCCAAGCTTTCATCCAACTTCCTAGCTAAAAATATATAACCTCAATAAATTACTGTAAATTAATTATAAAAATAATGAATTTTAATTTAAATTTTACTTTGTCAACTATCAAATGAGAGAATTTTATAATAAAAACCGTTGGCTCTCTGCTTTCAATAAATTATTTTTAAGCTCGTACTAATTTCATGATTTTTATTTCTATTAAATTAGAAGGGGATTTAGAAATAA
Organism: Ceratosolen fusciceps; assembly: GCA_018883505.1. Lineage (NCBI taxonomy): Eukaryota > Metazoa > Arthropoda > Insecta > Hymenoptera > Agaonidae > Ceratosolen > Ceratosolen fusciceps. The sequence continues at coordinate 16,418,485 of RCIC01000002.1, read as the reverse complement.
TCAAATAATACGTTCAATTTATAAAACTATTTGTAAATTTAAACAAAATTTAAAAATACATTCGTAAATTTGTTTAATGAAGTCATTATAAATATATTCTCATATATAAACATATTAATTTTATATTCAGAAATACAAGTCAAATTAACTTTTATCATACGTAGGTGTAATTATTAAGGACATTTATTCCGTCGTAAATCAATGATTAAAATAATAAAAATCCTATGCCGTAAATAATTATTAATACTTATAAACCGTCTTATATTCTTATTAAATATTACAAATCCTTTTAATTAGATGAAAAGCTGCTGTATTAACTGGTAATAATCGGTAATGCTTTTAGATTTTTAATAAAATTGCAATACAAATAGCTTAAAGGCACCGAAAGCAATCAGACTTTAAACTACAGATGAAAATGCCAAAATAGTTGAATTTGTTTACAAAATTCATCTAAAATTGTGAATTATTTTTATACCTCGTACGAAATAGTTTGAAAAGAAATTTTATTTTTAACTATGAATAATTAATTTTACGTACGAATAAAATTATTTATAATAAATAAATTGTTATTATATTTAATTATATTATAAAAGAGCTATTTAAGACAATTTTTACGTGATATTGTTATTTTTTTCGAATTAATGATCAATTAATATTAAGCAATATCTTATTGCCAATAACCTTTATTCGTTGGATTATATTCTATTCTTGAAACAATGGACTACCGAAGAAAATTTCATAAAATATTTGAAAATGTTAAAGTAATATTATGTTAATGATAATTAAGAATTTGAAAAAAACAGTTATTGTAAAGTCATGCATTGAAAATGGATTATAATTTTTATTTTTGTAATATATAATTTTTATTATTATTGTAATCGATGTATTCCACTACATTTATAGAAATTAATGAGTTGGAATTATTTTTAACATGAATTTAGACAATAAACAGTATCCAATGGCTCGAAATGGCTCGAAAAATCAGACAAAGGAGCATCGAAACAAAGATTATTTTGTGATCACTAATGACTTTAAGTTGAAAATCATTTATAGACAGAGTAGAAGGAAAATGGTCGTTTAGTTGAATTGCGTATGAGAGTATTGGAAATTCAGAATAATGTAAAACATTATGATCAATACTTTGCAAGATTGAAAATTGGCTGCGGTGAGTATAAGGAGACGTTGGCGAGTGGCGGTGGTTGGTTGGCGATGGGGGGGGGGAGAATACGTTAACGGAGTCTCTCTCACGCGTTATTTACTATTGAATTTACCGCCCATGAAGTTTCTGCTAAGATAAGTGTCTGTATTGATCATTTTTTTCCGCAGTTAAAGATAAATTATTCAACGTACGTAGAGCAATTAACTTGATCGATACTTTCTTGAAACGTAAAATCTCTTTTCTCGCTCAGTATCAAGTGGTTAACTAACGTACGTCAAAGAGTCCTAATTAGTTTTCACGGCGCTTTCAAGTTTTCAAGCTTCAACGTCACCTCCAGGACGTTTAAATAAAAAAAAAAAAAAAATTAAAAAAAATGTTAATTTTTCACTTAATTAAAACTAAATGTAAAAGAGAAAATAATCATAATAAATATTAATAAGCTTGATTGACACGTAATGTGTGATGATATTTTCACGAAAGCTTCGATTAGACGTAGTCATCATGTGATTGAGAAAATGAGATAAAATTGTAAAAAAATCGGTTTAATTAAACAACAGCATTTATGCAAATATTATATTCATGTTTTCAAATATTTTTACATCTGTCAATAAATAGCATTGAAGAACTTTTGTAATTTTTATTATTCATTTGTTTAAGTAAAAGCTAAAAACTGTGCTGATATTGCGACTCTTTTTTTCAATAATTTTATAAATCTTATACCTATTACCAATAATATCATTTAAGTCTTATTATTATAATTATTATTATTATAACTACTACTATGAATATTATTATAAATATTATTATTATTATACCAAGTAATTTATGAACAAAAGGCATCCACTGTTGTATAATAAAAAAATAGATTTAAAGAAAAAAAGTGAATTTAAAAGATATTTCTTTTTTATATTAATTGAAATTATTTAAAAATAAAAGTTTTAAAAAAATAGATTCTTGAGGTCATTGTTGAAAATAGAAAAAAAATTCCGATACCGGGAATCGAACCCGAGCCTCCTGGGTGAGAGCCAGGTATCCTAGCCACTAGACCATACCGGATACTTATTGTCTTTTCTTTATAAAATGTAGATTTCGCGTTTAAAAAATTTATATTTAAATGTAAAAATTTAAATTAAACATATTTATTGTAATCGATAAGATTTTTTACGTATTGAAATACTAGTTATTAAAAATATATGAATTCGTTTTTATAAATGAATAAGATTTAATGCATAGTTTTGGCATATTTTAATTTAACTTTCTACGCAATAAAATAAAATTGTGTAAAGAATAATAGTTAATTGAGTTTATTGTTGATAACAGTTCAAGGCTTTGTCTTTACGCTAATTGTTTTTAAAAATGTATTGATCATTTTGATTTTACATGAAACAGGAAAGAAACATTCGATATTTGAAATGTCAATGCACAAGCTTAAAGACATTTATGTAAATAAATGATTCTTACTGAATACTTTATATAATGGCTAAAGGGATCTATAAGCTTTGGGCGCTAATTTCTTGAAAATATTTGTACATTCGAAAATGTCCGTGAATATTCTCCGTTGTAATTATTAAGGTAGTTGTAACTTCAATAATAAACAAACATTTGAAAACTTTGATTAATATTAGTTCCGTTGAATTTCTTCAGTTGAATATTTTTTGGCAGAAGTATATATATGTATGTATACACTTTAACTGAAAAATGCTGATAATAATATTTATACATACAACAATGATAATGCAAAGTGCATGCATTCGTATGATAACTTGAAACTTTAATATGTGTATAGTTACGAAAAGATTTATATTCGAGAAATGTGAGGGTTCACGAAACGGATCCTTCACGTGCATTAAAAGCAGAAGAAGAAGAAGAAGAAGAAGAAGAAGAAGAAGAAGAAGAAGAAGAAAGTACATGTGCATGTGTGTGAGCGAGTATACGTTCGAATACGTCCGATTTAAATATGACAATAATAAATCATATATAACTAGAGTCGTTGAGATGACTAATCTGAAGGATCAGTTGGGCGCGCGTCGACCTTGCAACGATCGACCGTCACGTGCTACTCAAAGGACTAAACGTAAAACCGAAATTTACGTTCGAAAGACGAGTGATATCTGGGCAATGGATCCATCCATCCAGCACGTGCATACGAATGCTATTATACTTGGTATGCGAGTGGTGGTGACGATGGTGTTGGTAGGTGTGGGTTAGCGCGAAAGAGGAAGGACATGGTAAACTCACGGCCAAGTACCGGAACGTTTCCTCCTGCGGAACTCCGGCTCCTTGCATTCCGAGTGCATCAGCTGCTGTTCTCGTAGGTCGAGCAAGTCCTGCTGACAGGAGCCGATGAGCAGCTCACAACTCGCACTACAACGACGCGAACGTTCGCGCATTATAACCTCCATCTAGACAACGTAGACGTGAAGACAACGTAGCTCCCGTCCTCGACCGCCCTCCCGGTCATCCTCCCGACTCGATACTCGACATTATCTCCGTTGTTATTCCATAGCCGAGAAGAGATTATTCTAGCTGCGAAGAGATCGACGGGGCGGTGCGGGAGGGAAGGAGGCTCGATCGTCTTGGCGTTCGATATTTGCGAACAGCTCCACTTTAATTATGTAACTCTTAGCTAAATGTAAAGGACGCTGCTTATCGAGCCGCTCGTTAGACCAAGTATCTACTATAACTAATAAAGAACGGCTTTAATCTTATCGGTTGCGATTAGCGTGGATGAGCCCGTAATGTCGAGCCATTACCCCTCTTCCTTATGAATTCCCACCAAAGCCACGAACGGCATTATACGGAGCTGAACGTGTGTGCGTACGTACTTTCGCTTAATCAACTGAGCCGGGGGGACACGTGTTCCGAGTCGTCGTTACGGCAATCCCGCTCTTGCGAATTTAAGCCGAGTCCGGGTAATCTAACGGTCCTGGAGGGGAGGGAATATAAGGCGCCACGGACAGTCTATCGTCCGGTCGACGAGGGCCTACCGACAATGACACGGAAGCACACACCTCCTCGGCGAGACGCGCACATCTTCCGACAAAGAGATCCGAACGTCGCGGCAGTCGGGACTTCACTGAGGGCGAGCCGCGCGACCGACGACTTTACCGACTGGACGCCCCCACCTCCTATGCCCTACGCCGCTCGCCGCCGATGACACGGTTTGAACGGGGTTTCCTCGGGGTTCCCGAGTGCGCGCACGTTTCACCTGCTTCGCTCAGCGGGGGCGGGGGCGGTGGCACGGGGGTGGGGGCGAACGGGTGGGAGGGAGGGAGGAACGCTACGACCGGCACTGGCATTCATTGACATTTTTTTCTTCGTGGCCTTCGTCCAATATAAAGACTGTATTTTAAGAAGTAAATGTACAGCCAATTGCGACATTACCTTCCGCTCCTCACAGTCCGACGATTGCGGATTTTTCCTTAACTGACATTTCAAAATCCCTTATTGAAAGAGGCCCTCCCTCCCTCCCTTCGACCCCACTCGCTCACTCACTCAATCTCTCTCTCTCTCTCTCTCTCTCTCTCTCTCTCTCTCTCTCTCCGTCTCTCATCTTTTTCTTCATCGGCTGATTGATGTTCGATCGCTCGGTCGAACGGCGCATTTCGATATGCTAACGAAGAAAGCTGCGGAGCTTCCATTTACTTTTTTTTTTATTCTTCCCAGGATCTAAATGTGCACTCGCTCGTAAGCACTATACGCTTCTTCAATGAGAATCATTTGCATTAGCTCGGCTAAGTTAGCCTTAATCTTCAAATGAAAGCAACTGCTTCTCACTTTATTTAAGCTGCAACTCGCATTTTAATTAAGATATTAAAACGGCCTTTATCTTACGATAAAAATCACTTGGCTATCCCATTATTCTCATACAATTTTATTACGTGCTACTTTTATATCGTTAAACCTCAATTTTACATTTTGCGTATTATTTTTAAATCATTTTTATTTATTATCCTAATGTATTTGCCGTTGTTATTTTATTCCTAAATCTTCCATTTAACGTTGTTAATATTGTTTTAAACTTCCAGCTGGTAAAATTCATTTCAATAATAGAAACTATAATCTTTGAAATCGCTTGTATGGAATAAAATATTACATATTACATCTATTTGAAGTTTAAATTTCGCAATTTCTTTTTCTTACAAATAAGACAAAGAAACATTGTACTGAAATAATTTTAATTTTAATTTAAGCATTTTAGAATGATGAATCTAATGCAATTTATCAGAATATAATAAATAAAATTCAGCTATGCATTTAAGAAATATTAATTTTACTTATTAAAACGTATCACTCATAATGACGGTAATGCAAGTAAATGAAAGCAGTTATTGTCCGATACGAAGGATTAAGTAGCCTGTGAACTCTATTGATTAATAAAACTAGCTATCGATTTCATGTAGTCCTTGTGTCCATTGATTTCATGTAGCCAATACACTTATCTCCTAACTTTTTCAAAAATGTTCAAGAACCATTCGTTTACTTAAAGAATACAAAATGCTCCTTCATCATATGACTTGAATCATTCTAAGTAATATTTTATTTCTGTCAACTATATTAAATGTGACTTTTAATTACATATCTTCCAATTGCTTACTGTACCCTAGATGTATAAATAATAATATTTAGTGATAAGATTGAATGTTTAATTGATGAAATTATACATAAATTGCATACAAATTTTTATTTTTTATTTTCAATCGAAGTTGTTATTGAGTATTTTTTACAAAATGAAAATATAGATCATAGATCATAATTGTAAATTATCAAAAATGAACACATAAGTCATATTTAAACAAATAAATTCATAAAAGTAATGTTTTTTAATGAACTTTCAAGGGTTTCATGTAACTTAAATGAATATCTTATTAAATTATTAATAAAGTTTTAGTAGTTATAGGTAAAATAAATAAATATATTACTGTTGCTTATCTAAAAGTGTTTATGTGGATACATTAGAGATAATATGTTTAATGCATGAATTTATTGAATAATTTATTTACTAATTTGCATTATTAATACTTATTATTTTTAAAGATATGCTCGAAGAAAAAGTATGACTACTATGTTTTTAGTATATTTACTTTGTATATTATAATTTATTTATTATTACTAAATTGCTATATTTAATTGATTACGTAAATTGTAGAGGAATGAATCTTCTATCTAGTACTGTGAAATTCAAATCTAAATATTTATTATTTCGTATAATTTATCAGACAAAAATGCTTAAATTGAGATCATACAGCGGAATATTCAGCCAATGCATCAATAAAGTCTTGACCTGTTCAAAAATAACGAGTGAGAGATATGAAAAGTCCATACATGGCGATATGCACATGTACGTTATCCAGTATTGTTACACACTAAATCGGAAGTCATTGACTTTTCGTCATTTTAGAGAGTATAGAAAATGAATCAAATATGACATTCGGTATTTATAAGCGCATTCTCCTCTTGAAAAAATAAAAAATTTGCTAACATTGCAACACGTGTAACAAGGAAATAAGTTTGAAGACAGTATTTTTTGAAATAAATGTAAGCGTTTTAATGTATGAATTAATAAATATTTTGAAAAATTTTAATTTATTTGTAAATAATTTAATATTTATACTGTACTGATAAAGTAATGAATTAGTTAATAAGTATTATTTAAAGGAGTAGAATTTTTTGCATGTGACTTTAAAGGTTATTTTTTTAACAATAATTTTATAAGTTCACTCATATTAATTAGTCACTAATTTATTTCATACGTTCATTCTTTTCTTTCTTTTTTTCTTTCTTTTTCTTAAATAAATATATATATATATATATATATATATGTGTGTGTGTGTATGTAAGATATTTTTTATGACAAAAATAAATCTATTGAGGTTATATTGGATATAATATATATGTAAACATTATTTTTCAATTCATATATAATTTTATTTTTAAAAAAATAAAATGATGACTTAGTAGTTTCTCGTATATACTTAATTAAATATGTATTGCATATTGTAAGAAAATTAGCATCTAATTGATTCCTGCTTCTATGGAAATTTCTAAGACATAATTAACAAAGCGAACAATATTAATGATGTTAAATTCAATTAGTTCTATAGTATTAAACATTATTATTAAATTACCTTTATTTTATATAAATATTTTATGACATTATAGAGTAAATATTTTCAAAATGGATATAATAATTGTTTTTAATAAACTTTTAAAGCTAATTTTATATTTAAAATTAAAAATTTTATATTTTAAATAAATATGTTTATATTCAATATCATTATTTATAAATATAATATCATAAAGATAATTGAAAACAATAATTTTTAAGAATTATGTAAAAAAATTCACAAACAATATTTATATTTTGTGAAAATTAATACTATTGATTAATTTATTTCTGATTAAAATGTTATTAAATTCTAAAATTATGAATTTGTGCTTCTACTGATTATATGTGTACAATTTCGAATGAAATATCTATACAATAATGAAGGACTTTGTTAAGCTTATGGAAAGTAACTTTATTCTATTGTAAGCCATTGAAATAAATGTATTTAATAAACCTTTAAGAATTAAATATTAAATAAAACGAAAACTAAGCCCATCACGTAAATAAAGGTTAGTAATATACGTTGCTTTATATGATCAGACGTGTTAAAGTATGGGTAACATATTATTCTTTGTAATATTTTTAAGTATTTAGATTACGTAAACCAGTGTGAAAATGTTATTAAATTTATCAATCAGATAGAAATGTGGAATTTGTAGAGAATTTATCCTCTGAAAATAGCCTTATTTATATATTTATTTAAAAATAACTTTTAATGGTAGAAATTGTTAATATCTATTAAGAATTGTGCAAAAAATACTGTTAAAAGGAAATTCTATTCCATTAAACCTGATTGACATAGCAAGCTATTAAAATAGATAAATTATTAAAATTTGCTCGAGTCCGTTTGATTTTGCTGTATCGTCTTCGAAATCATTATTATAGAAAAAAATTAATTACGTAGCAAGCGAGATTTGGTATTGTTCCCGAATGTGCAATCTTTTAGAATTAATCAAATGAAAATCTTCGATCTTGTGTCTGTTCTAGTGACCTGAAAAGAAACTGGCATTTAAGAAAGCTACGAAACATTTAAGTGTTACGTGGGATGATGGTGTAATTTTACAGATCACCTGATCTAAGTCTTGGGATTCCTTCTAATTTACGCACTTTCTCGTATGTGAGTAATATCCGCTTCATATTAAAGCGTATTATTGATATTTTTCATAGAGCCATAGTCGTTTGCTACATTCAGCTTAATAATCATTCGGCATTTCGAAAATATCTTATCTCAATCATTTACGAAACATGTTTCATTCATTATGTTCGTATTTAAGATATACAATAAAGAGAAAATAAAATTTTTTCCTTTATTAATGTGGTATATAGAGTGGAGTAACCAAACGTTTTTATTATGAATCCTATTTAATTGTCAGTGTAGCAGCTCAAATTCATTTAGCAGATCAAAGTATCATAAAGAATTATATAAATATCATAAAAAATTAGAAAAAAAAAAAAAAATTTTTTGGTAATAATTAAATATTAATGAAAATATATGTGTCGCGTTTTTATTTGAATTAATTGATAAAATGTGAAAGTCAAATGATAAAATATTAAGTATGTGGAATATTTTTAAAGCAAGTCTAATCTTACGAAGATTTCAACTTCAAATTATTCATGAGTAAATAGAACATTATACTGACAATCAATTCTAACAGGAAGAGCAATATTATATACGAATAGCAGCCTACGGGCATTTCAATGGAGTTACCTAAACTACGAACGCATAGAAATACACCAAATTAAACAGGCGGCGTCTGGAAAAGCTTATATATATTCGTGGACCGATAGTAGAGCGCGCGGTAGGGGGGCGGGGCGGTAAGGGTGTCTATCACCTACTTGGAGCGACGAAGAGCCTGACCTCGGCTTTTCAAGGACAATATCGAATCAGCGATCGAAAGGCGATTCGGATGCGCTATCCCTAGGCTCGCTCTTCACGAGGAGACGTGATTTCTGAGAATAAGAGGCAGGAGTACCTGATAATACAAGCGGCGAGTGCGTTGCGCGTCCGGAGCGCCGTCCTCGCGACGAGAGCACCGGCCCTCGTGCCGACCATTCCTGGATACAACTATCATCCGGCTCGTGGCTTCCTCGCGAGTACCAGCAGCCGAGCCGCGATAACAGCCTGATAACAATAGATCCGAGCGCCGCTGACTGGCACCCGCCTCCCGGACGCATCGGCATTTCTTCGTCCACGTGGGCACGATGCGGACGCTCGAGCTCGATCGACTTATTATCGCCCGTTATTCTAGAGACTTGCGGCTAGCTGCGCAAGATACGCGAGTGCCGTAACCTATTTGCCTGAGCTCGTCGATTCCAGAGTCAAACTCGACGGCGACCCGCGCTCGCGCAGTGGGAGGGGGACGAGGGGAGACAGAGGAACTCATTATCGTAGACGCGTTCGGATTCAATTTTTATACAAATCTATAAAAGTCCCTCGTCTAGCGCATACTCCGACTGGCAGTAAGTGGGAGAGCTCTTCTTCTTCTTCTTCCTCTTCTTCCTCTTCTTCTTCTGCTTCTTCTTCTTCTGCTTCTTCTTCTTTTGCTTCTTCTTCTTCTTCTTCTTCTTCCTTCCCTCATTTTTTCACGACGTTCATTCGCTGACGAATTACGTCTTGTATCGGATCTTTCGATTCCCCTATTGCTTTATCACATACAAAGATTTATCTTTAAGTCGCTCATAGAGATTACGTTTGAACGCGTTACTTGTTAAATTACAAGCTACCTAATTCATTCATTTAAACTGTATGCCGTAACTACGTGTCTTAATATATTTATACAATTACACTTTATTATGATGAGTGACACAACAGTATGGACGTGAATTTAGGATAAGTTTACATTCTCAATGCTAGTGCGACATCAATACTTTAGATATTAATATCTGCTTCTATCATCACATCAAAAATAGATAAGATATTTTTTCTACACATATATACACTTTAAGCTAGTTAATAATTACATAAATAATATATGATCTCACGATTTAATGAATTGAAAATGTCTTCTTAAATACTTCAAGTAAGGAATACTTTCTTATATTCAATATGCCCATAGAATTCTTAATAATTACTGCTACAAAAGAATTCCCTTAATTTTATATTTTTACTTAAACAAAGTTTGGTTTTAAGTATTCTTTTACTTGTCAATGCTGCTAAGCGATATTATGTTACATTCAAGAGGGTTAAAAATCAGACATTCTAAAATTAATTAATAATTGATTTAATGACAATTCAATTTTATGGTAAAAAATACCGAGGTAAAAATATTCAAATCTTCTTTTACATAGTTTCATTAAAATAAGACAATAAAATAACAAAATTTTTTTTACAGCTTGTAAGGAAAACTAACTTTATTAAAAATGAAATATTTTCATACATTTCATTTTTTTTTCAATACTACTTTATTGAGTGAATTATTCACAAATTACAATTAAAAGTTTTATATTACATTGATAATATTGTTTATTACTACTTTTTATTAAAGGTCTTTTTCTTTATTGAAAATTAATATTTATTCGCCATCCAATCAAATTTAAGTTAAATTTATAAGACTATACTTATATACTGTAGTATGTAGATTAAAAAAAAAGAAAAGCTCTGAACTTAAATTTTTTTGGGAAAAAATCTTATCTTCTATACACAAATTTTTAGATATTTTTGAGAATATTAATCTGTAACAAAATTTTATTTTATCTGTATTTCTTTATTTGTATGGATCTTTAAACAAATGTTTAAGGTTGTTTAAAACATTTTAATTTATAAAATAATTATCTACGACTAGAAAATGTCGAATATGATCTGTTTACTTTATAAAAAAATATAATAAAATTTATGTATTGCATGCGGATTATTAATAATAAATAAAAGCATCTTCTCTACAAATTAAAGAATATATGTTTTTATTATGTATTTGATATTAATTTTACTTTGATAATTTAAAGTGATAACAATCGTAATTTTATTTCCTATTTAACATTATTATTAGATAAATCATAATATTTAGTTTTTATTTAAAAGATTTTCTCATATATTTCTTTTTTATTATATTTTTATGACTATGAATTGCGAAAAAAAAACTGTTTAAACATATCTGAATTAGTGGTTGAATAACCTATATATTTCTCGTACTTTACATCGTAGTCTACACTTTTATGATAATATATAATTATAATAAGCTTACATCATAAGCTCTTTAAAACTCATTCGAATTTAAAATATTTTCTAAATCTTTTAAAAATAAAGATATTAGTCTATATTAAGCGAATATTAAATTTTTATAAAATTATTGAACAAGTGTAAGAGCTTCTTACTTTTTATTTACGTGAAAAATATTTTTTATTATTGGTGATAATATATAACATCAAATACTTAATTGTGAATACTTTTAATTGACAATGAATGTCCTAATTAAGTGGAAGAAATCGTAGTTCAACATTGAAAAATTGTCCGTAAGATTATGTATAATAGTATGAAATTAAGTTGCTGTGCCCTCTTTTTTACCGAGCCTGAACGGGAAAGGTAAATAGAAGAGGGATTGGTTTGTAGTATCTGTTTGTAGTACGTGATAATTTAAAGAGACTAAATTTAATGCCGTTCCGTTTCAGAAATACACCTTACGTTCCGCGAAAAGTCAAGCAGCCCCTTTCTCATATTGGTTCATTAATAAATATGAACAACTATGTATATATATATATATATTGCGTACTTTAGATTATGCACAGAAGGCGGAGAAGATCTCATGAGCAGCGGATGCGAATTGTTAAAATTCAAGGAGGCGAGTGACGACTACTCGTTCCCAGGGAAAAGAAGCGTCTACTTTATTTGAAAAAGGGTTATCAAGTGGAAATAGCCACGCCCATATTTTCCAGGTCAGGCAAGTCTTCTTTTAAACAGCGCGAAATTGGCGAGCGAAATAGCGCACTAATGACCAAAACAATCAGCGAAACGAGAGCGATAACAACAAGCGCTTAATGCCGTGCATCGCTTTCGAGCCTCGACTTCAACATAGTTATCTCAATTTCTCTTGGCGCGCTTATGCAATGTTCGCGTCATTTTCCCGCTGACGCATAGCGCACGAAATTCCTTGCGAATCTCGTGCACACCTGCCTCCTTACGGCCGGTACATAACGAAAGAAAGATAGATAGAAAGAAAGAAAGAAAGAAAGAAGAAAAAAGGAAAAATCCATCAGCGCTGATGTAACAAAGGTCTTTTTCGTTTTGGCGCGCGAGAAAGTGCCTGACTGATACATCGGCGCCATAATGATTAAAGCTTTCGGAGAATCGAGGATCGCTGCGCTGCTTTCGATTGAGACAATGTCTCTCTCTCTCTCTCTCTCTCTCTCTCTTTCGGGAGGGAGAGAGGGGCGGAAGGGGAGGAGTGTGCGTGCGCACTTCAAAGGTGAAAAGCACGAGCCCTTCGCGATCGTTTTGTCCCAATGAAATTAAACCTCTACTTTTTTTTTCTCCCGTTCTTTTCTATTTAAAGTACCTAGACTGAAATATCTGTTGATCAAAAGATCAATCTTGTATATTTAAACGAATGGATCTAATGATACTTCGACCGAGACTTCGGTTTAATTCACACAATCTTCATATTCGTCTCGCTAACTCTAAAAATTCTATCGGAATTTCATTCATCCGAAAATCACTAGACTTTTTATTACCAGAATATATACTTAGTTTTTGTATTTTTGTATCAACCCAATTCTCTCATGTATTTTTATCCTTTGAATAATCACAAAAGTTATAATAAAATTCAAAACCAAAAGCATTATCTTACCTTTATTGCTTATATATAATCAAAGAATTTGTAATACATACGAATGCGCACAATAAGCACGAAGTGAGAAACAGTGGTAATTTAAGAAAAGGAATCGTATTATCTGGTGTCGTGTTCAGAAAGCATCTTTGTACATGAAAGTAAATCAAACATTTACATGAGTATTTTAAGACCAACAGTGTATTTATAAATAAGTTATATGTTATTATATAACTGCATCGAATGTAATCAATCTATTGCATCCCACCTTCTTCTCATTTTTTTTACAGTTTTTATCTGTCGTGTCATTTTCATAATATTACAGATTTATGAAATTTTAGTTTATTGTTTTCAGTTTATTCTATTTCAATTATCTACAATTGCCTATTGTTTTATTATTCAATATTGTGAATAATTGAAAATAACGTCGTAATTAAAAATAATTAAATTAATTAATTTAATTTGCGTACTAAGTTTTAATAAAAGACAAATTTAATTTATTTTTATTACTTATCATTTACCTTTACATTCCTATAAAAGCGTATGTTTATATATATATATATATATATGATAAAAAAATGTAGCAATAATATTAATAAAATAAAAACTCACACGTGTCTGTAAATTATATTTAAATGTTCAAGTAGTAACTACAATTCTGATATTTATGCATAGATAAGCATAAAATGTACAATAAAATAACCATTCCAAATGCACTTTATGTACATTGAAATTAATTAATCTTAAATATGGCTAAATAGATTAGTAATTCGTAATTATATTTTAATATTTAAAAGAATTCTTCTAATAAATTTCTATAAATTTTATTCGGTATCAAAATTAATGTGATTCCAAACGAGGTTCGAACGCGGATATATATATATATATGTATGTATATGTATATGTATAAAGTTGATCGGTTCGCTTGACTTTCAAGAGAAAGAGAGGATATGAAATTTTTCGTACAGGAATAAAATGTTTTTAGTGCATCTTTGCATATTTAACAATAAGCGAATTGTTATTTGTGGTTGAATGGACTTTCATATCCTTAAGATGTGATTGGCAGATTAATTTTCAGTGTATACATTATTAGGATGCTATGTAGAAAGTTTTAAAAGAGCGTTATATGAATTGTATATTTACTCTTCAATGGCACAATGATCATGACCCTCTGACCTAATTCGACATGGGATTCTTTAATTCAACTCATGTACATGCGCTCATGAGTTTCAATGTCGAGTAAGTACAATTATAATTATCTGTGACTTATTGTTCTGCGCAGATCATAGAAAGGTAATACTTAAAAGAAATAACGTGTAACTGTGATATCATTTCAACTCAGACCCATATACAACTTAATTGTATTATTATAATTAATTTTCATCTGAATTACGTGAAAAATATTTCATGAGAAGAATTTTAAATTGTCATACGCCTGCAATAAAAAGTATAATTAAATATCCATTAAGATTCAGTAAATATTATTTTTATAATAAATTTCATGACGACTTTGTATTTTAAATAATAATAATAATTATTATTATTATTATTGTTGTTATTATTATTATTATTATTATTATTATTATTATTATTATTATTATTATTATTATTATTATTAAAATGAATTCATAATAATTTAGTTGAAGTTAATGTAATTTTAATGAAATATTTTGAATGTGTTTTCGCGAATGATCGGTTGTGCATTAACGAAGGAATTAATAATTAATCCGCGTATGAATAAAAAATCCTTCTGATGGCATATATTTTTACGATCAGAGTTTGCACTTAAAAATATGAAGCTGTAAGGTAATCGATGATAAAAACAGGTATTACATCGGACGTCAATTTACATAATACTTATTTTACAAGTTACGTATGAAATCGGAATTGTATAATAGTTTGGAAATCGAAATCCTTTTAATTATAATACACGTTGAAAAACAAGTCTATTAAAATTGTTTTAAAAAGAATATCACGATTCGGGAAAAGAATTTAATGAGAATATTATGAGGGACGGGACGTAGCAAGTGACGATGGTGGCAAGTGCCGACTAGTATCGAAATTGAGGTAAGCGAAGACGCCGAAGCCGAATAGGAGAGAACAGTTTGGAATAAGTAATTTCAGTGGGAGAAGAAATGTCTGGGAAGTGAGTTAGGCAGAACGTTGATACGATCGAAAGCCTCGAAGTGGAATTGAGATTAAAAGGGACGGTAGCACAAATGCATATAAATCTTGGGAACTCAAGCGAAGAGAAACCTCCTCGTGAACATGCGTGAAAGGCTAGAAAAGGCGGCAAGGCGAAAACGGATGAGACGCCATTGATAGCCATTAAAAGCTAAACAAATAAGAGCCGAACAAAACTCACCAGTCGGTCAAGTCCTCGAGGGAGTGAAAGCCACTACTGACGGACGACGACAACGACATGATGATCGCGGTCCTGAGAGCGGCGCGTGACTGCGGCCCGTCCGGATCAGCTGGCACGCGATCAACGCACCTTATTCTTCACCATTTCGCTTTTAATCTGATTCACGTGCCCGTCCCCAACCACACTGCACCATCCTTACCATATGCTCTACCTATTTACTCGGTCCGCGGGCTCCTCAAAGGCAAAAATCTTAACTCCTCGGTCTTCCATCGTGTACTACTTTCGATAAGCCTGTTTATTATGCAGATCAAATAGATCATCTCATTCTACATTCTCAGATATGGTGTATAAATTTTTATTTTAAATGACGTATTCCGACAATGGTACGGTACCGACAATAAAAAGTTTATTAACAAATATTTATTTTCTAACGAATTCAATAAACTCATGGTAATTTAGTTTCTATGTCATGGAGTTACTAGAAATTATGTATTTCATAAAAATCTTACACAATTATGCGATTATTTTAAATTAACTAATTACTAATCTATACACACACACACACACACACACACACACACTTACACTTACACACACGTATACGTGTGTGTGTGTGTGTGTGTGTGTGAGTGTTTGCGGGCGCGCGTGTGTGGATATACTAGTATTACTTCCATCCATACAAATATTGTCACAGAATCGTGCTCAATTATCAATATAAAGGTCATTTATAACATTTATAAATATCTTAAAAAGTATTTTAACCGGTTTTACATTTGGTTATAAAATATTGTCTTTGAAAATCAACTGAAATTCGTTTTTTAATTCAATTCTCTATTACATCCAAATAAAATTTACCTTATAAAATTTAATTGAATATAATTAATTGCGTTATATTGTTGTTTCAAATATTTCGAGTAATGTAGCTTTCACCATAAAGTAGAATTCTTTTATTTATCGAAATTATTACGATAAGATTAATAAAAAATGTTATTTTTATACATTAGCAAACTAAATTAATATTTTGTACACGATGTAATAAATATTTCTTTGATATATTAAAATAAGTTGAATACTTAATTAAATGAAGCAAATAGAAAAATTTTATCTAATATAAAATTTATTATAATAAGCCAAATATATTTGTAGGGCAGCCTTTATGATTTAAATGATTAAAATGTATTTTGTAGCTAAGCGTATAAATATGTATATATTTATAAATATTATGTAATAATTCTAAATGGCAATAATATTTATTTCATATAAAAAACTTGCACATCAAATAATACGTTCAATTAACATGCTCAAATTAAATTATTCACATCATAATTAAAAAATAAAATAAAAATATAACATGCATAAGTAACTACTAAATGATTTCAATTCACACAAGTAATAGAAAAGGGATGTTTAAATATTACTAAAACTATTTACCATGAGTAAAAACGACTTTTTACGAATGAAAATATTTATTCTTTTACTTTAAACAAGTAACTACGAAGATTCTACAAATACTTTAAAATACAGGAATATAAAGGGAATTTCATAATATTTGAACACACGTTGAAAACAAAAAAATATTATTGAGAAAAAAAATCATTCATCAAATCATTTCAAATCTTATGATCTACAAAAACGAATCGAAAGGAAAATGACTTTATCGGCCGATGCAAACTCACAATGAAATACACAGAGGTAGTTGCATTCACACAAAACGAGTGGCGTTAGCTTACAAGCATGAATGAGAGCTGCTTTACCTTCGCGGTTCCACTTGCTCGATCGTTAACTCGGACCGGGCATTGCTTTAAAGAGAAAAACAAAGATGAGATTATTAACAGATTATTCATCGAACGTTTTATTATATTCAGTTGATCTAAACGATCGTGGGATCTCTGCTGTTTTTCTTATTAAAACATAATTTTTTGATATTGCACACTCTTTTCAAAGAAATTTCATCAACAATTATGCATTCTATGAGAAATATTATTTATTACGGAATTCATTCATCAAAGTTGATCATTCACGTATCCTTATTAACTATTATTTATATTCTTCTCATTAAATTTTGTTTTTAGAAATTTTTCTACCAAGTGCACTGACTGACATTGAAGTTATTTCCTTATTACGTATGCGCGCTCGAGCTCGTCTTATTAATATAAAACTTCGATTTTTAAAATCAAAAACGTTAATTCATATTGGATGTAATGTCAGAATTATTAAAATGATTTCTTCTGTCTCGAAAAATTTTACCAAGTGCACGAACTACCATTGTGGTTATTTCCTTATTATGTATGCATATTCAAAGACTTCTTGGCTATATTAAATTTTGATTTAATTAAAAACAAAAATGTTAGTTTATTATTTAATATTTAAGGATTATTCCGACGATTTCTCTTCTCACAATAAAACCTAATGTTAAAGTTACCTTTACTGTCTTTTACAATTTTTTTAGCAGTCTTTCATTAAAAATCTTAGAATCTTAAAAAACTGAAAAATAATTATATTTCATTAATATAGTTATCATAATATAGACAGAAATTAATTTATTTTGGATAATATATTTGCATTTTTTAAAATAATTTTCATTCGTGCATTATTATGAGTTAATATCTTAAAGTTGGATAGTATTTTATTATATTTTTTATGAAAATGATTATTTTTGTACAAAAATAGAGCATTCGATTACTACTTCTGATTAATTATTCTATCGCAAACAATAAAAAGTGCTGATATTCTTATTAATAATTATTAATTAAGAAACTAATTTTAATAAATAATGTGATTCTGTTATTTAAAAAAAAAAATCGGATTAATATTATTAAATAGTTTTCCTTTCAATTACTAACTACAAAGTGAGTGAGGACCTTACTGGTTAACGATACAATATTGTCATTATTAATATTAAATATGAAACAAGTAAAAAATTACTTTCATAAATTAAGCTCAATTGCAATCGACTTTAGTTTGTTGTAAACCTTATATTACTGATTGTAAGAATGCGTATGTTATTTCAAGAAGGTGCTGGTGGAAAAAGGTATTTTTTACATCTTGCGAATACGTAATTGCATATCGCCATTTCTTGTATTCTTACAGTATAATAATGCACTAAAATTGAGGTCATGTTATACAATCATCGAAAAAATATATTAGTTCAGGACTGTTTTTTCATTCTGTTTTATGTATGATCTGAATGTATTCTCTTAGCCTTGACATAAATATTTACATCGTTCCAGATTAGTCCTGATTTTTGAAATTTTGTTCAAGGTATCAGGATTATCAAAGAACTGGATTAATTGTACTTACATAAAAAATATAAAAATTTATTCGGTTAAATTAATTTATTTTGCAGGTATTTTAAATTTTTTTAACGAATATCTTTTAAATTAAATATTTTTAAATGTTTCATTATTGTAGATGGAAAAAAAATTGTTTGATATATTATTATTAAGCATTTCGTCATACGTAAATTGTAATACGTAATTTATTACTATATTAAAATATCATATTTTATTAAAAGATGTCTTTTTGTGAATTTTAAAATAAAAATATAATTAATATATTTGTTGTATTAAAAACATATTTAACAAAATTAATTGTATTGAAATATAAAATTACAAATATATTGCAATTATTAGAAATTAATTATCTGAAGCCGTATATACCTTTCCTTAAGTTTATAAATATGAATAGTGGTAAGGAATTCAACAGAAGTGTTTTCGACTTGGCTATACATTCTGTTGAACATTTGTTATTGAAAAATAAAGCAATTAAAATATTTATAAAAAAAATTATGTAGTCGTATGGTTGTTGTAATGCGTCAAATTTTGTTAGTTAATTTTATTTATTTAAAACAGTAAAAAAAAAAAAAAATTTTAAATTATTTAAAATTACAAAAAGAAATGTGCGATGGCCGGGAATCGAACCCGGATCAACTGCTTGGAAGGCAACTATGCTGACCATTACACCACCATCGCACCTATGTACATATGGTACTTCATGATACATTGATGACACTTTAGTATCTATTAACTAAACAAAAAAGTCGGTTGTAAAACTCACTTGGACAGTATTTATGTCTTATCTAATAATCCCGGATAAGACATAAGATAAACCAATGGATTAAATAGATCGGGGGGGGGGCGGCATTCAAGCGCCCGGGCCGTTCTATAGAGATCCAGGTCGATAATGTTATTGGTAAAGCGAAATAAGTAGGACCGAGTTTTCTTAATCCGTTTTCCGGAGGAAAAAAATGTCTCCCCCCCTCCTGCCCCTGAACAAGGAATTACCGCGCCACGACGACAACTTCTGACACTGACAATGTCAGTAGCGCCTCGCGCGTCCAACCCACCTGAAGGTTTGATGCTTGTCCTGCATCAGCGACACCGGCGTCTTCTTCGAGACGGGCCGGCCGCTCTGCTCGAGCTCGACCATAGCCTTCGCCAAATGCAGGTCGCTCTCGTTCATTCTCCTAGGCTCTTCTCTTAGAATGCCAGCATGCGAGCCGCACCGAAAGATGTCTCGTAACGCACTGTTTTCCGCCAAGAAAAATACAAAAAGGTCGCTCTGGGAGAGAGACCTGGCCACTCTGGGAGAGAAAGAGAGAGGTCGGGCACCTATTATTGGCGCGGAATAATGCGCGCGCAGGTAAGCGCCCGGGGCTTTCGAACGGTTCGCCGCCCCGCGGGGAGGAGCGGCTGGTGCCGATTCCACCGTCAGCTGATCCGCCCTCGACCGAGGGCATCAATTCGCACGAGATTGGCTGGCTTTCTTCCCCTTTACTTCCCCGAGGAAGTAGTACATTACTTCCTTCACACTGACTCATGCGCCTCTTCCGCCCTAACCTTTTCCCCTTCCTCGCCCCGTGAAAATCCGTAGCCTTTTTTATATTTCGCCAAGATATGGTAAAAATCGGGAAAAAGGCCTTTTACTTATTTTCATCATTGGTTTTTAATATTCCATCGGAGTTTACGATCGCTTTAAGATCTAGAGGATTTACATTATCATAAGCGGGAAAAACCTCGACTTTCGAGCTTTCGTAAGTTATCGCTTTTTAAACTGGGACGGATTTTCCATTTCGTTTCACTATCCGTTACATTATTAAGACAACATTGACGACTAATCAAGAACCTTTATTGCGCAGCAGATTAACAATTAATTTTTTTTTTTTTTTTTTTTTTTTTTTTTTTTTTTATTGTTACTCTCAACATTACAGCAAGAAAATAAGCACTAACGAATATTCCATGTATACGTGTGTGCGCGCGTGTGTGCGCAGCATCGTACTTCGTCGGTTTAGTAGCGTAATGCCAAAGTTGCTATAAAAAGTTCCTCGTTATTCATTAAGAGTATCAAGGACTCGTCCTTAAATACCAATGGCCGTTCTTTAATCATTTGAGAGCCACGCAGACACGTATAATATTCTACTCAATCAAGTTTTAGACGGACAATGAATTTTCAAATCGGGGTCGCGTAAAATCTACATGTCTCAATACTTTTCATTGAACTCCCATTAATTCATTCTATAGCAAATGCCGTTTATTTCTATAATTAATACTAGTCTTCTAATCTTCTTCTAATCTAAGGTTTTATAATTTTTCTGCAATGCGAATTATATGATCCATAAGTATGATCCATATTTAACGTTAATTCATTTCGTCTTTCGTAAAATATTTGCAGCTGAAGCGTTTTCTCTCTCAGTGCTTCATTTCGTAAGAATTAATAAAGTAATTTAACTGTATTTATTTACATCAGTATATGCTTATTGTTACAGAATTTTAAATAAGCAATTAATTAATTATTGTGCGATGTAGATTGTGATTGAAAAATATATTTTACAATGTTGTATGCATATAAAAAATAAATCGTCAGATAATATTTCATTGTATAATTGAAATAAAGACGAGATGAAATTACCACATAAATTGAAGTACATAAATACGAATATTTATTTAAATGTATGTAAAAATTTAGCGGCGCATTTAAATTAATAAAAAAACCCTTAATTTTAGCAGGCGAAATGTGTAACTTATAAGTAAACCAAATCAAATATTTGTTACTAATAAATCAATTTCAAATAGTACGAGTACCGGAAGTCACGTATTTATTACTTACATTAATGTATTCATCTGAACTGAAAATTATATTGACTTATGAAAATCGTAGAAAATTGCACCTGTGGTAAAAAAAATTGTAGGTTATATGGATGGATATATAATACAATGCATTCACTTGGGTAAAAATTACTGATAAAGATTAAACATTTTAATTTGTCTGTGAACTAGGTTTTACAAAATCTATCAACATGTAATTCTTCAGTATTTCCGCTGATGCATTTTGAAAATAAATTTATATTCAAAATATTTGTATATTTTACATAAAGTAAATTGGAGCTTAACGTATAAATAATTTCAGTTTCCGCATTAAGTATATTTCATTCAAAATCATTACAGTTACTACAAAAGTATATATTTGTATGTATAATATAAATTTTCTTTACACCTTGTATTTATATTCCATTTAAATACCAAATAAATATCTGTTCCAATAATTGTTTTTTTTTATATAAGATTATTTTTTAGTTTAATGGGCCTTAAATAATTTCTTTTCGATTATCAAAAACTTGATTCTAAAAAAACTTCATAGGTTCAGAAATATTTTTTCAAAACAGAACGAGTTTGTTAAGTGTCTGTTTTATTGCATATTTTATACTTTTAAAGTATCAAATGAAATTTCTATTATGTTAAAGAATTTTCAACAATAAGTTGTTTTTGCACTTATATTTTAATTATAACTATTATTATGCATATATCAAACTGCATGTAATCTTTAGTTTTTTTTTTTTTTTTACGTATATTTTGAAATATAAAATATATTCTTACAATAAAATTTATTAATTCTGTTAAAAAATTTCTACAATTAAATACAAATTTATTTTAACTGACAAAATATTTCAGCACAAAGGATTTTATCATTTTGTTTAAAATATTAAATATAATAGATTTTTTAAAGATTTTTTACAAAGTCAAAAAGGCTATATTTTTATAATATATGTAAATTTCAAAATCTAAATCTACTGTAAATATCGTATTCTATTAATAGAAAACGGTTAAATAGAAATACTCTATTATTTAAAATTCTAACTCGAATAAAAGAATTTATAGAAATTCAATGTTTTTTATTTATATATATATAAAAGAACATGAAAAGTTATAAGAAGAATATATGATTATTATTTATTATAAAAGTCTATTTAAAATCCATTAAATTTGTTCATTATTTAATTCAATTCATGGAAAATTACGTTACCAACTTTGAAATATACAGTACTTTTAATGTTTCTCACAAGAGTGCGCCACATGTTTACCGGTAGTATATTTACATGAATATGATTTTTACCGACTATTAATAATTCATACATATATACGTTTTATAAAATAAAACATTTACATTATTAGTAATTATAAGTTTGAATTTCTAATATTCAAGTAATAAATATTTTGAACATAAAATGCATAATGCAATCTAGTATTCTGTTTATTTAAAAAGACAATTTGTACGTTATATAGATAATTTGGGCACAAACAGTTTTATTGTCTATTAAATTACATTTATATAATATAGTAATAAATAAGATTAGGATTTTTATTAATCATAAAGCATTCTTTTATTAAAATTTTTAAATCGAAAATGATACTGCAGATATAAAATTTCAGTTTTCATTGAACTGTTTGTTTTGTTAATTTAAACCATTTTCTATTTGATAATGATTTATTTTGATAATGAATGGTAACGATGTATTGTGCAATATTTATTAAAAGCGCATTATATAGTTTATATGGCTCTTATAAAAAAGCAACTCGATAACTTGTTATTAATACATTTATTTACTTAACCTAATACAAAAAAGATGTTCAAAATATACATTATTTACAATTATGGATTATAACGTTGATATGCACAACTGCATTTTTATAATCGACTAACTACTCGATTAAGTAGCTGCTTAAAAATATAATAAAATGTAGGCTTATCAGCAAGTTTTATTTGAAAAATATCATAAATATATGCTTCACACGCGACTTATTATCTAGATTTGGCTATATCAGTCGTTGAACTTGAAACCTACACATTCAAAAGTAAATAAACGGATTTTCACGGGAAAAGCAATAATATTAATGTCATTTCTTGGAGAAAATAGGGAATACGTTTTCCAAAGTCTCAAAGAATTAATTACAGAACTTGATAATATGTACAATAACAAAGGCTTATACAATAAATTGAATTATATATAAAAAAAAAAACAAAAACACATGAAGACATTGGACTCATTAAAGTCATTCCACTCCTAAGTTTCAGGCATTTATTCATATATACCGTTGCTTAGTTCTATTATTTATTAGAATACAAAACAGTCTCCGTAAATGCAACCCATTGAGTCGCTCACATACACTCTTCAATTTAAGTGACTTACCGCGTTTTAAGATTAAAACCGGGATGATTTCTTGTTATTCTTTAATCAAAATGAATCAAATGCTCTATTTGATTCATATTTAGTTTTGTTTTTTACATTATACGGCTAATATTTTTTATAAAGTATAATATTATTATATAGTTTTCGTGATAAATTGTATAAATTAAGTTAAAAAATAAATTAAACTATAAAATATATAAAATACTTGTATTTTTTGCTTTATAGATGTTATGCTTTTAAGGATCATGATAGGAAACTTGTTAATATTAATAAATTTATTAATATTAATAAGTATTAATTTATTAATACTTATTAAGATGTATTATTATTATATTTTATTACGATGGCATCAATTAATATTATTAGTAATGAAATTAGTTTTTTAAAATATTTAAAAATGTTTTCTGTATTATTATATAATTAATTAAGAAGAATTTTAACTAAAAAAAAATGAATTTAAAATCAAATTATTAAAAATTGATTACAACATAATTTAATTATTTGTTAAAAATTCTCATTTGTTGTTCATAGTTTTAAAGAACATCCGATATAGTTGTATTTTTGGATACTTCCAAAATAATAATTTATGTATTAATTTTAAATATAAATATGTAAGTTTGATAGGACAATTAAGAAAAATATTTTAAATTAACACACTTAAGTCCTTTAGAAATATTTAAAAAATTAATCGTTACCATTACTTCAATGGTTTTATATTGTTCTTTTTCAATGTTTTATGCAATTTCATATTAATTTAAAACTGAGTTTGCCGAAATAAAATTATAATAATGAGCTAATAATCTTAAATTAATGCTTTCACTGTTTCGTATCGTCTCTCTTCGTCTCTGGGCGCGTCAAACTTATTGTTAATACATCATTATAAATATTATAAATTACAGCGTTCAAAAATGTTCAAAAAATTTATCTCACAATTTCGTATATTTTTTTAATCTCTAAAGAATGTAAAGCTTATTGGCAAGCATTACCCTCGAAGTTAATTATCATAATAATCAGTGCCTCTGAGAAGGCCGGCATTGGACGTACATTTCGACTTTGCTGTTTATGATGCGAACGTAACGAGTACAGGCTCGGATGAAAAGGGCAGGGAGCTGCTGGTCTGTAAAATAGGAGAATATTAATTATAAAGAAGAGCAGCTGCATAATGAAAATATGAACAAATTACAATAATAATCGTGATTTTCAGTCCTCACGAGTTCGAGGTATTTCGAGTACACATATAAAGCTCTGATTATAAATATTTTCATTTTGTAAATATATTAAATATTGCACTTATTTGGCGTAATTGAATTAGTAATTAAATTAATTGTCTAATGATTATAGTTTCACGTCTGCTGCACATGAATTCTATGTGCTTGACAATATTTAAATAATTATAAAATTCGATTAAAAAGCTGCTAACTCGATAATTTAGCGGAGAATTTAATGAAAAATGGCATTCATTGTAATTTTTGAAGCGATAATGATTTTAGAGTATGTAAGGTATTGGAATCCATTGAAAAAGTAAAACATTTAATAATACATGTTAGAAATGCCAGATCTGAAACAAGGTGAGCAAGTTGACGTAAATGATAACAAAATCCCGTCGCATTCCTTTTAATGTTTTTGAGTGAAACGATGAAACGTACTAACACGGGAAAATGCGATGACTTCGCGAGCTCATAGAAGCGCAACTGAAGCGTGAACATTCGCAAAGCGTCGCGTTATATCGTGTTACGGCTTGTGTCCTGCTCGACCTTTACCTCCGCTCGCGCTTCTAATTAGTTTTTACAGTAAATCTCATCCACATAAAGAGTTCTTTGTTTCTCGCGTCATAAGCGTCAGATTTACAATAATTTATATGACAATTGCACTGCGATAAGCCTGACAGTCTGAACATTTATCGGAGAATTAAAATAAACGCTTAGTATAAAAGGAGTAAGAAGTAATGCGAATAATAATGTCCCTTGCAAGGCAAGAAATATTATTATTAGATCGACTGAGAATTTGTCCTAATTTTACAAAGCTTTCTTATTTTAGATTGAAAATAATAGAAGCGGTGGTCTACTTGGGTATTTCAACGGCATTCTTGAAAGCATTTTTCAATTAGGACGCTTCGTATCAACCGAAATTATTGAGAGTTTCCTTATCTGGACTTTGACAAAATACCAACATCCATTAAAATTACAATAACCTTACATCATTAATATTTACAATGCATGTTAGTATTAGTATTAAGTATTGTTAATAAAAACGCTCGGTTTTAGCATTCATTATTACAATGTGATACGTACAAGACCCTTTTTAAATCTATCTCGTTTACGTTTCTTTTACGTAATCCACGTATACATATATACATATATATATATATATATATATATATACACACACTTATGAAAAGTCACTTTCCTCTTCATTGCAATAGTTTTTCATTTATTAGCCCAAAAAATTTTTATTGTCTAATGAAAGTTTTATTTAATTGAATTAGCGGAACGAATAGGCTTTTCGATGTTAACACTCGGGTAAGTGGATACGAAAAATGTTGTTAGAGGAATTGTATGTAAAGTGAGGGTAGCCTGGGGATTCGAAGGGCTTTTGTGTAGAATATGAAAGGGCGTTGATATTTTTTTAATGGATATGGCGTTGCGCGAGGGTTCGCCAATGAGATAAGAGCGCAAGCAAAGAAGTTAGAGGAAGAAAAAAAAATGAATAAAACACGTGTAAAACCGAGCAGAGTTAGTATTGTTAGAGCACACACTCACATGCCTTCTCATCGGTATCGGGTTCGGGGCTGAAAGACTGGCAGGATGGCTGCTGGATATACATAGCCGGCTTCAGAGGCCTGCCGTCCTGGTCCTCAAGCTGGACGACGAGGCCGTGGTTGCTGTTACTCGCGTGTCCGTGTTGGGGGTTCGGCCTCCAGAAGCGTAAGCCCTGCCTCACGTCCAGGGCCAAATGGCTGCCCTGGGATGTCAGGGGGGTCACGATCGAGTCCATCAGCCGCTTTTTCGCTATTAAAATGACAATTTGGGATTTTAGAACTGACTAATTATGTATGAATAAGCTTGAGTATCGGCTCGCGGCATCGATAGTTCACAACTTTCCCGACTGCAGTACTAAATCGTTAATAGCTTTTACGAAACTTTAATTGGATACGATCTTTTTCCATTTAACGTCGCTTCTTCCACGCGATTAGCGGTTACAAATTTTCATTTCTACGTACATTCCATGGGGTTATTATAATTTTCAAATGTTTTATTTAAACAATCAGCTATGCCAAGTTAGTAATACTATTACTAACATGGAACAGAGATAATTGGGGGGGGGGTGGCAAGCGAGTGCTCTTCATATTATATTTATATCTTTCGTTTTCTTCTTCACTAAAGGATAATTTATGTTGCTACAATAATATTTCGCTACAATAATAAAAATTAAAGAAAACGTGCAGTAAGTATCAGGATTGGATGTTTCATGTTTCATGTAATTATTAGCATAGGAAATATTTAACGCCAATGCCAATAATATAATAGTGTTATGTGCATGTCAGTGCATTTGATGAGCCAACTAGTTGTACTTTACACCAGTTGGCCTCTTCGTGGTATCTCTTTTTATGTTTTCAGATAAAATGGAAATCCTGTTTCCGAGCTCCGGAGCTATGAATAGAAAATGGAAACATCGATATTCAAAGAAGATTAAATACGGCGAATTAAAGTATCGAGGATCGCTTTCTCAGCTGTTGGGAAAACCGCATTCCTTGGAATTTCCTTAAGCATTTCCTTCTAATTATCGGCTAGAAAAAATGCTTTATCTCTATACCCGTTTGGTGACATTTTTTCCCCCAGCGCACCGAGCCTTCTTCGTTAATGCAATCTTATTTTTATCCGAGAGGTTATAAATAGTCTGGAGTTTCATTTGGACATTTAAGCCAGCGGTTACGTTAAATCGTAATGTACGTGTAATATGCAAATGTTAAGTAACGCGAATAAGCCGACGATTTTACGGCACTTTAATATTAATCAATTGATTTAATCGGCCCCGTCAGCGGCTAATTCGATAATTACCCCGATGCTTTTTCAGCGATTTCGTGTAGAAGTAAACTGATACTCTAATTTTCTTCTCGTCCTCCTCCTCCTCCTCCCCCTCCTCCTCCACCTCTTCTTCGTAAGTACTACTACTTGGCGATGTGTAAGTATCCTGAGGCAATTTGAACAATCTCAATTTCGCGGCCAACACGTGCTCTCCGGAAGTTAAGTTCAGCTGGAAGTGCATGTTCATAGAAAATGGATCGGCCCAAGCTTCCGCATCGGCATTACGGGGAACTTGACCTATAAAATAGAGGAAACCTTGTAACTACGACGATTTTATTAAAATTAAAAAAAGTCCGCACAAGTAATTATTAGCTATCGCGCTCGGCTCGTTTTTAAATTATGCGTTAAATTATTCCTAACTATTTGTGATAACGATAATGAGCCTTCAGTCCCGCTATGGATTACTTGATTTTCAAGTGATAATGAAAAATTATAATTCACTTAATTAATATTGATGTAGCTTACAAATAGGGGAGAACATTGTCAGCCTTTCTCGTTGAATTTGATTGTTGCTCGAGGTGAAGTTAAACCTTCCCGTCATGGCTAATACACGTAATTTGATGTCCTCGATCGCTTTCTGTCCTTGACTGAAATTAAAACATATAGATCTGTGTAATTATTTTATTGCACTGCTTTCAATAGATTAATTCGAGCTACGTATTAATCACACACAAAAGTTAATAGCCTTATATATATATATGTACGTACGCACTTATGCATTAGGCATGTTGGGTTTATAAGCATGCGCGCTCGTACGCGACGCACGTACGCACACGCCCACACAGGTCGTGCGAGTACACGGATTAGTACAAAACATGTATATATAGCGATGGTTCGATGTTATTCATTGGATATTAACGACGATATTAGGTGGGAGTGAACTTTTCCGACTTATGAATCTTCTATTATTCACTTTAAATTGAAGCATAAAAAATAAATTTAACGTAAAATCTATAAAGTTATGTATTATAATACAAGTTATGTTGCTAGCCGGGAATATTTCGAGTAATCAGTACGATATCTAATAATTCCTTGTAAATTAAAAGATTAATCAATCAATTACACGTTCATGATCGTAATATATTCAAAATAAATTAAGCGAGTCGGGAAAGGACGTTTAATCCCTAAGGCTGCTAATGGAGATAAAGTAAATGTAGAATGAGGCGAGCTTGAAAATCTGTCATTTTAGTTGTGAGCAAGCCATAGCGTGTGCGATTATCCTCTGGTTAGGGCCCCGAGGTTAGCCGAGGAAACGTGTCGACCGACGGAGGGGATGAGAGTCATGCTAATGTCCGCCTAAAATGTGTCTGGCGATCAATTTACTAATAACTTTTATCGAGTTTCGTGACGTAGTATGCGCGCCGCTCTTCCGCGTAAGCGTGTTATGCAAGTCTAAAAGAAATCCTATTTTAGAAAGATATGCAAGCCAGCATCCGTATAATGTATGTATGGTACCTGTTGCGCGTCGCGGCACTTTGCATTAATAATCCGTCGGCGGCTAGACGCCGACTAGACTGAGAGAGACGAAACGACCGTCGGCGTGTCTCTCTCTCTCTCTCTCTCTCTCTCTCTCTCCCTACATCCCTCCCACCATCGTGCCCTTTCATGCACTCTCTCTCTCGCGCTCTGCCTCCCTCTCTCTCTATCTTTCTCGCGCGGCGCGTAAATCCCGATCTTTTTACTCTTCCTTGAGTCTCTGATTTCCCTCCACCGTCACTCGCTGGAATCTCATCTCGCGACCGTTGACCGTCCACCGACCGAATCCTCGAATGCCGCGCGACTCGAGCATGAAGAAATCGTTTTAGGGCGGACCTGCTTTTTTGGAAATCTTAGAGCTTCGGATTTTAAATTGTCTTTCAGACGATCATCCCTTCCCCTTCCACAACCCCATCGTCTTTTAATTTCCTAAAAATAACTACCGAAATACAAAACCATCCAATCCTCCAATTAAGGAAATATAAATATATGGTATGTACAATGAAGCTTGGTGTACAATATTTTTATAGGCTTTAAATACTTAAAAATAAATTGCTTACAATCTTTATAATATTATTGGAATTTCTCGATTGCCGTGTATTGTGTGTCAGTATTTGCAACAGTGAATGAAAGTTTATTCTGATATACAGTTTTTTTTTTTTCATTTTTATGTTTTTCGTAGAATCATTTACATTTTTATTATTAAATTCATAAGGCAAAATTAACTCCTGCTCGTTTTTATCATCATTGTCCAAAATTCTTAAAAGTTATTATAACAGAAAATTTTCTAAGATTTTACTACCGCGTATGTTTAAATTTAATATTTTTAAAATCAAAGGTTGTTTTAGTAATAATTATCGTCTCGGCTACTTATACAGACTATGTGCAAGAAGGTCGAGTTCAGAGACTTTAACGCTCTCGACGAAATTTAACGAATTTCATTTGGCCTCTTTTTATCCCCCCCTCTCTCTCTCTCTATCCCCCCCCCTTACTTTTCCGAATTCGTGCTACCTTAATTCCAGTCGTGCGCACCTTGATGTGTATCAATAACATCGACAGATAAAGAAGTCGCCAAAGGAAGGCATGCAATCAATCACTGAAGAATTTATAAGTTTCGTCTTCCCTCGGCAATGATCCAATTGAAGACGTGGAGAGAAAGAAACAGGAAGAAGGTAAAACACTTCGAAGGAGAAGCAATAAAATCGATGGATATATGAACACGAAGACGCACGAAACATGGAAGACGTAAGCAAAAGAATAAAATTAATGAGATGGAGGAAAGTAGTGAAAGATTTAAAGGGTAGCGTGCAATTACCGTCAGTACATGCATTCATTTGACTTTTAGCTTAATAGAAAAAGTGTTTCCTGGTAGGATAATGATTAGTGCGCCAAGGATAGATGCATATATGTAGAAATATACACAAGAACTGCAGATGGACTTATGTAAAAATGTCATATAAAAGTAGTAACTCATCAAAACGAATAAAAGTCTGAAAAAATCAATGCATTTAGATAGAGAAAAGGGTATTTCTAAAGGGGAAAAAGGTCTGAGGGTAATAGCTATGGCTAATAGTTGAAAATCTAGTCTCTTGTGGAAATTGTTCGAGTAGTCATAGTCGTGGTTTTGCTCCACTAGAATGAAATGTCATAAAAATTCTTACACATAAGGAAGATACAGAGGAGAAATACTAATTTTTAAGAACAGAAGTAATGATAGTTTCGTAAAACAGTAACTTAATTTTTTCTTTTGCACTTTGGTTTATATTTCTGAGCGATATTTTACGTACGAAAGGTGAAGAAAATGAAATAATTGCAAACAAAACAATCTAACTATTAACTATTTTCTTCCGATTTATATACATGCGCGGATGCGCGCGCGTACGCAAACACACACGCATTTGTATGTAATTATTTGTATCGTTTTGTTGCTGAGAGAAATAAGTAATTCAAGGGAGAGAATATAAATAAAAAATGAGTGCAAGAAAGGAATAATTTTATATTCTTCTGTATTTCTTAAAATTTTTTTTTTGTATGCAAATAAAAATCAGAGTATACGAGGTCGGTGACAGAAAAACTACAGCAATTAGAAAGGTAAGACTAAACCCATATTCCTTTCCACTTGTCTACTTTTTTCTATGTCTCTTTCAGGGTAGAAAAAAGAACGTAGGATAAATGAAACAAGCGTGGAAAAGAAGATCGACAGGTAAAGAGAAATATAGACATATTATGCAGAGAGGAGATACAAAAGGAGATTGAGAAAAAGAAGACAGAAGGCGAGAGAGATATAGAGGAAGAAAAAGGAGAAAAAGCGAGATATGTAGAAACTCTGTTAGTGCGTGTGCGTACGAAGGAGAGAGAGAGAGAGAGAGAGAGAGAGAGAGAGAGAGAGAGAGAGAGAGAGAGAGAGAGAGAGTGAGAGTAAGAGAGGGAGGGAGGGAGGGCGAGAGGGAGGGTGGAGAGAGCGCAAGTGAGAGGGCGAGAGCTATAGAGGCATTTTTTTCGAGAGACTATACGACGTTTCTCATGGCATGCACGTTAATCTGGCGGCGTCCAAGTCACGCGTTTTACAACGTCTCGATGCATACGTGCTTCGTCTGCCTGCCGTCTGGGAAACCAGAGACTAACAAGCTCCGCAAGCGCGAGCTAATAAAATAAAAAGAGAAAAGGAGAAAAGGAGAAAAGGAAAAAAAAAAACGTCGGCGCGGGACATGGAGCGGGACGTGAGCCCACTTGTCCAAGGGATTACGTTCAACGATTGTACCCAAGTACTTATGCAAGGATGCCTCGGACTGCCCGCCCGCCATTTTCGATTTTCTTGCCGTCGCTCCACCCCCACCCAACCGATAATGATAATTCCCGGCCTCGCCCCCTCGTCCTTTCCTTGGCCGCCTGTTCGCTGGTCTCCTTCAGAGGCTTCCTCCAGCCGAGGCGCGTCTTTATCGGGATCGCGTTCGGACACGTCAAAGTGGATCGACTAATTGTTCGACGCCATTTCGGCTGGCGGTTCACCAGCCTCGATAAGAACCCCCGTCGCCCTCCCCCACCCACCTACCCACCATCCGTCCCATACATATTTTATTATCCATTATATTATGGAATTCGTAGATCTTTCTTTCCTCCTCCTCCTCCTCCTCCTCCTCGCCCCCAACCCACGCCACCCGACCCCACCCCCTAGTTCCCTTTACTCACGGATGAAATTAAGGACACATACTGCTTGCCACTCTGCTGCTATTCCCGAAGGATGTTATTTTCTTTTTGGGCATTCATTACTTCACAGGAAGGCCGGGCTTCTTCCCCTCTAAATGATTGGCATTGCTCGATTATTACAAGTCCTTCTCGGAAACCGTTTAATCATAGATTCGCTTCTATAGCCGTATCAAATAACTTGATTCATATATCGCTTTTGTATTTCATTGATTCATATATCGCTTTTGTATTTCCATAATTCAGTAAAAGTATTTTTTTTTGTAATCGTCCATACGCTCATTTATTATTATATTACGATCTGCTTCCCATAAAACCGCCTTGCGAAATCTTACATTATCATTTCTTTGATAAAATACCTTTCGCTAACGTACAAACGCACACATATATTTTGGGCTTGCATGTAGTATTTATTATTTCGTTCCTGCCGATACTTATCAAAGTTCAAAGTTTTCGATCACAAATCAAACGTCAAAGTTTGTTAAAATATTTCTTTCTCGCGCTGATGAAAAGCGAAGATGAATAGCGAAACGCACGCGAGTAATTAATTTTATATTTTCGTCAAATGTTATTGGGAATGCAAAATATTTATTACAGGCAGGAATGCATGAGTGCGGTTAAGGGTAGGCGAAATAATTTATAAAAACAAATTCATGCAGCTTCTGAAACAAGACGCAGTCCGTAATTATTTTGCGGAGCTGATTTAGCTCACTTCTCACTACTCTCTCTCTCTCTCTCTCTCTCTCTCTCCTACGATTCTACGTTATAAAAGAGCTCGCTTGAGATTTGGAACCAGTCTGATCGTTCACTCCATTACGACTTATAAAGCGGATTGAACTAGATAGGACTTTGCTAGGTCAGCATATGAAATCCAAGTACATGTTTTGCGCAAGCTTATGAATGCAAATATTGTTTACCATTAGGATACAAATTTAGTTATTCATTATCATTATAATACCTATTTAGAGAAATATATAAGATTTTACTATTTTAATTAATTGATAGTCTCGCCAAAGAATAAAGCTGATATTTAAAATATATCGCTGATATTTATTATCAACAATCGAATCTTGAAAACTTTGTCGATTTAGAAACGATCGCGTATGGCCCGTACATTTACATCGACCGTGACTTTTGCAATAGAAAAGCTTTCAAATGGACTGTCAAATATTTTCTATTTTCATAATCATGAAATGAGGCAGAGATTTTCTGAATAATAAATGCGAATGCGATTAAGAGCAATAGGAGAATTTCGATAGAATCCGAAAGCTTGGTTATCATAGATTTGCGTAGATTAGCTCGACTCTCGTGGATATAAATAAAAGAGGCTCGTTTTTTTTTTTTTTTTTTATGCTTTCGGGATTTATTTACTTTCTAGCCTATTCTGGCCAATGCGAATGGCGGGGGGGGGGGTGTGTGGAAAATTTATGTCCGACTCTTACCGCGGGATCATCGGCAGCTCCGACTTCGCACCTCCGCCTAAATTTAGCAGTTGCCGCGGCCCCGTCGAGGACGTTTGCCCAGAGCTCGCGATACGTTTCGGTTATGCCTGCGGTTAACGTGCACCAACGTTCGGTACCGCGACTCACGGGAAGGAAAAAAGATATTAAGTCGCCCCCCCCCTTCCCCACCGCCACAGACCGGCCGCCTTTACCTACCAACTACCAAATGAATGTCGCCGGATATTTTTATGAGACGTTGCGAAACTCGCCGTGTAAATAAAATTCCAAATTAAAATACTATGTTTCTCAGACGTTGACGTTGACTCTTCTTCCTCTTCTTCTTCTTCTTCTTCTTCTTCTTCTTCCTCCTCTTTTTTTATTATTAGTTTAATCATTTATTTACTTATATATTTATTTATTTTTTTATTTTTTCACTTGCAGGCAGAAAATTTCAAGGCATTTCCTTGTAATGGGTTTGAAGCACCGCGACATATTAATTACTTTGGTTACTTATTATTATTTTCAGAATTAGAGACGAAGCTAAATATTCCAAATACCTTTAAGATCTTAAATTTTCACGCACGTTCTATAGTTAGAAGAAATATATTTTATTTATTGAATCCTTAGAGGGAACGTTAGTATGCAAACTGTAATCTTGAAAATTTGAATATTCCAATGCAGCATCATATTCATTGAAGTTAGTTTTATTTGTTAGAAAGTATAATTAAACTAAATATCACTCTCCGTTAACTCTGGCGCTTGAAGGATTTAAATCTTATGAGACGAGATATAAAGTCTACATGAAGAATTTAGAAATTATAGAAATGGAATAAAATTATGTTAAGAGGTTTAATAATTTCAATTTTTCATGTAGTAATAGTAATGCTACCATGCGTTAGTAAAAAACATTATAGTCACTTAGAAAATGTTATATCGTAATACAGCACATTGTCAAAAAATATATCATATGAATAATAAAATTATAAAAATCAAGGCCTTTTTTTATAATATGTTATTATCCGTTTATCTTACCTATCAAACGTTGAAGTCAAGTTTCCGCTAAAATACGAAAGCAGAATAACTATTTCATTCTTATGCACATATTAATATTAGAATAATTTATTTTGCGAATTAAGAAAGTGTCTGATGTTATTTATATATTTTCGACCGATTCTGTAGAATGAGGTTCAGAATTCGATTTAAAGCTTAAAGTCTTAGTCTTAAAGGCAGATTGCAGTTGTACTTTTAAGCATACAAATTGCCTTACAAATACAAATCCTTAAAATGTTTATTATTATTATTATTATTACTATTATCATCATCATCATCATAATTATTATTATTTATTATTATTATTACATCCCGTTAATTTTAAAGGAGAAAACGAAGCTGTTTTTAATTGAATAAATTGAATGATTGATGATACGATAAGTAAGGTGTAAAAATGCTTAGAAAAACTTACTCTCTCCTTTGAGCCAAGGCTAATCTCTGATAAGACGTTAAGTTTTGATTTTCGGCGGTGGTCCCATTGGGCGGATAAATCGACGATTCGTCGTTTTGGTACTCGAAGGTATCGTTGATGAGGTCATTCATCGATAAGTACGAAGCATGCCGCAAGTTCTCCTCCTCTTCCTCCTCCTCCTTCTCCTCCCCCTCGTCTTTCTCTCTCATTTCGTAATTCGTAGATGCGGTAGCCATAGCCGCCTCATCCTCGTAATTCAAAAGCGCCTCCATAGCCTCGGGCATGACCCTGTAAACGTCACCCCCGACCCATTCGAGACCCTCGTACTCGCTGACCCGCTTTTTAACCGTCGACGTCGTTGCCTCTTCCCCGTCCCTCCTTTTGCCCGAGCCGCTGCTCTCGGTCGTCGCAGATTCATTGCGCCGCTGCTCCATAAAGCCGGACCTCGAGCCGTTTAATGCCTTTTCGAATTCCTCGTGACTAGCGAAATCCCTCTCCCTCTTCTTCATTATCACCAACTGATGATCCTTAACGTCAGTCAGGCGACCTGCTGCGGCTACTACGCCCTTTAACTTCCCATTGGGTAAGAGATTCTCGTAGTCGGCGAGGATTCGCCTCCGGTACTCCTCGGCGTTGCTTGACCTCGCCGCTGACCCCTCGACCTCGTAATTCGGATCCGAGAGAGCGGCGGAGGTCGCGGTCACGGTAGCGACGGGGGCAGCGACGGCATCGGCACCCGGCCACAAATTCGTCCGCCTGCCGGAGTTGACCTTGTCGATTTTCAAAATTGCCTTTGCCCGGTGATTCTTCAAAGCTATCCGAGACTTTTCATCCGAACCCGAATCGAACTCGGAATCGTCGTATCTTATCTTAAAAACCACATGCGGCTCCATAGCTCTATCAAAGTTCTGCCTGAAGCTCTCCTCACTCTTAGAACTGGCCTTAGTCCTATCGTTCCTAACCATAGACTCCCTGTAATCGAGCTTCGATGACGACGACGACGACGAGGGCGAGGACGAGGACGAGGACGTGGCCAGTGCAGTGGGTCCGTTTTCATAGTCGTAAACCGCTTGGCTATTGTAGGCCTCCAAGTTGCTTTCCCGATTAGCCTTCTGCCGCTGATGCGGGAACGACCTGTGATGCATCGCCGATTGGTACTTGGCGCTCAAGATCTCCTGCTCCTGCTTCCTCTTGCCCTTGGCCTCGAACTGCTCTTCCTCCTTAATCCTGCTGAGCTCGTGCTCTCTTATGGCCATCACCTCCTCGATCGTGTAGTTCAGGGCTTTGAGGAGCAGCATATCGGCTGGATGTAAGTCCCCGAGAATAATCTGGAGGATCGCCTTCTTCATCATCTTGTCGAGCTTTTTGTAACTGTAGGGGATCTTGTCCTTATCAGTCTCCGAGCCGTTTCTGTTATAATATCCGGACTGCGAGCTCCTCCGGTTTTTCGTCGAATCAGCACCATCCTCGGCCGTGTCTGGCAGTGGCTTAAGGTCACCGGCGTTGTTGCGGTGCCTCAAGTGATGGCCGACCGCGGACTGACAGACACCGGTTATCACCAGATAAACTAAAATCCTAGGGATGATCATAGTGCTCCCCGAAAGGTAGGCCGGAACGAAGGTCTCGCGGGCTCTCGCGGGCTCTCGCGGGCTCTGCCGGACGAGTCTCGTCAGAGTCGGGCCCTGCTCTTGCTTCGGGAGGATGGGCGAGGCGGGTGGGGTGGGTTGGGGGAGGCGGGGCGATGGTGGCGGTGGTCGGCCCGGGTTACCAGCCGATGCAATTAATAATGTTAATGAGCGCGTATACGGTAGCCAGCTGCGCGCCGATTCATGTAATCGACATGTTTGCCCGTGGGCTATCGCTGTCTCTCCTGCTCGTATCACGATCTGCCGCGCGAAAAAGTCATCGGTCGTCTCTGGTCCCTCGGCAGCTCGAGTGCTCTTTTAACAAGTTCGGTGGGCAAAAACCGGAGTGGCCTGCGCGCGCGCGCGCGCCCGCGCGCGCCTCGCGAACGGAGGTTCACCGCTCTTCTCTTTCTCCTTCGGCTACCTCTCGTCTACTCACTCACTCTCCTCTCGTGCCCGGGGCCAGGGTAAACACGAGGGCAGACAGCTCGCAGACAGCTTGCTGTCTCTCTTTCGCCCGTATATCCCTCCTTCTCACTCCTTTTTCTGGTTCCAGTCGCTTTCGCTCGGCAATCGTCGATCGAGTAGCTGGAACGAAGGTAGGGGGATGAGAAGGAGAAAAAGGACTCTTCTTTTTCTTCTTTTTTCCGTTTCTCGCGTGCGTGCGCTCGGTACTTGCGCCTTTATTTTGCGTTTTTAACCTGCACACGTGTACGTATTCTCGCGTGCATACACATCAACACACGCATACACATGTATTTAGTTTATTTATTTACTTATTTATTTACTTATTTATTTATGTATTTATTTCTCTATTTATTTCTCTATTTATTTATTTATTTATTTATTTATTTATTTATCCACGTATATGTAGGCACATACATGTATGTATTTATTGTACATTTATATATAAATTAGCGTGAGCGAATTGTATTTATATACGTTTGTTTATGCGTATGTTTAAGTGTCTATACGTATTTATATATATATATATATATCCGTGTGTATACATATGCATATATATGTCGCATATGCCTGCGGAGTGTTGTCGATGCTTGATGCGCACCGCGCGAGTCGTAAGTCTCAACTGAGCCCAGCCGAGCTTCTCGCAGACATAATTCTGTCTACTCGGTAATTCCGAGACACACAACGCGCGACCTAACGAGAAAGAAGGAGAAGGCTAGGATGAGAAACAAGAGAGACAGAGAAAGAGAGAGAGAGAGAGAGAGATTAAAGAAAGTGCGAGAGAGAGAAAGAGATAGAGAAAGAGAGAATGGGAAAGAGGAGACAAGAGAAAGGTACATTCGGTGAGAGGGAGGGAAGGCAAGGGGCGAAGTGAGAGAGCGGTAGTAGGAACGAGAGAGAGAGAGAGAGAGAGAGAGAGAGAGAGAGAGACGAAGACGAATTTCCTTCCTATATACTCCCACGGTATCTCCCAACTCTCTATCGCCTTGTGACAAAATTCTCTCTCCAGTTGGTCCAGACGGTCCTCCCTCTTTTTTCTCTTCACACTCACTGTCTTTTTCACTCACTCATTCGTCTCTTTCTCATAAAACTTTATGTCTATCCGTCTGGGAGCTTCTTAAATTCTTCCTTGAATTTCAACAAAGTATCTTTTCTCTAAGATCGTCTGGCTTCTTCTGTTACGTCTCTTGCATGAGCGCGATGCAGTGCTTTCAACTCAGATCGTTCCATCTTTGATTTTCCGCAGCTCTCGAGAAACTCTGATAAGTCCTTCGAGTCCTTTATTATTTATTTGATACTGGCCCACTTATTCTTTTTTTGGACTATTGATAACGCAGCACATCGTTGATTATATTCACTTTTAGGCGGAACAGATCTTTTTTTTCCTTTTCACACGCGTATTACTTATTGTTTACGTCCCTTAAGGGGGCAATGGTTTTATTCTACCTTATGCCACCACTACATCTGATATCCCCTAGATAATGAGAACATTCCTTTACTTATCAGCTGATTGCTTACACAGGCTCATGCTTTCTTTTATTTGCATTCTTCCTAAAAAGAGCCACGAAAATACTCTTGATACCCTTACGGCTTCTAGAAGAAAAAAAAAACATAAAAAAATGTCCTCCTCGCCCTCGATTCCCTTTAAGTCTTTCGTGCTCTTTCTATTAAATTTTTAAATCCTTTTGCTATTGGTATTCTATAGGATTTCAATTTTATTGTCGTTACTCCTGTAAAAAAAAAAAGGTACTTCAGTGAAGGAAATAAATAAAAGGACCTTTTGGTAAGCACTAATAGAATCCATCTATTTTGAAAGTTACTCCTTGTCGGATCCCGGCTCGACGATCCTCAAAGCTCGAGGCTCACTCGTTGCCAGGACAAAATACGGGGAGATAACGCAAAGGACAGCTAAAGGATAATAAATACGTGCACGCACACTCGCGCCCATACGCAGTCATACGCGCAAGCGTGTAAGTGCGCGCGCGCGTGTATTAAAAAGGAGAAAAAGGGTATGAGGACGGGACGCGAATAAGATATAAAGAAAAGAGAGGCAAATGATATCCCCGATGCGTCCGATGCGTGTACCACGCGTGGCCGGGGGCTGCCACCGCGCGGACTTTATAGGGTGTCTCCCTCTCTCCTCGCCGTCTAGACGATTCGAAAGATATGATCTTTTGAACCATAATGTATCGTTTTAATAAAACAGCCTCCGAGTACGTGTGCACACGTGCGAAGGAAGGAGCGAGCGAGCGAGAGGGCGAGGGCGTGCTGGAGCGACAGAGAGCATCAGAGTGCGTGCGTGCGTGCGTGCGTGCGTGCGTGCGTGCGTCCGTGGAGGCTCGTCAGGCGCGCGCGTACACATACCGGAGGAGAGCGAGAGGGAGAGAATAGTAGGTACACACGCGAGTTGACGCGCAAACCCGATTCCGCTGTCGAGACTCTGTGTCGAAGAAGTATAAGGGAGAGGGAGAAAAAGCCAGCGTTCGCAAGTGACGGAGAGAGCGTGAGGGGGGGGGCGAGGAGACGTCCTTTATTTGATTGGTCTGGACCGAAAGTAATAGTAGCAACGACATCGTGGCAAAACTCGGCTTCTCGCTCCCTGGTACTGGTACACGAGGTGTTTTCAATGGAAGGTAATCGATGATCTTTGTGTGCGGATCGAATTCACTATAATAGAGGAGACGAGAGGGGCGCTGCTACTTACCCTTAACTTGCACTTTTCCCTTTTGTTATTTTTGTTATTTTATTTGTAAATGAAGGACGCGAACATTGAATCTTGACTAAACCACTAATAAAATCATATTTACTGGCAAATTCTTCATTATAATCGATTTTTAATTAACGGCATTAACAATAACGACTTCCGGTCTCCTTAATAATACGGCTCATTGATTATTTTTTAATTCCAAAGTTCATTAATTATATCCCTACAAATTTTCGAGAAATGCCAGGAAGTGCAGAGGGAAAATTAATTTTTTTTTACATCCTTTCACAAATGAAAATTCTCGAATATTAAATAACTGTAAAGCCAAGCTCAACAATTACAATTATTTCGTCTGTAAAAATTCAATACTGTTAGAGACATTCAATTTTCTAATCTTCAGGGCTAATAAAATAAATAATTGCGATATAATCTTTATTTAGAAAAGCACAGTTATTAAGACTTTTAACGCAAAATACAGTTAATCGTTATTTGAAATTTAAATGTACTGTATATACCAGTTCCAATAGTAAATGAGTTAAATAAATTAATGCTTTAGACCGTGCAATAGTTATTTGGCAAATTGTTCCAATGTAATATAATTAATTGCTTTTTACTTAAATATATTTATAGGAATTTAAATAACTCAATGTACATGAAGAAAATGATATGTCTGTAGTCCCCTTCACTAAATAATCAATACAATAATTCATGTATTTTATTAATTTTTATAAATGTTGTTTATTTAATTGATTTTTGCAACAAATACAACAAATTTTTCATTATTTACTTTGCTGAATATTTTTATTTTAATTCGTAAAAATTTTAAATATTCTTTCCAGCAATAACTTCGAATAATATTGCTCACACATGTGTTAATGTAAAATATGAGACAGTTTATTAATTTACTAATACTTTTATTATCAGTATTAGAATGTTCGGGTAGACATAATTATAATGAATAAAAGATAAATTTTGACATACATATACATCATTCATATCCCAATGTATTTCATAAGATTTAAAATATAATTTAATTATAAATTTGATTTATAAAATTATAATAACATTAAATAATGCTATATACACGTGAATTAAAATTATTTTAATATATTTATGTAACATTGTCGGTAAAAAAACGAATTAGTAATTTAAATATTAAACGACCGTTATAAAGGCAGTGACTATCATTGCTTCCTTTTTTAAATATATATCAGTATTATGTAAAGATTTATTTCTAATAATAAAAACATTATTTAAAATCAATTTAAATATATATTATATCGTACTGGTAAGATTCGATTATTTATACTTTGGTACTAAGTTTGGCTGAAATAAACAATAATGTTAATAATTCGAAGTAGTTTTTACGGTGAATCTAATAATACATGTGAAGTTTTATTTATTATAAACTTTGAAATATTTTGACGAATTTTTATATTTATTTAAAATAATATAAATAGCGCATAAGAGAGAGAGAGAGAGAGAGAGAGAGAGAGAGAGAGAGAGTTAAAATTGAAAAAAGTTTCTAAGACATTCATTATTATAAAGTGTACAGGTTATACTTACATTTTGATAAACAGTAGGATAGTACATCTTATTCAAAGATCAGTTAAAGTAAAAAAGAATTGTTGTGAAATAATATGATTGTAAAATCAGTTATTTGTTAAATAAAAATTTATTTTCTTTGAAGTAAATATTTGAAATTTGTCGTCATTGTTGATTGGGAGAAAGAAATCGTTGCAATTAGAAAGGCTGAAAATATTGGCATTTAAAATTGAAAATGCACACTTTCGGATCAAATTACTTTAATGAAGCATTTTAAAAAACCGCAATTCCAGGATGAATTTAGGGAAAAGCTGAATTAGGTGCATCATTAATATAAATTTGAGCGTGGGCAGCAGCAATATCTAAGATTCCTTTGTGTTGGGGAATCATAAGCCTCAGCATTAGAAAATACCATTGATAAGGTAGAGATGATTAATGTAAAAAAAAAAAAATTAAAAAAAAAAATAATAATAATAATAATAATACTAATAATAATATTGAGTATATTTATAAATGGCTGAGTTTAGATTGAATTTATTAGACGCGATCGTTAATGTATTTTCTTACGATTTTCTTACTGTTGTGTTTAATCCATATGAATAATATTTACGAGATTCGATTTTATAGAGACAATATGAATCACGTTTCAGACAATATTTCGTAAATATAATTTTATTAACGAAATGTGAATAAAAAATAGAAAACTGTTGATTATAAAAATATTTTAGATTATTTAACAAGACATAAATGATTTTTATAATACAATTATCGTCAAATCAATATGAACATTTTAATAATCGCCAAGCTCGTGAATTGAGTATCTAAGTATAATAACTAAATAGCAAGATCACCACAACAGCAGCTACAATATCTAAATATACATACTTAGAATGAAAACGTGAGAATATTCTTAACAGATCTTCATTGTGTATATTATGTCAGCTACATTTTAAATAAACATTTCATGTCAAGAACAAGAAAATCTGTTGTTTACGAAATAAACATAAGAAACGGACAATGCAAAACAATAAATATATAATTTGCGAATTAAAGTCACGTGATTTATTTTTTTGTTTTTAATTAATAACTTCAATCTATTAAATTTTTAAATACCGGTCCTCGGTATAGAACGATGGACGTATAAAGTTGATGATGTATTTTTATTTTATTTGCCAACTAATGATTAATTAATTTTAACAAGATTAATTAATTTATATTTAAACTGATGTATTAATTGTTAAAAAGAAAATACTCTCATTATTGACGTTGATATATTTTTTCGAATTAGGTGAAAAATCAAAATGAATAATAATTATTAAATACAATTTTCCTTCGATTAAAGTTTTATATCGTCGGCGGTTAACAAAAGTGGTAAAAAAAAATTGGATTTATTGTGAAATATAATGGATACTTTAATAAATGATACGTAATAAATATCAATACAAAGGTTATGAAATAAGACACAGTCGTCTTGTATATAATTAACTTTCGAATTTACATTGAGCGGCGTGAGGCCGCAAACGGAGTACGTAAAAGAACATTATATCTGATATTAAGTCATCTTAAAAGATTTTTCAAAGTTAGATAATTAGAAGATGAATGATTGCCATCGAACGAAATTGTATTACAAACTTTAATGCTCTTGATAATTAGGTTAAGCGTTGAGCTGCGATGATCGAGATTACCTCGATCTTTCTTACTTCGACTCTCGGTGAGTCGAATGTAATGATAGTATTTGACTACAATATTATTACATTTAATATTTTATGAAATTGGCAATTTTTTACCTCCTACCATTTAGTCAATAGTAATATGCGGCTTAATCCATCATAAGACTTTAGATTAAAAAATATTAAATACCGCAGGTGCAGCATTAATCAAAACTGGTACCGTAACTGCTAACCTTCATTGTGTAAGCTATCGTCATCGTCGTCGTCGTCGTCGTCGTCGTCGTCATCATCGATGGGCATTCAAATAATTTTTCATTATCTTTCATAAAGGAATATTTGTATTTTAAAATGATCGATACGTCGAGCGTGAATTACATTACTCCTAAGAATTATTATCTGCTTGAAATATTTGCTGCTTCAGGTATTTAAGGAAATGAGTTTACAGTTATACCTTACGTACACTTACGCGCATCTCGGAGTCTACCTAAACGGAAAGCCGGGCATCCATTGCTACGGTCAGAATGAAAAGCTTAATGAATCCACAAGCTGATTATGAGGAACGCGCAAATGAGAAAAAAGTCTCGCTGTCGGCTAATACAATAAAAACTTACACGACTGAATTACAATTGTCTTTTTACTTGGCATTTCAATTGATCGTTTAATATATATATATATATATATTTATAACGACCGAGCTCGTATTTTACTGGTAATTTAAATGAAAAATTAACGGCTCGATAATAATTTCGCGATATTTATGTCTCTGGTCTGGTTGGAAGTCGTCGTTGGCCTCGCAATTTCAATATGGACAAGAAGCCATTTAAAATTTCGTTATTTAGAAACAATGTAAGC
This sequence comes from Ceratosolen fusciceps, assembly GCA_018883505.1. NCBI lineage: Eukaryota > Metazoa > Arthropoda > Insecta > Hymenoptera > Agaonidae > Ceratosolen > Ceratosolen fusciceps. Next base: position 16,374,099 of record RCIC01000002.1, on the reverse strand, counting down.
TCGCGATCATCGACTTTACGTTCGGTCAATGGCAATGATTGGAAGGTGCGTTGCCTTCTCATTTTTTTTACTGCGCTTCAAAGACTGCGAAGACGAACGGCCGGTCTCGAGAAAACTTTTAATACTCTCCTCTCGTGGGTAAAATTGCTCCTCTTAACAAAAAATGACGTTTTCTTACAGCTCCGCGGCTAATGATCCTCGAGCTGACTCCGGTACGCGAGATATTATTCAAATTTGTACAACAAACCATGCTTGCAAGCCCTTAATGACAAACTATACCTAAGATGTCGAGGGCTTTTTTAGCTCCCCGTGTCCTCAGCCTCGACGGTTATTTCCCGCTCGATCGCCTCTTTTCTCTCCGACGCACGCTATTCTACGGGCATGCAATTTGACCTAAAAGTCCGACCACGGGCCGCGACTACGACGACGACGTTGTTGCTTTCGATGACGTCATGTCCGACTGTCTGCGGCTATCGGTAACCGTGCTGCACGTACTCGGCGCTCAAAGTGATGAGAGAGGGAAAGAGAGGGAGAGAGAGAGAGAGAGAGACGGGGATAGACAATTTGGCGTCTAGACGAATCGAAATATATAATCCAAACGCGACTCTACAGCATACATACATACATACGTGCATACGTACATGCATACGTACGTACATACATCATTGTCATACGCGTCCCTCACGATATTGTCTATGCGCTACCCTGACATATTTTCCGATGCCTCCAGTCTTCTCTGCTTCTAAGAACATTTTAGAAGCGACGACAGCTCGTTCGCTCACGATATTTCATTTACTGTTTATGCTATCGATTTAAAAAAATCTTTTAAATGCTCCAAGTGTACTCGCTCATCTCAAAGGGAATACGGTAGTTAGTTGAGTCGATTTATTTTTTGATTGATGACGTGTAATATTAAAGAATAACAAAAGTGGAATGATGTTATGATATTTTAATAAACTCGTACAATAGATTTAATAACGCCGGCTACCATAAACTATAGTAGTCTAATATTTTTTTCATTATCGGTATTTAAACCTCGCATTCTCTAGTTGAAAATATGTTTTAATGCAGCGAGTGCATGAAGCAGTCGATTTTAAGGACTGATGGCTCGGTTGTGTAAATGTACTATTTTTTGCTAACTTATTACAAAATCGTTAGTAGGCATTCGGTTATTCGAGCAATATTCTAGATAATGCGAAACCAGTGCCTTTTTCTTATTATTAATACAGTTGGTTAACCATCCATAAACAAGGAGGAGCGTATTTTTTTCAACTAATTAAATATGTTAAGAGATGATAGTCCTTTGGAAGCTTATTTATCAAGTACTTATAAGATAATTACAAATGAATATATACATAACTATTAATTACGTAAAACCGGATTGAAACAAATCATTTAAATTATTTATTGAGTGAATAATATCACCAGCGAGGAAATAAATGTATTTTTATTTCCTATCGGTATCGGGAGCTATCGGTAAATTACCTGTACAATAATTAGCAAGCGAAGGTACAATTTACATGATGTAAAGGATATTGAAAATATAGCATTTTCAGTGCTTAGACTTTGTTATTAGAAAAGCAATAATTATACAATTATTTCTCCTGAAAATTAATTATACGCGGGGCACAGGTTATTTTACTCTTCGCAGATGTAATCACAGATGCATACGTAATGAGCAATAAAGTAAAAAGAAATTTAAAGGCAATGATTACTATTCTAGCAATATTCAACTGTAACATCATGACTGCTCGAATTTATAAGTATCGAGCGACTAATCTGATGATGCTTTGCGATAAGCCATCCGTGCTCGAGTGTATGGTGATAATTTGAGCGAGCGTAGAACAGAATAATTAAGTACATGAATAGTGTGCGGCAATTCTTTGGGCGTTAATTGTTCGGCTTGTTATCGAGCGCAATTTAAGTGCTGGTTATCGTTTAATAAGAAGATAATTAAAATACGCTCTCTCTCTCTCTCTCTCTCTCTCTCTGTCTCTCTGTCTCTCTGTCTCTCTGTATTTAGCTCTCTGTATCTCCGGATCTCGAGCCTCGAGCTGCGTTAATATAAAATTACAGATAAATAGGAGAAAAAGTTTAATTGTTTTATAATGGCGAAATTGCGGAGCCGAAAATTTTCACGTCGATCCCCGAAAGTTCGACGCTCGCCTAGACCTATAATTATCCGGAGGGTCGGTATCGAGACGAATCGTCGCCCCGCAGAAAATCCGTATATGCGGTCACGGGAAAAAAAAAAAAAAGAATTCACCCACGCGCTCTCGCCGATTATATCGGAATAGTAAAAACACTGGCGCCGTGGTTGGGGGTCGCATTAAAATTCTGCTGGACCGTCACCGAGCGGCGCGTGATGCAATTTCTATTGTAATGCTTAGCTCTGGCGAGTAGGAAGGGGCGGGGGGGGATCGCAAAAACATGAAGATTCTGGGAATAGGCCTTTTTCGCGGTTGCTTTGCATGATGCCGAGGGTAGAGAGAGAGAGAGAGAGAGAGAGAGAGAGAGAGAGAGAGAGTCGGCGAATGTGTAATTTACGAGGTGGCGCCGTTGCGATATTGACCCCGACCCCTCCGAGGAGATCCTCGGACCTCATTTAGGCCTCCCCAAATAGCTTTCGCTCCGATTTTCCATTACACGTGCTTTTTCTTTCTTTTTTTTTATTTTTGTTTTTGTGGAAAATTTATAACTTGGGCCGACTTGGTCAGTTTAATATGCTAATACACGTTCATTGAAAAGTTGCGAGAGTCCTATTCCAATGAACTCTTACATCTGACCATGTACGTCCCATAAATTTACGTTTATGGGAAAGAGTAGCTGCGAATGCACAACTACTTTACTTTGTGACAATGTTTCCAATAAAAATCATGCACAATTTCTTTTTTACACTTACTTATTGTATTTCTACGAGCCTCATTCGATGCATTAAAGTTATTCACGCTTTCTAAGATTTAAATTTTAATATATTTTATAATACTTTGACTAAACTCTACAATTTATCATTCAAACGCCTAGACAGGATGTAACAGTGTTTATCTATCACAGCTAATTGGAACTGAATACAAGGAAAAACGTGTAAATTCCAAAGAAAATAGAAAAAATTATGATTGCTATTGATCATTGTGGTGTAAAATATTTTTAAAAATTTGTCTCCTGCATCTTCTTCTTTCCTTTATTCTTATTTATACAAGCTTTTACAATTGTACACTTTTGCAAAATATATATTACGATATATACATAAACAGATTATAAAATATATTTATGGATATTTATGCAAAATAAAAGAAAAATGGTTGCCAAATCGTTAAGTAATGTAAATGCGGACAATAATAACTGGATATGATAGTTTACAGGGTATATAATACGCACCACTTAATAATGTATTTCCGCAATGCTATACTTTCATTGGCTAAGCAGTTAATATCGTATATCAGTATGGTGAAGAATAATGTTGAACACTAATTAGGATAATATGTGACATTTGGAACCTGCAACTATAAAATAATTAAAAAAATATATATATATTTTTTATTAAATAATACAAATTTTTCTTTTTTGCTTTTACGAAATTATTTAAAAGTTTTTGGAAATTTATTTATTATTTAAAGTATATTTATTAAAATTTTTAATAAAAGAAATTTTTTTTTTTTTAATAAATATATAAATTATACTAATAATTGGAAGGTAAAAAGAAAATTAAGCTCATTATTAATGGTAAAATAGACATAGGAAAGTTATATAGAATAAATAGAAAGGAATTTTTATATTGTTTCAGTGACGCCGAATAAAATTATTTTCGGGTAACACGATTTCCTGGATTATTGTGTAATCTTCTATAAGATTACAAGGTCAGTTGGATCAATTATTTTCCCATTATATTGTTAAAAGGAGTACGAGTAGTTGATATAGTAGAACGTGTATTTGAATATGGAGAAAAAAAAAGAAGTAAAAAAACTAGACGCACATTATGATTTCGTGTAAACGCATTAAAAATTTGAAACCGTTTATGCCCGTATGAGTAAAAGAGTAAAGTGACAAGTAAATTATGTTTGTTATGAAAGGCTTCGTTTATATAGAGATCAACATCTTGTAAGTTATAAATTGCCATTCATCAATTTTAATGAAAATATTATTCTATACCGAGCGTAATTTAATTCATTTTGAATAATGTATGAGCGTAGGCAGCTTTAATATTTTGAAAATTAATAAATAATTCAGCAATTGAAAATACTAATAAAAAGTGGCAGATAATATCTATATATATATATGTATATATATTTGTTTTTAGTGTATGCGGGTGGGCAAAATAAATTGAATGTTTAACGATATACGCAATCCGCGATCGATGGGCCTAAATTGTCGATTTTTTAAAAATAATTTCTGTTCTTTACAGCAGATGCGTCAAAAGAGATGCGTATCTGCAGGGATTACGCGTCGAGAGACGCCAACTTTCGTTTTCGGCGGTACAAAAGTGTTTCACGTATTAATCGGCGCTAGGCCTCGCCCTATCGTAGATTAATAGATTAATAGATAAATAGATAATCACGTGGATTTTAATTTCGAATCGGCTTTGAAGTTATTCGGCTAATCGAAAAAAGTAGTCACGAGTTATTCCGAGTACTTCGTCCATCCGTCTAGGAACGACTGGCATGAAATAAATACCAATGACATTTTAACGGCGTCTTTCCTCGAAAATATTATTATAAAAGAATTGGCCGAGAAATTTATGTAAAGTACACGCCACTTACTCTCGAGCGTATCTTTCATTTAAAAAGTTATAATTGTACTGGCATTTCCGCGCTTCGTGCATTTTCATCGAAACGGACTTGGAATTAATTTCCATCTCGTGCGGGACGCTATCGGACGCTCTTAGGGCGCTCTTAGGACGCTCTTAGGACGCTCTTTCCTAGACTCTCTTATTCGCGGTAGAGTTTTTTTATCTTTTTTTTTTTTATCTTACTTTATTTCTTTTTCCAAGAAGGTGTCAGGTGGTCGAAAGCGGCCGTTCACGGTTAAAGAAAATCGTTGGACCGACATAGACCGAAGCCGATGCGTTTGTCCGATTGAAAGTTCCCTGGTCTGGTGGGGCCACCAGAATATGCAGGAAATTCCGTAAGAGCCAAGGCCGTGGTCGTCTAAGCGCTCGAGGGAACGCGCGCGCGCTCCCACTTACACAGGCGAGCCTCATGCGTATGAAGAATTATCGCTGGGAGGATTAAAGGGTGCGATCGGGAGCGATACCTGTTGGTTTCGCGGAATGTGCTCGAGCGGAGGAGGCTCCCAGACGCCAGCCAGACGTGCGTCCGCGTGACCGCGCATTTCCTGGGAACGGCGAGGCGCGGGTTTCGCTATGCCAAGCGATTCATCGGGGGGGATCGAAGCCGCCGCTTTTAATCGATCCCTCCCGACCGAAGATTAGTCGCTACTCGGGATTCAGGCTTGCCTTCCTCGGCTTACGTTCCACGTAGCCGATTATGCTTCTTCTTTCGGGATTTTAGCAATGGAAATCCGAGGATCTACGCCCGCGTAGATTTAGGCTGCTTCTCTATTTCTTTCCCAGCTAACCGACTCTATTGTTACTATTACTCTTATTATTACTATTATTGCTATTATTAATTCTTTTTATCTTCGTCGTCGCCGTCGTTGCAGTATCATCATTATCGTAGGGCAAGAATGTCGATCGAGGCTTCGTAAATATGAATGATCGCTCTGATTAATTTGCGTGTAATTACAGTCGTAGGCTTTATCATAGCCGGAGGCAAAAACATAACTCATGTTTGTGATTACTACCAATTTCGTGGCACGTTAAGTGCTTCATCAGAATAGTTGAAATCTTTTTTAAATTTAATCATTTTGTAGGGCTTGAGACCGCTTACAATGTTATTTTTAGATTACAAATTTATTGGGCCTTACGCGCTCGTTTTTTCAAAAACTCAAACGAAAGTTCATTATCGATAGCATATTAAAATTTTCAGATAATAATGCTTAATCTCTACATATGTACTTGTTATGCATTAAAGAAACAAAAAAAAAAAAAAAAAAATACGATTGAAAATTATAAACGAAAGAGACAACAAACGTTATAATTACGTTATCGAATATTTTATATGAGAAAATTGTACCTATTCATTTGCATTTTTTTAAACTTAATAATATATTCAGAATATGGAAAACAATCTTAAATATAGTTCATATTTAAATATATGACTGGCTTCGTGGACATTGGTAACGCTAATATTGGTCGACACACAATAATTTACATTATCGTCCTCTTCGAATGCAATTGCTACCCCATTTTTATCCTGATATTACCTTTTAAATTTATATAAATTATTAATGGCACGGCTCTCACTATAATTCATTGTAATTTCATCACGTATACACATGCCTATACTGGCTTTGATGAGTGTGTGAATAAATATATTTCATCTATCCCAAATTCTATAAATATATTTTTTATTTAGTTGCTTAATAAAAATAATTTCTTAAATTCTAAATATTCCTTATTCTTATTTAAAGATATTTCATCAAGTTTAACTATCGAAATTTAATATAAATATGATTTGACAATATAAATGAATTTGTAAAAATTAAAATTTTTAAAAATATAGATGTACGAAAACAAAAACATATTTTCACATTATATTATTTATTACACTATCTTGTATTTTTATATATTTTTACATAATCTTTTATTTTCAGTACTCAATAATGTTCATTTAATTTGTTAAAAAATTTGTTAAATTGAAAGGGTTTGATTAAAAAAATTCATATTTTAATACAAAATATTTTAATGCAGAAGATCGTATGATATTGATTGATTTTGAAATATAATAAATAAGCAATTTTTTTATTTATTGAATAAAATTTGTAATAACGTTCTCTTTTGTTTTTTTTATCTTTAATTTAAAAATGTAATTATTTTATTTTAAGATATTTTAAATGAAAGGTATGTCATTTAAATCTAATTTTTGACAATAAATATGTACAATATAAAGAATTTCTGAAATGATAAGAGATTATCTATTGTACTTTTAATCATAATTTATTTGCATTACATATTACACTCGAAATATTACAGTTTAAATCAAATAAGATTAAGTGAAACGTAAAAATAAATATTATTCTAATCAACAAAAACGTACATTATTTCGGAATCTCTTTAATATTTTGCAGATACAATTTATCCGGGTTAGTAAAAAAAAAAAAAAAAAAAAAAAAAAATGTAATATAAGTTATGTAGAACGATATATACGATACAAGTTTATTATTTTGAATGAAAGTATTGTGCTATAAATATAATTTCATGTATAATACTTATTCAAATATGAAAGTACTTGAAATTCATATTCTTCTATGTTAAGTAATAATTATTTTATTTAGAATAATTAAGTTTCCTTTGTATACATGAGAATATAAAAGAAATATTATAAAAAAAGTTTTTAAATATAAAATTGAATATAAAATTGAAGTGGTTTTGAGCGGTGAAAATTGTTATAAAATATTTATTGCTCGAATAAACTTGTTACAGATTGTCCGGCTCAACGAATGGCTAAAATAAAATTGATTGCTATAGAGTTAATTATATTTTTTATCAGTGTTTTTCAACTCATCTAATAAATCAATATTATTTACCTTGCAGAGTTAAAATAAAAAAGCGGTACCAAGTGAATCAGAAATTCATTTTTAAAATGCTCGAGGCGACGATGTGTAAAACGAGAGGCGAGAGCCCGGAGGAGATAAGATGCTGCTCGGGAAAATGAAGATGAAAAGGAAGAAGAGCAAAAGGAAAGGAGGCCGGTTGCCCATATAAATACGCGTATCGTGCAAGATGTTGACGATGACGGCGAGATGACGGTGAGATGATGGATGAGGAGATGAAAAAAAAGGAGAATGACGGTGAGGCTGCTTCTGGGGCGCTGAATTTTTCGCTGCAATGTTGCCGGTGTAATGTTTCTGAGCCGGCTAGCGGAAAGTCGCTTGTCGAGACTTCCGCGAGTCGAATTTCCCTGAGCTGGTCGGAGAGGGGGGGGGGAAATTCGGTCGCGCGCGGATTTTCGGTTCGCCGCCTCCCTTTCCGTTAAAACTCTTAAATGCATTATTCGTTGGCGCATGTGCTTAGGGGCGCATGCGCGTTTAGAGAAATAGTGCCCTTTTTAGAATTAGAGCGACGAGGGTAAGGTGTAAGTGACGGATATAACTGACGTTCGTGTAAATAAATAAAAATATACGTACTTGCTCTCTGCTACGGTTCAAGACCGAAAAGACTGATCCGATCCTCTTTCCTCGCTTTTCGTCTATGTCATACATGGAAAATGACTCTTACATTTCTCAATTTCTCAAACGCTATAATCTCAAGTGTGAAATGCCAACGTTTCCCCCCCTCTTTTTTCTTTTTACTTTTTAATTTTTGTTTTATTTTGTTTTGGGCGGCCGTCGGGGGGGGGGGGTAATCTTTGTATATTGCTCGAATGCTCCGGCAATTTGAAGAAATATTGATTATGCTAATTGCAGTATAATGGCTCTAGGTGAATTAATGCTCCATATTTAGAAATATCGATTTGTGTATGGAATGACCAAAATTACACCTTCCAAGGCTATACAATTAATTCTATCTATATCTGGCAATACGTTCACGAGATTAAGGAATTTGCTTTCATGAAAAGTTCATGAATAAAGTTGCCATTAATCTTTATAATGACCGCGTGGAACTTTCTTTCTGTATGAAAATAAATTTGATTTTTATGAGCCCGCGCTTATATACTCATTAAATTAGTGATTGCTATATATGAAAAAATAATTTTTCGATTTATATTATTTTAAAATGAAGATGTATGATAAAGTTTGTTGATTAAGATGTGTTGTTAAAGCAATTATAATTGATCACATCGACCGAAATAGTATTTACGAGCATTCGCATAACGTGTCCCAAATTTCTTTTTATTAAAAATTATCATTTTTATTTGGCCATGCCAGGATAATTCAAAAAGCATATCGAGATATTTTGCGAAACGATTTTACTTAACAGTGAAAATCTCTAGGCTTAGAGACGCAGTCTATAATTTTTATGACATTACATTAACAATTTTTAAGAAGGAATAAAAATTTTTACAGAATTATGGGTAATAAGTATAGAGTCTTTATTATTATTAAGTTACTGTACAATTGAAATGATATAAATAACTGCTGTAGAGAAATAAGGGGAAAAAATCACCAGTAGACCCTATCGAAAATAATTAGTCATAGTGTAATAATAGTACATAATACGTATTAAAATAGACTATTGATTTTAATTTCTCTCGATTAATTTTTATACAATAAAATTATTTCTCGATAAGTTTTATTGAATTAAAATGAATTTCAAGTTTTATTTATTTATATTTTTTTTTTTTTTAAGTTCCTCTATATAATTTCAAGTTTAATAACATTAATATATAAAATACGGTGAAGCCGTTGAAGAAATAAAAATGTTTGTAATATAATAATACTAAAAAACGTAATTAGTGCAATAATTGCTATTTGTTTATCTGTAAAATCTTACCTGTATTTGATTCAAATACCTGTAAAAGTTGTCTACAATAAATTGAAAAGGTTAAATGGGACAAAAATTAGAAGCAACGTTTTCTCCCGTTCTCTTAAACAATTTCTATAAGTAACAAGTACTTATAGAAATATTCAAGAATCACATTTTATTTTAATGTTGAAAAAATTCACAATGAAATAAAGATGAAAACACAAAGAAAACGTAGATAATAAAGCAACGTTCAAATCTTCAATAAAATGTTTTACAAATGTTTTAAATAAATTCATTTAATATTTATTATTGTTGAATTATTCGAATTATGCCAATTTGATATTACTATTTGATTTTTATAATTTTATTTTTTTTATAAAAAATTACCGTTTCTCATGACTAATGACTTCGATATATTAAGCTTTATATAATAATATTGTAAATATTATTATTGATTCGGATCAACCGATTAATAGAATATTGTGAGCAGTATACTATTTTAATGATTAATAATTGATTTAATTAAGTAAAAGTAATATGTTCAACTCTTATTGAACAACGCCCAAATCTGGTTTATATTAATGAGAACGGTATTTTAATTGTCTCGGAGTGGCTCTGCAATATAATTACGATCAAACTTCATTCGGAACTTCTTTTATTCTTCAATTATACTTCGAACTTCATTTGTAAAATTATATGTTAGGTTTGAATTCAAACAAAAAACGTGATTCTTCAGGTTGATATAACGTGCTCAAGTATTACAAGGAAGGTGCAAAAATATCTTCAGGCCATATAACCAGGACTTTGTAGACCTTTTCTTGTGCTTAATAATTTCGAATTTAATCTTTAGAATCATTACAGCTCGTGAATTATTTTAAAAGTACGTTTAAAATGTTATTAAAGAAATGAGCTCTATTTAATGTACTCAGTCAATGTTTCTGACTGGAATACTCAGCGTTATAAAGCATTACAACGGAGATTGCTACCCTTTATTAGTTACTGTTCATCGGTAAAATAAATCTTTAAATTAAAATTATAATACTCAGTAGTACACGATGCAGGGGATTAAAAATTGAAATTTATCAGGCTCATGAGTAAGGTAAAAATAATTAAAGTTAAAGCAAATCAGTCTGCAATTTATACAATTTAAAACGTTGAAATTGCTGGAAGGAGAAAAAGTTTGTAATACTTGTAATGATTATTTTGAGCGTAGAATAAAGCGCCATCGATATCGTCGCAACAACACTGATATCGCTTACAAAATATTATTATGCTTTATCTGGAAAATTGTCTCTCAAGGATTTGTTTGTTACTTTATTTGAAAAAAATAATTCATCATTAATGACAAAAAAGTCTTATCATACAGTAACATACTTTTTTTACTTCTTACTTTTCCTTTTACTTCTCAATTACTTACTTTCGACAAAATTAAAGCATTAATTACGAATGTAATTTCGTGTCCATAAAAATAATGCTCACACCGTTAGTTTATTCTTAGTCAGGCTCTCTACGAGCTATTGCGTATATTCATAAGATTCACGAAATTTTAAATTTAGCCTTCATTGAAGAAAAATGATCGTTGCACATATATTTTTTATAATACAAAATATAATTCGACCATTGGCTCTCTCGGATCAATTGCAATTCTAAAATGTAAAACTGAATGTCTGAGATCTTACTTAAATACAAAAAAATTATGAGGATTGGGCGGGTTATCATTCGTTTCTGCCTTCCTCCTTTCCCGCGATCGTTTACAAAATCAGGCCGAGACTTCAGACTCGCCTGTTATGTGGCTACATTCTTCCGCTTGGCGAAAAAGTCAGTCGCGCCTGTGTTTATAAATATATCAAACAGCAAAATCTCAGCTGCAGTCTAAATACGTCATACATACAGACGTTGATCTCAAAGGTGTACATGAGCTACCACCTCCCGACACTTATCGAGAATCGCGAACTAAATGATAATCATCTCTAGCTCTTTCGATCGACCTTCGATCCCTATGTTTACGATCTTTCGAGAATAAAGTGAATCTAATTGCTTGAATTAGATAATTCGATAACTCAGAACAGCTGAATTTAAGTGAATTGTAAATCATGACTTTACAGGCTCAGATCAGATTTATATGAACTCTCAGAGATAAAAATTCTATTTTAATATTACTTTTATTTTTCTTTTTCTTTTTCTTTTTGTCGTTCTTCTATACTTCTCTAGATAAAAATAGTCATTAAATTATATCTTTAAAATTTGACATAATATTACAAGCTCTAACGAAACTTACATAACAATATAGTGTTAAAAGAACGATTTCAGCAAAGGAAGGATTAAGAAAGTATAAAAAAATTATACAATTATAAATGATATTTACAAACAGCCATAAGTCGTACTCCAATTTATTAAGTCACATGTTAACTTTTATTAGTTAACATTGAATTTAAAGTGATTTACGACCGCTCCAAAAATATCATCGAAATTTTTTTAACATTTGTTTACTTCAATAAGACGATTATTCTGTCGATAAATTCATAGTATTATTTATAGTATTATTCATAGTATTATTCATAGTACAGTATTATAAATAGATGACCGATGTTTCTATTCGATCATTTAGTTATATATGGATTCAGGCATTATTTTACAAGTTAATATATCGACTTTATTAAAAATAATTTGGAGAGCGAAGATAAAATGTTTTATAAAATCGATGCAATAAAAATTAACTGTTTAAATATATATATACGAATGATTAGGTGTTTAAATTTTAATAAATATTCAAATACAACTAACGCTGTGAATTTATGACAGATTTTTAAATATAACAATAATTTTGAGAGCAATGACATTTAGTAATGATATTATTTACTTGAGTTTATTGCTGACAAATTTTTAAAGAATTTACTGACATATATATTCAGTGAGAAATTTTACAAGGTGATTTCCTATTATTTTAATGAAATTCGTCACAGAAAGTAATTAAATAATTAAATTATTCTGTCATTACTAGACATCTTTACTAGATATCAACTTTGCATTGATATTCTTATGCAGTTTAATGTTTTTAAAAAGTTACGAGTAATATTTATTGTTTCCGTATTTGAATCTTAAGATGTAAATGAATATAAATGAACATCGGCAGTAAAAATTTTGTCAAGATTCTATATTCTGAATTCAATATTTATTAATCTCAATCCGAACGAGGCGAACGATGATCTATTTTTAAAAATTTCTCCAATAATTTATTTCAGTAGCTACAGTATAATAAATTCTTTGAATATTCATTTGAATGTGTGATCAATGACCTCGAAATATTCAAGAAGCAAAGCAAAGTGGAAAAAAAAACGCCCGGCAAAACCTATGGTTCGGTGAATGAAAAACGTAAATTCGTATCTTCCTGAGTACGAAAGGCGATGGTGTAATATAAACATTCGTACGTGACATTCCACTATATGCGTTGCGATTCATCGTCTCGTCTGCACAAGATAAGGCCGCGCATCCAATTCCCGTATAGTATCCCAATTTTCTCTTTTTCTCTTTGGCTGCATAACCAGATTTCCTTACTTTCAGCTGAATTACGCGCAATAATTAGTGTATGATTTTCAGAATACCCTTCATGTATGCTTGCAAGTACTGTTACAACTATTATTATGTCGAAAGCATTATTATCTGTCGACCATGCAATGCTCTCACAACTTGATTGGCTACTAAACAACATAATTTCTCTTACTATTAGTAAGAAAATTATTATATAAATAATAATAAATAAATAATAATAAATAATAATAATAATCCAGAGGAAAAGAAATATTTTTAGCCTAAATTCGTGTTGATTCTATTCTTTTATCTAGACAACTAAAGTCACCTAAGAATTTCCAGCTTCTATTCATAAAAGTAAATCATATTCTTATTGTTTTTGCATTATCAGCTCATAAATTTACCTCGACATGCAAAAACGAGTAATCTTGACAAATTGAGACTGTCCAATATTTGCTCACTTTTATCAAAGTCTCTGCTTCATAAAAACCATTGTTTCTAATGCACAACGTTGAAGTATGAAACAAAATCATTGGAAGTCTGAAAGTTACAATTAGTCAAACTTAAATATTTAATATTTTAATGGATGATTTCAAACATTTATAGATCAAGCCGATTTACTTTTATCACAACTAATCATACGTTAATATTAATATTATTAAAAGACATAAACTAAGAATTTCTGCAGAAATCCTTTTTAATAAAAAATTACGTATTATTGTTTATTTTTTTCAACAAAGAAAAGAAAAGTAAATAAAAATGACGATATAATTTAAGCGAGCTTTTAATTCGTATAATAATCGTTATTTTTATTTCATCGTTGTTTTATAGAAATCGATATATCATTATATTGGAAAAATAGATCAATAATGTAAAGGAGTAATCCTCAGTTGAAATGTAATCGTGTGAAATTAGTATATTATCATAATGAATGATTACGTGTAACTAAAATAGATTGTATCAGTCGCTACAGAAATTCGACCAACGGATTTCTTGGTCAGTGGAAGAGGGGGTCCAAAATTAGCGAAAATAAGCAAATGGGACATGGCCTACATGTAGAGTAGAAGATGGAGAAATAGAGGAACAGAGAGTGTGAATCTGGCGTTAGAATCCGACTAGAAGCTCTAAAAAGAATTAGACGAATCAATAAGATGTATTTACATATTCGTCGAAAACATTTTTTTTATTCCAGATTAATAGGAATAACGCTGAGACATAATACTAACTCACGTAATTCCCGTCTAATGTTATTCATTTTATAAGCTGCAATAATTATACGAGACAAAGAAATTATAAACATTTGTATTGTAGACGAGTCTCTGTATGCAGAGAGTCCTGAATGATAATCCGTTTTAACAATTCCTTCAATTATTTTATTTGTATTTATCATTTGAATTTCTCTGTAAGCTTATGTTGAAAGATTACGAGAAATTTCTAAGCATAATTAATAATATATTTCATTAGATGTATCAGTGTTAATAGACTTGTAATATGCAAATTATTATTTAATCTAAAATATGGTAAGTAACGTAATACATTTGCGGAACAAGACTTTTTTACGATAAAGTTATATTCTACACATAAATTAGAGTATGCTAATAAGTATAATAATTATAATAACAATGGTCAGGTATTAAAGAATTTGTAATGGAAAGGCATAATTGCGTATGGGAAAAATGTATATAGAGTGAGAAGTATGTGGGGAATCCAAGTCTACGTATTGAAAAAGAACGAGTTCACTGTGACGCGACGAGGAAGAAAGCACAAGGATGGCCTAATGTGTGAAAAATTCCTATTTTACATGAATCGCGGCTGATTAATCTCACGGTGAGCATTTGCATATTGAGATCTATTCTTCAGATTCCAGTATGGAGAATCATCTGATTCGGGCGTATTATAATAATATTGATGAGAAAATAATGGAGCGCGCAGAAGGTATTCCGGAAAGACGCACTTTCGCTGGACACGTGAGAAAGAGATGAAACGAGAAGCGCCCCACCGATTTCCTTGAAAGATCTCGTTTCTTACGTTAGCAAAATAAATGTAGATTTGGCTCTTTTCGAATACTTCTTTAAATTCTTCGTAAACTTCATTGTTTTATTAGTCCGTAGACATGAAGATACGATGAATGAAGGAGAAAACCATTGATTATCTCTCGCTCCTTCAAATACCTATTGTTGCTCATTCAATTTCCAACTCGTGTACATTCATAAATTTTAAAAACAATGATCTAGCCGAGTCAGTGATGCATTAAAAAGGCTGCATAAATAGCGAGATTCCTAACGTTCCATTATCACTAAGCTAAGTATATTTATATTTATAATAAATAATAGCGTTAAATATTTAATTCACGGCTAATTTACTATATAATAATTAATAACGATAAGGGATAACGATGATAATAATGAGTGAATAATTACGAGTGTAAGTGAAGTATTATGAAAAGGTATATGTTTGTTTATCACCGATGTTCATTAAATCTGCTCTAACGGAACTTTTTATTATATTATTGTTGAAGTTAGGTTCAACTGGATTACTGTAAAAATAATACGAACTGTTTGCAGTTAAAATGAATAGTATTCGCCGATTTCAAGTAATGTTTTTAGTTGCAATTAATAAAAGTATCGCTCAAATGATCTGACTTTGTTATGTAACGCGCGAAAAATATAAAAACAAGACAATTATGGACGTAATCGAATTTTCAAAATCCAAGTTCGTAAAAAGTCTATTTATACATGGGGAGCTTTGGCGTTGTGCGTGTATAGGTATCGTAGGAGATCGAATGGGTGGGCTAGATGTAAATTAAATATAAACCGATATTAAGGCTAGAGTCGTGAAAATACCTCTCGGCTATGTATATTGGCTCGGCCCCGGAGAACTATAAGTAAAAAAGCTAGACGTTTATACTCCATCGAAAAAAGCACGTTTCCCAAATAAAACTTTTTCCTACGAGCGAGCGGGCGAACGGGCGAACGGTTGAATGGTTGAACGGTCGAACGGTCGAACGGTCCAACGGTCCAACGGTTGAACGGGCGAACGGGTGAACGGGTGAACGGGTGAACGGGTGAACGGGTGAACGGGTGAACGGGGCGAGCGAACGGACGACGAGCCGAAGACCGAGCGGGTGATCAATAAAAACTAATCGGCAGTTATAAGCCAGGGATCGGAAGTAGAAATAGTGGCGAAGGAATGCCAAACGGCTTTTCTCAGAACTTCAGGCGGAGTTTCTAATTTCATACTTCCTAGTGGCTTTCACAGAACCTCTGGATCCGTGAGCTCTGGCGTTGACAAAGGAGAGCCAATTTGCATAATCTCTACCCCCTAAGCGACACGTGTACGAAAGTGAAACTCGGGCGGGCTCCCATTGGAAATCCAGATGTGTCATACCTCGATCCCGTCAACGCAGCGACCTTCCTGTCCTCTGAATCCACGTTCGGACAACCGCATTCGCTCCATTCAACATCCTTGCGGGTTTAAGACGGAGAGGGCTAGGCATTTTTCCAGGCGGCAGCCCCGTTCATAGATCATCGTCGCGGCGGTGGCTCCGAAGACTCCAAGACAAGACCCTCGGCTCGTTCTATAATTCGACCGACTCGTTTCACTCGCCCCCCCCTCTCCTTCTTTCTCTCTCTCTCTCTCTCTCTCTCTCTCTCTCTCTCTCTCTCTCTCTCTCTCTCATCCCATCTCTGCTCCCGTTTCCGTGATTTTCCTGGTCGCTGAGCGAAAGGGGCGCCCGACTCGAGCCTCGCCGCGTTCGATCTTAATCGAGCGATCGCCGCAGCTTTCCGCAATGGACTCGAGCCTCGGTGACTATTTTCAACGGCTATCTAGCACTCGCGTTTCACGAGTTCGTCAAGCCAGGCTCCGTTTTACTCTTACAACAGCCGGGGCTGGCCTCCACTTTTCAAAATCATACAATGACGAGCGAAGCACAAGTCCAATTATTCATAAATAGGATGACTCGAAAGTAGGAGATATTAAAGGGAAATTAATCGTGCACTGAAAATAACCGTTTTCTTAACCGAAAATTTTCTTCTTATCTGACGCTGACGTCGCCTCTGCCCTCGCCGCTGCCCTCACCGTTGCCGTCGCCGGTGCCGTCGCTGCGACACTCAAACTATTACGCGTGTCGCGCCTTTTCCGGCTAAAGCAATACTTTGTCAGGCGAGGGGTACCAAGGAGTTTAATAAGCGCGATACTGTCAATGCAAAAGCTTATTATTAATTAAAATGAAATTGAAAGCCTCTAAAGGTCAATGTGATAGCGAATAAAATTTTCTTGCCAATTAAATGATAATAATTAGCTGTTGGAGAGCATTTAGAAAGAGACGATCGCGCGGACGCGCCGTTAAAGCATTATCACGGAAGGAATTTTATTACTTAACGCGATATATTTGGAAGTTAATCGATGCCCGGCATCGTTAAGAAAGAAGGCGATGCCTCCTTAGCCCTCTCGCAGGCGTTGATGCTGCATCTGGGGATTTATGATAGCGATAAGGATGAAACGCAGACTTGGGGATCAAGAATTCGCTGAGGCAGACACAAAGCTCGCGGCCGACTTTGTCGGCTCCTGATTTTTAAGGGATCTCCCGCACACTAACGCATATACCGCGTTTCACATTTTAATTGCAGATTTCGTGGGTGGCCAAAGGGACAGGGAAAAATTATGCCCCGCCGGTGAAATTATCTTTCTTTCTCTTATCGCTTTACCGGGAACACAATAAATATTGAATGTGAGCTTCGTAGACTACGAGGATACCCTTTAACGCTACGGATTAGCCCTTCATTACAAGCGCTCTTTAATAGTCTATTTAAATAGCCTATTTACGTAGAACGACGTACTTCTTACAAAGCCATTAAAGCTCACAACACGTTTATGTCTATTGTTTATTGTGCATATTCCATATCTTCTATGAAAATATTATTAATTAAATTTAAACCAACAATATTAATCCTTGAAGAATTTATTTTACACTTGTTTCTGGAATATGTTCCCCGAAACACTATTTTTATTTCAGACCCTATATGTATACTGTACTTAATTTAATTAGCATTAATCATTCATCATTCATGCGAAACGTTCGATTTTGATACAAAAATAGTATTTCAATTTAATATAGTTGATTTAATAATTGACATATGCATATATATATATATATATATATAAGTATTATAGTTTTTAATGTATAGCTTAAGTTTTGCGTAGAGCAATAATATCTTCCATATTTTCTTTATTACTTTAAATTACTTTAAAATTTTAAATTAAAGATAAAATCAGTGATAATTGTATCTTATTTAAAAATACCTGCAAGACATCATTGCACTGAACTATTTGTAAGTTTACCAGATAGTGATCACTGCCGCTGCAAGCAGTATGTAATTTAAATATTATTTAAAATTTTTCCAGTAAACTGAGCAATTAACTTTCAAAAAATATGTCTTCGCGATATGTAATAAATCATTTTTACTCGTATAAATTGTAATAATATGAAATACAGATAAATGATCTATTGACATGACATTTGTAATATAATAATTCATTATTATTATTCAACTGACAAATTACAATATAAGTATTGTATTGAGTGCATATTAAAAACTTTTAAAAATTTAAAGCGATTCAATTATTTCTTTTATTATAAATTTACTATCATATTAATAAATAAATAAATCATTTTATAAATTTCATTATTTGCACGTTATGCGTTAAAAAGCCTTAAACATTTATGAAAATATAAAATATGTTTTTATGAACATTACCTATTGTTTATATAAGTTAAATAATAAAATAAATTCGTAAAAAGAAATTAATTTTGTATTAATTAATTATATATGCCTTTAACCAATCTTTCTTAATCAACTTTAATGTAAATATCTTGATCAAAGTTAATTCTTAATGTTAATTTAACACTGCAATTTTTATCTACAAAATCTTGCATTAAATTAAACCGTAAGACACAGAGTTTTCTCTAATTTTAGTAAATAATTATTTATTCATTGAAGGTATCGATTTTGTATAATAGTAGAAACATAATAGTTTATAATATAAATATTAAGGAAATGGCTTTAAAAAAAACCCGCCAAATAATTTAAATACTTCATATCAACATCATTACAATTGCTTAATCTTACAACTACATTACTTAATCATTACAAAATACAAACAAAGGAATGTATAAAACTTTAATAATATAATCTCAAGAATAAAATAATTACATAAAAACGGCGAGGACAGAATCATTTTATTATAAGGCATTATAATTACACAATTGTATTTTTATTAAAAACATTTGATATTACTCTATTTAAAAAAGAAATAATGATATTCCAAACAAATTAATAAGATTTAGGAAATACTCGTACATTTTAATTATATTTTGACAGTTTCATCAATCATATAAACTTTAATTTTCCTTGAATTAATACGTTTAACGAATTTAAAGCTTTAAAAACTTTGGTTCCAATTCAATTTAAACATTCAAATATAATAGTATTAGTGATTTGTAAATCGTTCTATAAAATATAACTATAACTGTACTAGTTATTTTAAATTTAAAAATTTTATTTGCTATTTTATTGAATTATAATAACTAAATATGTCGGTTTGAAAGCCTTTGTAAATTATCTCTTTATGGAATAGATGGTTTCTATAAAGTCACCAAAGATGGTGCTCCGTTCGTATGTTGTGAATGGATCATGTCGAGAAGGATGTCTTCGCTATTACCATTGGTCAATACTCTTTCATATTAAATATATCACATTCGTACAGGTTTCACAATTAAACTTTGTTAATAACGTTTTTTTTTTTTTTATAACGTTAACGATTTTACGTATACTCTATGAATTGAGAAAAAATGCATCAGAGGCTTTAATATTTTTTATTTCGATTAAACTATATTAAGTCAAACGATCTAATTAACACGACATTCTAGTTTTCTAAATATATTCAGCAAGTAAAATATTATATTTCAATAGGTCACGAAAAGTACATTTTTCAAATCTCTGTGCAAAGCATTGAGTTTCTAAGCTTAACTATACATATATAACACGTATATATGTGCAATAAATATTTATAAAGCTACGTATTCTATACGTATACATTTTGCACGATGCGTTTTTTTATTAATATAAGTTTATATTATAAAAAAATAATATCAATTCGTTGTTAGAACATTTGCCTCTAAATATTGATCATTTTTAATTTATATTAAAAAAACAGCTTTAACCTATTGATTATAATTCTTTTTTTTTTTTTTTAACGATTTTAAAGCAAGCAATGTATTATAATTTTTAAGATTCCCATAATAGTAGAATTGCAGAATACATCGTATTGTTACATAAATTGCATTCCAAATCATTCATATAATTGATGTACAGAAATAGATTATAACTATTTATTTTGTAAAAACGTAGTTTTTATGTACTAAATACGTTATATAAACTTATTTTAATTTTACTTAAAATTTCTAATACTATATCTGCTTTAAAAATAAATATTTTATGATATCATGTAATTCCTTGAACAGATTATAAATTTTGCAATTATTACATATTAGCGATTTTTTCTTACATGAAAATAATTAATAATAATATCAATTAAATATATAAATTTAAATAGTAAAAATTTATGTTATTAAATATACTGCTATACATTATTTATTTGATAGAAGCCTTAAATTTAAAAAATGTTCAATAAATATTTCTATATGACAAAAAACATCTTTCGTATTACACAAAAAGTTAATAGTCCACGATTAAATATTGGTAAGATAAAAAATTGGCTAATATAATCGTCAACACTGGAAAACCTATAATCATTTAAACATGAGAAAGTTTTTATTTATAAAAGCAGGGTTTTTTTTAAATCTATTTTGCACAGTATAATAAGGTATTTTTAATTTCAGTGTAATTTTTGGGTTCAAAGTAACCATACTCGCAATACTAATCAATTGCGATTGATATCGCAACTAATTAAGAACGCAATTTCATATTCATGCAGCATTGATAATTTCGTAATATTTATCGATAGTATCTTCCTTAATAGAAATTTTATTAAAAATTTAATGCAAAATTAATTAATGAAACGGTGTTTTTTTTAATTTTATAGCTATGATTATATTAAAATTACATTAAATATTTAAGTTTTTCATTTAAATTTGTGAAAGCCAATGAAATTGAATACTGATCATGTAAGCAGATAATGTATATTCCTCCTTATTTTAATTTTATAATAATTTGTTAAAAATTGTTTACGTTCGTTTTACGTCTATTTGATTTATAAATAATTATTACATACTCATTTTTAACATGCTTCTTTAAAATTATAGAAATTTAGTAATTTTTGTTATTTGCTTTAAATTATATAGCATTATTACCCCCAATGTACCTATAGGAGTTTAGCACTTAATAAGTTATTTACATTTAAATATAAATTTTATTGTCATTTAACAATATAGAATCGATTATTTTTCCAGGTCAATAAATAAATAGACTTCACTTATTAGAATATTTAAATTATTGATTAATGATACAAACAGTATGTATAACGTAGATTATAATATAATAGTTCTGATAAATGGAAGATAATTTTAAAAGCTTTGAACGTATAATGGATAATTTAATAATGTTCTTCTTATTTAAATTTAATCAGCTGAATACTTTTATAGAAATATTATATACAAATGTAGTAAATAATAATTAAATAATCATGTATAAATTTATTATAATTAATTTTATTTCACCATTTCTGTCTTAGCATTATATTTAAATTAACTTTCATAACTGTAAAAACAAGTTACTAATATAAAGTAAGGCTTGTTAATTGCATATGTACATTGTACGTAATGTACATTTTTATTGCCGAGAAGGAGAAAACGTTCGCATTACATGTATTGATGCATGCAGATGCACATGAAAAATTACTCAATTTACGAAGATAATTTTACTGTTTTTTTTTTTTTTTTTTTTTTACCTTCAACTAGACATTCTCTTAATTAATTTACAGAGTGCATTTTCTACGTCTAAGATTTCATCAGTTCTACCATTATATTTTTCCTCTTAAAAGAAGCTGTGCTGGAAAGTCGACATTAGTTTATGAGTGATTAATTTCCTTGTAAATAGAATATTTCGAAAATCGTTTTTTCAAATGAAATCTTTTGAAAAGTATATACTATAATTTTTTGATATGCCATTTCATATAATACGTAATACAATATAATATAAACATATAGTCATTATATGTGTATATATATGTGTATATTTATATATGATTTCTTATAATCAGATAATTTTTAATCTTTAAAAACAGCATTTAATTCATCATTATATGACGTTTTAGATTTTAATTAAATCAACTGTTTCATACTTTATTTTATCACCTTATCCGTGAAATATTTTTTCCGATAAATTATTATGTTATACGTACAGTTAAATATATATAACTTTTATTTATTACATTTCGAATGTCTTAAATGTATCCTTCGTGCACTAAAAACTGTATTAGAAATTTATATAAAAACAAAAAATAGTAGTGAAGGCTGCGTATAAATTGAAATAATAATAATTAATAGTAGCATGCAATTTACTAATCGTAATTAATTATTGAAGCGTATATTTTAAGAATTGTATAAAAATTAATATATAAAAATTAAGGTTCATTGCAGAGAAGGAGAAGATTCATGTTTCAGAGAATTTTCTTACTAAATAAATATTGTCTTGCGGTATTTTAAGTTTTATTTAATTTGCTGATCGATAATGTCACTGTCATGAGTTATTTAAAGGTAAAACCTTTAAATTGTAATATAATATATACAGTTAATTGTTATTTTAAAAAAATGTTATGCTTAGAATCTAGAACTGCGGTGCAAAAAAAAAAAAAAAACAGCATTAAAGAAATGAGTAAAATTACCGTTGAAACAGTGACGCGTAATAGCATTATTTTATTTACGTCAACTGAATAGATAATGTATTGCTAGCATTGAACGTTAGTAATTTACTCAAGCTCTTTAAAATTAGGCGGACGTTATCGTGACTCTTTGAATCGCGCGCAAAGAGACGAGACGTCTTCACTTTTTAGTGCCGGTATTTTCCGTTTCACAGTATAACGCGACCAGTGTCTTAAGAAAGGTGTATTGCTTTATAGCTGTTGTGACTTGAAAACAAAAAGCAGCAGAGATTATTAACGCAAATGTTATTAATGAATATATAAAAACGCAGATTGCCGAGATAAAATAATGAAACGCTGAAAATGTTAGAGCCGTGTAATATTAAGCGAGCAGTAAATAATTACAAAAATAAGGATTGAAAAATATTTAATAGGATCTGTTTGTGTGAATTAAGATATCATGTCTAAGAATATATCTATGCAAGAATACGCTGAGGTAATTATATCTTCAATTAATATTATTACAATTCTTATAAATCCTGCGCAGAACAATAATTATTACGACATAAAAAAAAAGTTGCCACTTACAAGGAGAAAGAATTGTCATCTTCGCGCTTACACATTTACAATTAAATGTTTTATGTACGAAGATTCTTAGACTTTAATATATTATACTATTATCTAATATAAAGAAAAAGTTCATTAATATAATAAAATTACGTTATAATTAATTTTTTTATATTCTAAAAGATTTTTTAAAAATATATTACTTCCGGTTCCAATAAAACCTTACATTGCAGGTTCTTTTTTAAATCTAAATTTAATATTATTTACTTTTCCCCGACAGTATTTCATAAACGCATTTTAATATTTTCTACATTTTCTGTGTATAGAGGAAAAATGAATGTAGGTATCTTAATTTAAATACCTGAATTGAAATTAAGGTATGATTTTTAATTACTATGAATAACAACAACAACAATAACAACAACAACAACAACAACAACAATATTAATAATAATAAAAAGGGATGGAATTTTGTTTTATTGCATTTGTCAAAATAATATTGACGATTATGTTATTATGATAATAACGTACTAAAATGTTATTAAAAATATGAAAATATTTAGTCTACATAAAACACATTGTCACTTGTAATTCGTTATTTACAACTCGCATTTACTTGTTAGATTCTCGCCGATGTATTTCATATTAGTTATTAATAGTAATTTTGTTCTCTCTAATTCATACCAATATTATTACATAATTTTATAATATAAAAAATTGTTAATTACAATCTTATATAACTTTTTGTCGATAAATTGAATAAGTATAAGCCCATTCATCACGAGCACGAAATGTAAATATTAATTGTAAAATTTGTCGTTTGATTATATTTATTTAATGTGCATCGTAAATATTTATGGAATATAATTTGCACAATTAAAAATATCGATAAAATATAATTTTATCGAAGGAGCTAATACCTCAGTTTAATACTTTTAATGTAATACTATTATTAATCATATGCGATAATACATTCATGAATGATAAAAGAAATTATGTAATTTCATTTGAGGATCAAGATTCTCTCGAGACTGAAGATTTTCAATCAGTGAAGGAAGCGGTAAGTCTGATCTTTGATTGATTTCATATCAGCAACATTAAAGAGAATTCTTTATTAATCTAATCTACTGTAACGCACGCATTTATAATATGCTATCAAATAAGACCAAGAATAAGCAGAGTATTAGCTATAAATTAAGATAAAATTATTGAATACACGAATAAGCTTTTATCTATTTAAATGATCAAATTGGTATTTATTTATTAATTGCAGGAAGAGAGAGTGTCAAGCGATAGGAAGGGAAGGTCGATGATTAATTTGCAGATTTTTATTTCTAAACAACATGGACACATAAAAAATGTTGGCTACGTAATTTTAAATCTTCTGATTATTACGTATTTTATATTGGCAACGCTTCATTGGATTAAGAAGAGTAAGTGTTGACTTTTACAAATCGACGGATTATTTTATGGGTTTAACAAATAATCACTATACGAAGACCTTTGATTTCATTTGCAAAAGTATCTCTTTATTTATAAATAATACTTTGTTCTTTTAAAATCTTTACGACATTTCCATAAGAATATCGGTTTTTTTTTTTAATCTCAAGTCAACCAATACCACCACGAAACTAAATTTTTAATACAATTAATTAAAACCAATCATACAAATAACTTATAATAACGAAAAATATTATTTTGTATTTACGATTTATTTATTTCCCTATAATTTGTTGATGAATTAATAGCGAATGCCTCTCCCTTCGTCAGATATTTAAAAAAAAATTATTGCTTTATTTAAAATATCATTATTTTTCAAAACTACTATTTCAGCGAACGGCTACAATTTCGAATGGTGTAACGGATATGGACTGTTAGTTTTAATATTAGCCTTTTCATATTTTGGCATTTTCTACAAAAAAGTATTCAAGAAATTCTTAAAAAATTCTGATCACCGATCGCTGTCGATCTGTCGAACAGCGCCTCTGGCATTTAATTGTTTGGCAAAAATTAATAAGGAACGGTAAAGCTTTAAATTATTTCATCTGTCTAACAATTATTTTATTATTTGGTAAGGTATGAGGAACAACGATGATGTATAAACAAATAATTTGCAGATTTCCGAGACTTTCAAAGTCAACAGTATTTGGTTCCGTGATACTCATTTCATTCTTAATATTTATTATCCTTGATACCGCGTACTCAAGGAATAGATTAATAAGTTTTATTGGAGTTGGTCTCATTATAGGATTTGGTTTAATCTTTTCGAAGCATCCGACCAAGGTATGTTTATAATTTAAAAGCCAATAAAATTAAAACATTGATAAGGACTTAATTTTATTTAATAGCGATAATATTTCTTACCCGATAATGCTTATCGATAATAATGCATATAATTATTTTATTACGTTTGCCGTTATTTTAAAGGTCAATTGGAGAACGGTCATATGGGGTTTAATACTTCAATTCAGCTTCGGGATTATTACCATTAGATGGAATGTCGGGCGTGCAATTTTTCAATGCCTATCAAAAAAGGTAGAGATTTTCTTGAGCTTCGCCCAATCGGGAGCGAGTTTTGTATTTTCCGAGCAATTGGTGAACAATGGAGTCTTTGCCTTTTCTGTAAGTAAATCTTCACGTCCATCATCATTACGGTTATGAACATTTTAACAAACGCAAATGCTCGCGCGCGTCAATTTAACAGATAAGCTCGATTTTTTTTAATCCGTCGGATCGCGCCTTTATTTCTTTCATAATTTTAGGCTCTTCCCGTTATCTTCTTCTTTAGCTTTGTCATACAAATATTATACTATTGGGGTATAATGCAATGTATTATTCAAAATATTGGATGGACCTTACATGCATTCATGGGAACGACTGTTTGCGAGTCGATAAATTCAGCTGCCAATACCTTTCTTGGCATGGTATGAGTATCTTAATTATTATTCTCAAAAAATTTTATTCAAATATCTAATCGATATTTTATGAATTTAATGTATAATCTTGAAATGTTTAAACAATGAAAATAATAAGTTTATTTATACAATTTTTATTAAAATTCACATTGCCGGTATTACAACGTGTAATTGAAGTATTTATAGATTTCAAACGATTGAAAAGCGTATACTCTTCTGCTTTGAACAAAATAAGACGTAAATAATAATTTTTATTATTATTGGATGTTTATTCTACGGGGGAGGGGAGGGGGGGCACCGTAAAAAATTCAGTATTTCGGTATTTATTATATTCGTTATTTTAAGGTTATTGGGGTTATAAGGAATGCTATTTTCTTAAACGAGTGTAAAAACCTATAATCACTTGTAACATTTTTATCAAACCAGTACACGTACGGCTTATTTTATTAATACGATTTAATTTACGATATATTTTACCACTTATGTTTGCATACCTTCATTATGACCTAAGAAATTATATAAAATTATTTTCTTTAAGAAATCATTTTTACATTATAAAGTAAAATTTTTTTAGTTAAATGAAATAATAATAAAAATAATTCGAATCTATTCTAAACAAAAAATAATCAGAATCCACAATGTCGTGTGTGTATGTATGATTTTATAAACATAATTTGTTTGGAAATTCAAGAAGGAGAAAACTCTAAATTAATAAAAAAAAAAAAAAAAAAAAAAGAAAGAAAGAAAAACGTTTGTTTTCGTATTCGAACAAAACTAGTACATTGGTTTAATTGATTTCAGACAGAATCGCCGCTGTTAATTAAACCTTATATAGGAAAATTAACGAGATCAGAAATCCATGCTATAATGTGCTCTGGCTTCGCTACTGTTTCGGGTAAATTCATTATTAAATGACTTAGATCCTTCGTTATTTAAATAAAAGCGTGCATTCTATGATTTTATCGCAAAATCTGCTCTAAATCTGTGCAATGGTTTATTTTAGGGACTGTCATGGCAGCGTATATAAGGTTCGGAGCAAATCCAGCGCATCTTATCACTGCCTCTGTAATGTCAGCTCCGGCCGCTCTCTGCTTTTCAAAATTATTTTATCCCGAAACTGAAAAGAGCGCAACTACCTTTAAAAACATTAGCCTCGAAAAATCGTTAGTATTAAAAATTATAATATATCAAACGTTTATATATTTATATATATATATACGAGTAATTTTGTTACACGTTGCCCGTAAGATAATTAAGATTTTTAAGTTAATTGCTTTTAAAAGCTGCATAATTGAAATTGTTTATGTTGTACAAGGCAAGATACCAGTGTCATTGATGCGGCGACCAAAGGCGCTCTTGCCGGGATCCCAATAATTTTAGGCGTCATTGCCAATATTATAGCTTTTGTCTCTGTCGTGGCGTTTTTAAATAGCATATTGTCTTGGTTCGGTGCACTCGTCGGCTACGAGCAAATCAATTTCGAGGTAAGTTTTATAAATCCGCTCGGCAGCAACATTGGGACTTTTATAAAACGAAGGTCATTGGGGCAGCTCCGCCGAGTCTTTATTAAATTTTACGTCAGATAATTATACGTTATTTATTCGGATAGATGACCTCGGCGCTCAAAGCTATCGCAAATGCGCTAAATCCGTATTATTGGTCTCTCGTTCAGTGGCTCCTGTCGAAGGCTTTCATACCTCTGAGCTGGGTAATAGGCGTCCCGTGGAGCGAGTGCGAGGACGTCGCGACCCTCATTGGCTTGAAGACGGTGGTGAACGAGTTCGTGGCATATCAGAAGCTCGGCGAGATGAAGCGCGAGAGCAGACTATCGCCGAGGACGGAGGCCATTGCCACCTACGCGATTTGCGGCTTCGCGAATCCGAGCTCGATCGGCATTATGATTGGCGGGCTCAGCATCCTCGCTCCCGAGAAGCGCCAGGAGATCACGGACCTCGCCGTCCGGGCCTTCGTCGCCGGGAGCGCCGTTTGCTTCCTCACCGCGGGCATTGCCGGTAGCTAGGATATACCTCTCACTACTTCCTCTCACTACTTCCTCTCACATCAACTTTTGCCTACTTTGCCTCATTAAGTTGGATTTAAGAGTTCTTTTTAAAAATTTCTCTTTAAACGTTCACCGAGATCCCACGTCTATATAAATATTC
This sequence comes from Ceratosolen fusciceps, assembly GCA_018883505.1. NCBI lineage: Eukaryota > Metazoa > Arthropoda > Insecta > Hymenoptera > Agaonidae > Ceratosolen > Ceratosolen fusciceps. Next base: position 16,345,522 of record RCIC01000002.1, on the reverse strand, counting down.
CGAATGCGCGGATTCCATGTTGATTTATTCATTAATGTAAACGACTACTTGGCATATCTGCTTTATCCCTTATTCATTCAGTCCGATAATAAATTATTTCGTAACAGAAATATAAATAATCAGTTCTTTCTCAATTCTGGCTCAGGTACGCTTATGGATGATAATTTCTTCAATGGATCTGCAACAAACCCAGATAACATTACGACGCCGATACCGTTAATTCAAAGTATTAATTAATGTAAAGGGCGCCATACGCCCTTAAATTTAAAGCTTTTTTTTTTAATTGAACGTGCTGACTTTCAAAGTATGTTGTTAATTGAGGACTAGATTTATGATACATAATATGGAAGAACAATTATCGAGATTTATAAATCTTTAGAAAATTTATTTTATACGCGATATTTTTATTCCACCTTGTATATTATATGTAAATAATATAAATAAATTCTTTTTTATTTATAATCTACATAGCTTGGTTTAACTTAATCTTTTTGGCAATAGCGTAAATAGTAAATGTTAGAAACTCGCTTTCTTTGCGCACATTTCGTTGCAATGAAATGCACATTATGCGCATAACAGTGAGGCAATTATAGTATATGCGTAAGTGTAGTATACGCGTTAGTACTGACTTTGCACTCGATACCAAATAAAGATATAAAAACTTTTTCTACTTATCTTATTTAAATATATTTCAAGTGCAGATGATTTTTTTATTTATCGAGAATTAGCGACTCCTCGCTTATACTTTAAATGTAATTAACATTTAATTAAGAAAAGGATATTATAAATGAAGTTTGTTTAATTCTCAAAAGTTAGATCAGTATGATATCATGAACAACCGTCCGAACCGTCTTACTGATCGGTCGGAGATATTTATTCTTGAGTTTGGCCTCCTACTTCGTACGTGACATGTCTCGATCCTCCGAATTCGGTAACTTCCCACTCCATTCTTTTCCGAATTCAAAGTTCAAGTTTTTCAAAGCTTTCATCTCTGTACAGAGATTATTGCTTCACAAATTTTTCATGACAATAGCATTTATTCTACTTTATTATTATTACTATTACTATTATTATTATTATCATTATATATTTTATATCTATTGAATAACAGTGTGCTTGTGTCTTTCGTAAATTAAAAAAAAAAAAAATCAAAAGAACAAACAAATACGTAATTTTGTTGTTCTTGTATAAAAATATTAGCTCTCGGAATGTTTATCTTTTCAATATTCAGACATGAATAACAAAGCAATTACAATTTATTTTATCTTAATGTTTTCATTACGATAAGTCGTAATTGTAAAAGCTTTTATTATACTTTATGAATCGATTATGAAAAATATTTCCTATTTGTTAAATGTATATTATTCTAAGAATAAAATTTTAATTCTGAATCGTAAGTCATTATTTGCAAAATTATAAGTCATGTTCATAAAAAAAAAATTATAACTTCTTATACTGTTTATTAAAATGTAAAGTTTTCGTAATGATACGAGTTATCAAGCAATTTAATGAATGGCAATAATGTTTTAATAGCCAAGTTGTACAGGCATAAGAATTCATTTAACTATGTTCAATATATATATATATATCAATTACTTTATTATATGTAAAGATTAAAAAATATCAAAATACTTTTAAGTTTTCTTTAATTTTCTTTTCGATAAAATAATTAACTTTAAATGCTTTTATATAATATATTCATAGTAACAATTTTCACATAACAGCTTTAATTTTAATCGCAAATTGAAATTGATCGCTAATGATTTTCTTTAATGCAATGTTCATTTTGATTATCGAAAAATGTATTGAATATATCTGTTACATTCCTCTACGATATAACTAACAATGAATAGTTTCAGCACTTATTTCATGTTGTATGAAAATAATCACGATTAAGTCTTCGATGCGGCTTGTAAAAAGATTTCTTCTGATTTATTAGCACATAAGGATTTTAATGAATAAGATTCCGTGTTTATTTAGATGTTTTTCTGTAGAGAATAAAGTCTAGACGATGTGAAAAAATACTAAGATATCTTATTCGAAACTTACACAAGGAACGTTATAAAATCTAAGTAGCATTTTTTGTGTTTACATGTAAAGACGATGCGCATTGTACATAACAACCGTCAATTTAATCTTACATATATGCATACAATTAATGCTAAATAAAGCTACATCAGTTACAATTGAAAACATTTACATAACATAATGCAATATAAAAATAAAATTACTTATATATAAAAATAATAATTTACTCATACAGTACAAATAAAGATGCATTAATATTGCAGCTATAAAAAAAATAATCTTTTTCTAAATAACAATATAATACATATGTTAACATAAATGAAATAATCAATAGAGGTGATACATAGCAGTGCACGGAACGCTTATTTATCTGTATCAATTTTAATATCATAATAATTATAAGTGTTCTCTTTCACAAATTTATACATTCTTTATGTTATATCACATAAACTTATGCTAAAGAATGAAGTTTGTATTCTTCATAAATATTGTGGGTTCTATTTATTATATCAGCAGTAACTTCCAACATTTTAGGTAAGATATCCATATTTCTTTGAACATTGTCTCCACAAACCTTAAATCATAATAAAGTAAATTGTTATAATTAAAGAAATTAAAGAAATGTCTTTAAAACGTAATATTACGTATTTTTATTCTATTAATACTATTAAATTTTTAAAGCTTTAAAAGTAGTTAAAATATTAGCACACAAATAAGACACTAACATTTATAAGTATTTACGCTAGTAGAAAAATAAATATTTTGTAATTTGTAAAATTCATTTTGTATGTACATATTTAAATATTTAAATGTTAAAATCAAAATAAAAAATACTTGTTTAAATCCGGTTAGTACAGTACTATTGAAGAAATCATACTTTTTTAAATAATATAGCTCGAGTTGGCATTGTGTACATAGCAACAATGGCTGCTTTCCTAATAATCCAAGAATGGTGCTTTGCTAGCGTAGAGTTATATGCATCTTGACATGAGGTTGAAGTACCGTCGCAATCTGATAGTTCACCCAATTGTCTTAAAAATTCAGATATAAAATCTAATAATGGTACATATAGTATTAAATTAACACATAATGGTGGAGCGTTTTAAATCTTTCAAAGGCATGAAAAATTGCAAATACCCACCGAGTCCTCTATGAAGTCGAAGAAGTGTTCTTGAGCCATTAACAAAGTCCTTTTTTTGTAAAAGATTATTATTCTTTTCATAGTCAATCATTTTTTTGATGGAACAATAATTATCTTCATCTTTTTCAATAAGGTCTTGCAAAATGTCAATTTTCTGCTTTAGATCCAAGGAAACAAAGCTAAAGACACTGCCCATCAGTTGGAAAAATCTGCAAAATGTGGGTAACAATGGCAAGTAAGTGATGATTTTCTACCTAAAAATTCGTCCTTTCATAAAAACGAAATATATATATATATATTTTAATAAACATATTTACTCACGCAACTGTAATAAGTACTCACTTATAGAGTTCATTGTATGCTTGAAGGTAAGCCTTGATATCGACATTCTCTTCCTCAAGTAGGGCTCGATCAAAGTGATCGTGCACCAACCGTAAATCGAAGTACATGATCTCCGTACCTTCAGCCATCCCGTTTTTCTTCTAATCCTCGAACTTCTCTCTATTATTCCAGAGCGGTGAGTTCAAGGTACGCGATTGATTCATATGAGTGACTTGTATCTGACATCACAGGTCAGGAAACATTATTATAGGACAAGTATGGGCGGCTGTCAATTTCATTTGTCTGCCATCTGTTAGCGAGGGCTAAAACAATACCTTTAATCCTCTTACAAGAACTCGATAATGTAGAATATATTTATACCTACCATAGCTAACCTCTCGAAAAAATACCCTTAATGCGTAATAAATCGGCTAGGAATCTTAAATAATTAGATTGTTTGCAGCAGAAAAGTAAATCTTTCATTTTTTTTTAAATCGAATAACTGTATACTATTTAACTCTTGTATTATTTAAGCTTATTTTCTTGAAACATTTTAAGTACTTTGATTAGTTATTTTCATTTGTAATCAAACGGCAAAGATGATCTATTATCCTATTTACTTAAAAGAAAAAAATTGTTTTCATTTAATGATTAATTATTAAAACTATTATTAAAAGAGTTGTCGACTTATTTCAAACGAAAATATTGAATTAACGGAACACTACCGGTAAAATTAATCAAGAATTTTTATAAAAAGAACAATGAATTCTGATACGACTGACATTAGTGTAATTTTGCACAAGGAATTTCTAAAGCACAGTGGGTAATTAAAAATAAATATTCATACAAATACTTTTTATATAATACTTGTATATTGTCGTTATAGTTTGACTTGTAGCCGTAAACTCGAATAAAGAGCTATATAAAGCATGAGGTTATTAAATATCTACAGCCTCCAAGTATCATTGTTATTTTCCGTTGTAGTAATGGCTTTTAATGAAGGGCATCTTCGTAATTACGGCCTTGTATGTCTTGCCTCGTATTTCAGTGAGAATCGTGGTCCCGGTATTTACGAGTTCCGAGGGTACGTAGCCCATGGCGATGGGCTTCCCCAGACTGGGACTTGGACCCCCTGACGTCACTTTGCCGACGCGTTCCCCGGCCGCAGTCAGGATGGTAGCGTTCTCCCGAGCTGGTGGGCCTTGGTTCAGGATCAGGCCCACGCGCCTCTTTTTCGGTCCGTTCTTTATTTGCTCAAGGATGGGTTGTGCGCCCGGGAAGTCCCCCACTGCTCTGCGTCGCTTCGCTAAGGGATATCGGTTTCATTAATATTACTCTCACTAATGTTGCCTCGATTAAGAAAAAGCAATTAAAAGTAAATAATAATAATAATAATAATAATAATAATAATAATAATAATAATAATAATAATAATAAGGTTTATATTAAAAAGCCGTTAGAACCAAATGGATTTGATCAATTTTTTTTACTCGTACCCACTAGCCATTGCAGCGAAGCCTCCACTGGCGTTGTTGACTCGTTAATATCGTGTCCGTATAAACAAAGTCCAGCTTCAAGTCTACAATAATATCAATCGATTTAAGATTTAATACTAACGCGAGCATACGCTAATTCTTCTCTATACGTGAGAATGTATCTTTTTTAGCTTTGCATTTGCAAGGCGATACAGTTTGTAGGGGCGGTGTTTACTTTCTGAAAAAAGCAAAAAAGAAACTTGTGTAACCTCAAGCTGTCCCTCACTCCTAGGCCAGCGAGTTTTACATCAGGTACTTGAAGAATCATCTCGCTGATCGGGCGCGCATCCTCTCCTTTAACCGAAATCTCGAAACCATCCTCGCCAGTGTAGCCGCATCGGGATATCCTCACAGGTTTCTGTTTAATCTCGGTCTCAACGCTGTTCATAAACTTCAGTCTCGCAAGATCGATTTTCACCAAGGTCTGAAGAGTTGCTGCAGCACTCGGCCCTTGTAAAGCAATCAAGCCTTGTTCCAAGGGATCCAGGAACTCTATGCTTACGGCTTTACCTTGAGATTTCATCTCCGCCTGAGAATATTTAGGTATTTCATTATTCTTCTTTCGCTAGTACGTATACATTATAGATCTGCACGGTATTTATATGTATATATGATGCATTCTCACCAATGAAAGTTCATGGTATTTTTTTTTTTTTTTTTTTAATCAAAATATCAAAACCAAGCACAACTTCTTTTAAGTGAGAAAATTCAACCGATTTAGATTTCTTCGAACGATAAATTCCGAAATAAAGTTAGATAAAGCATACTTGTCTTCTGGTCATGAGTTCCATGTCCTCGTTCCTTCTGCCGGCATTGGATACCACGAAGAAAGCATCTTCTTTATCCTTAGTGACGATGAGATCGTCGATGATGCCGCCTTTGTCGTTGGTAAAAACAGTAAGGGCAGCACCGCCACGGACCAACCCTTGGAGATCGGCGGTTGTCAGGGATTCGAGAAACTCACCGGCGTCTCGTCCAGTCACGAGAGTCTGCAGCATGTGACCGACATCGAAGAGGGAAGCGTGGGTACGTGTATGTTGATGAGAAGCCGCGATCGCGTCCCGATATTGAACAGGGAGTGACCAGCCTGAGAAGTCCACCATTTTTCCTGTTTTTTTTTGGTTTTTTTTTTTTTAATTCTTATTATTTATTTACAGATCTGTAATTACAGTATATTTATTAATATTCTCATAGCGTTGTAAAACCAAATTAACTGGATGCTTTAGTATTAGCGACTTTTAATTAAAATTTACTTTTATAAGATACGGAAGTCTACAGTTTCCATATATACATGAAAAAAACAGTAGTAAAATATGTATTCCAATTGTATTCATAAATGTGCCTGTAATTTAATACTTTATAACTAAAATATACATCTCGTATATTTTATGGTATATATATATGCACAAATGTCTATGTCTTTACATTACTATCAATTGAAATTTTTCAATTGAAACGATACTGTTAAAAATGACAAAAACACATACTTATTATTTTTTGCAAATATAAATTAAATAAATTTATTTTATAGCAATTCAGAATATTACAATTACGTTTGATTAGTTTAAAAATCTTTTCAATCTGCGCCGAAAATTTATATTGATTACTTCACTGTTTTGGTTAGTGACTTTTATTAAAAATATTAACTTATCTCTTGCTATAAGAAATATTTTGTTATAATAATTCAGAATTTTTCATGCGTTACCAAGTCGATTATTAGAAAATCATAATAATATAAATAAAACATGGTAACGAATTTTTAGTTGAAATATATTAAATTGAAGGTTTTAATATGCGTAGTGTTACGGCATTTAATGCAATTCGAATTTCTATATTTTAGGAGAATATTATTTCCATGCAGAAAAAATTAATGTTTTATTAGAATATTTTATACGCGTATTTTATTTATGACAAGAAACAATTTTGTTAAGTATTACGCAGACAAATTCTTCCATACGAATATGGAATGCATCTGTATGATAAATTAATTTATGAATTTCAACACTTGCCGTGGTGTGAAGCTTCTTAATACAATATAAAAATGATCAGTTTTAGGTAAATTACCATTGTTCTCGACGTGTAAATCATAGAGACAAGTCTTCTTGGGTGCTTGATTAGCTTTGATAGCAAGCGATCGTGTAATCGATTTGCCGGCACCTCGGAGCCTCCCGATTCGTTTAAACGCAGCTGATGATGACATTCTTCCACTTTGACTTACAAGTCCCCTACTAAGAAGACTACGGCGTTCCTCGAGCCTTCGATTTCGCCTCCGTTGTTGGGTCTGATAAGCGAGCGTGAATGTAACAGTGGATTAACGTGATACGCTTACATGTGTTATTCTAGTCATCGAATAACTAACACAATCAGACGGGTAATCAGACGGGTGTACCAAATCAACAGACCTTTGGGATTCATTCTAAATAACTCGTGACCTTTAGATTTACAGCGCGAATTCGAGTGGGTACTATAATTGGTCGAATCGACGGCTTTTAAATAGCCATTCGATCTGACCGGGAACGAATGAATTATTAAGAACATTCAAACATAGCTATCTCTTGGCTTAATATAATTTTTAACGAATTTAACGCAGTAACTTCTTAAAGAAAATGTTTAAATTGATTCATCTACCATACCGCAACTATATAGGAATAATTTTAAACCGATTACTTATAATTGGACTGCAATAATAATATTTGAAAATAAAACCAATTAAATACAAATTTTTAGAATTTTTCAGTTTCTCATTTTATAAAACTTTCCTTATAACTAGTTATGTGCCATTCTTAATTTCCAAGCAAATATTTTATGCCATTTATCTATTAGAAGTTTATCATATTTTTGAACATCAAAATGTATTGAAGTACACGGATTTAGTATTTATTAATTAATATTAATTTTTATTTTATTTTAGTAGCTAGTTTAAAATATAAAAAAAAAAATATCATTTTGGATATTTTTCAACTAGGCACAACTTTTTCTTTAAACTGAAAATACTATTTATTATAATAATGTATAGTTTAAATTTAAATTTCTCTTAATTACCGCGCTTTTAAAAACTGCCAAGTAAACAATTGACATAGAAAATACTTTTATTGTCATTTTCGTACACATTAATCCTTACAATATATTCGAACGATTGTTTAAAATTTCTATTATTGTTATTAGTGTACAATATTAGTTATAATTGGAATATAATTATTGAATATTCTAGATTTTGCCGAATAACGATTAGATGTTTACTTACTAGTCATTCATGCATTTGCCTGAAACTGCTTATTCCAGCCTTTTGTTCGATATTTTTATTTTACCACGTCATTTTATCATTGTATAATACTATCGGTATTTTTATAATTTGGCTATTGAATGAAAATTAATTCATTAAATAAGGAAGAAAATAAATGAGATTACACACCGGCCAAAGTATTACTTCACAAGTAACGAGGTTAGAATGCTCGTCTAATTCGTCTGTCATAAACGGTTTTATATTATTCTCAAGGGCATTCTAATAAATTCCGGATATTTATGTTTCACATATTCAAAAATGACAACAATTATATTGTGTCATTTTCGAAACAAATGGTAATGTAATTTTTATTGACTGGAGCTCATCTTTAAATTCGCATTTAGTACTTAATCATCCGTAAAATATCATTTAAACAAATTATTCTACTATTATATGAAAATAATTGTTTAAGATATTTTATTAATATATTATTATTAATGTAATTAAAATAATTTAAAATATTTTTAAATTAATGCTTATAACGATAAAATTTTTATTCTAAAATTTTATTCAAATTTATAATACTTACCTAATTAATAATCAATTGATATTAATAAATATATAAAATACTAACGTAATAAAATAGTAGAAATAAAAATTAGGATAAAATTTGCAGATATTATGCTTTTGAATAGGAAAATGAAAATTCTGGGATTAACAGGCTGTAAAGGAAATAAATATCCATTAGTTATAAATATATGGAAAACCATGATTAAGGACGAGATTCAATATCTTTTACTAAATTTTTATTGTGCCACGTAATAATAATAGTGATCATGATGATAATAATGGTAGTAGTAATAATAATAATAATAATAATAATAATAATAATAATAAAAATAAAATGTATTGATGATTTATAACCACAATAATGAGCGTCGATAATGTAAGAAATTGAAAAATAATAACAGTAGTTTTTAACTGATAATTAACTATTACTAATCATAATGGCAATAGCAATAATAATAATAATAATAATAATAATAATAATAATTAATAATTAATAATTAATAATTAATAATTAATAATTAATAATTAATAATTAATAATTAATAATTAATAATTAATAATTAATAATTAATAATAATAATAATAATTTATAATAATTCAAAATAGGTAGTATAATAATAACGTAATAATCAAACAGCATGTCGAACACAAAAAAGAAAAACGCATTATTACTTGGATAAGTCGCTGCTCTACTTACGTTGCAATCAAATCTGAAAAATGATACATCAATATGGAAGGAAACTTACGTAAAAGAGTAATTAAAATTAAAGAATCTTGAATATTAAGGGGAGGAGTACAAAAGTAAACGGCATTGATTGATGGGACAGGAGCAACGACAAAAGTATAAAAGGAAATTGTGCACGTTGGTACAAAAGTTTTGTTAGTTTTCGCTTCTGCATTTTTTATTTTTCCCTTAAGTTCTCGTGTTTACACAATTAATGCAAAATGTCCCTACGGTCCGACGAGTATGTGCTTTAGTCGTTCTTTGCTCGATGCTTCCCTTTTACACAATACTTTATTATTATTTTTATTATTTTTTTTTCTCATTTCATTTCAACATTCATTCACACTGGTACTTAGTTGAACGGGAATTGTTGGAGAGGTCAGGATTGCTCGTAGGAAGGAAGGGATGGCGTTCTTAGAGTGGGGCTTAGGAATGGGGGATAATTGAAAAAAGTTTTCGAAATATATATTTTTACGATTGGGAGAAATGCGGTCGATTGGAATGGGAGTTTCTACTTCTTTGTTACTTTATCGTATTCTTCTTCAGAACTTTTATATAAAATTGAAGGTTCAAGACAGGATTATCGGGAATAATAAAAAAGATCTTCGAAGGATTTAACTTCCTTTGCCGTGTCAAAACAAAAGAAAGGGACAAGAACGGAGGAAGTGCGAATCTCGTATTCTCATTACTCATCTCTTCTTATTTTTCCTTCCTCGCCAGTCGCTTTTCCCCCGTCCTTTTACAATATTTATTTATTGCCACGCGCGTTACGAGCTGCGACGATCGCCGATCCATAATTACTTCTTATACTTGCCGAGGGTGGCGATGCCACATTACCGCGTTTACATTTAAATTTAGTCGTTTCTTTTCTCTTTTCGTTTGTTTGTTTGTTTGTTTTTTTTTCTTTAATCACAAAACTCGACAAGTGACGCGTGGCAGAAATCTTTCCAATACCGCACCTTTGCTTTATGCAAATAAAAAGCCTCGCGTCGAAGGTTTAGCCACAACGCTCTTGCGATTCGTATTTATGCGTATGGAAGTTTGTAAGGCCGGCGATCGTCGATTCGGATATTCAAGATAACGCGCGCGTGAAATACAATTGTTAATTTACCCGAAAGATTGGACGATGTGTGAACAATACGGATCACGTGTTTTTCTTATTTTTCTTTTTTTGTCTTAAACGAAGAAGCTATTTATTTTCACAGTAGTAGTAATAATAATAATAAAAATCGTAATAATAATAGCAATGATAATAGCAATAATAATATTGATACTAATGATAATAGAGATAATAATTATTGTAATAATAATAATAATAATAATAATAATAATAATAATAATAATAATGGACTATATGATAAAGAACGAAAGGATTATTATTCTGTATTTATCGTGTCATCTTGGCTTTCGGTGTCACATTATTACCATTAGAGGATATAGTTTAACGTTCTCATCATCTCATTTTCATTTTTTTCTCTATTTTCAGAAAAAACAATAAACAATCGAAATTTTATCGTATCGAAGAATACACTGAGAGATATAGTTACGCTGCGTCCCTTTTTTTTGCTTTCCTTTCAATATTTTCATGATAATTCTCTCGTTTAAGGATGTATCGATTCGAGACTCGACTAGCTCTTATAAAATACCTCTAACGTTATCTCTTACTATATCGAAATTTTATAAATTCGTTTCCACTTTTAAATTTTGCTTATAGTACAAACCTTACCGAGGACAATTTTTTTTCTTTTACGTTTAAACGACAAAGGTATGATTGAGCAGCTTGTTGAGTAACAATTTAATCTCGAAGCGAACTCTTAAACGCGCGCGTCATATAATTATAAATATTTATTTATAATTCACATACCCATACATCACATATGTACGTACATATATATGCGTATATATATATATATATATTTTTTTTTTTATACTAAAAAGAAGAAATAAGGTACATCAATGATTATAACATCTTTTTTAAAAAAAAAAAAACATTCGTCTTTGTTTTAGATCAGCATCGATAGATTACCCATTCCTTGTTTTAATTTCTCTCTCTCTCTCTCTCTCTCTCTCTTTCTCTTTCTCTTTTAAACGTCTCCCAATAAAGGTATATACGAAAGAAGGAAGATCGATTTTTGTCGACATATAATGTACAACCATGAATTCGTAATAATCTCTACTACAAGACAAAAAGTTGCTGCTCTTAATTTCTGTTTGATACAATAGCATATCAAAGTGCGCAATTTTTCATCAGCGATTTAGAATAGCCTAAATATGATTTTTTTTTCCTCCTCATCCCTCTGACAATTATTTTTGCTTAAAGTTTTTCCTTATTCTCTTACTCTCTCGATGATTTAACTATACAATAATTACCATAACGCCACGAGTACAATATTTATTATCGTTATTCCCATCAGTCCTAAACATAGATACTATAATCATTTTTTGACCCTTCCACATTTTAAACTTCACATAATAATTCAATAGAAGTTCGTCGTACGTTTATATACATATATATGTATATAATATATTAATAATAATAATAATATATATATATATATGTATGTATGTATGTATGTATGTATGTATACGTATATATGTATATATAGCTTGCTGTATGTTTGTATATATATATATATGTATATATTATCATTTATAAAATGAAAATAGTTATGATTTTGGACGCATTTTTTCCATTTCACGTATCGGAAAAAAGCTCCGAAAAAACTTCATCATTAAATTTAGATTATTTTCGCTTCCACTAATAATGCCCATCGGTTGCGATTCTAGTCCACTTGGTAGTAAAATTTTGTTCTCTACTAAATCTTATACATCCGCATGCACACATAACACTTTTGCAATAATTTTTCTTTATCCTCCAGCTTCACGTAATCGCTCAAGTTCACATTCTCACGACATTTGTACGCAATTTCTTCCTTATCCCCTCTAACCGCTCTTTCACATTAACTTTCTCAATCACTTCGCCGATAATTCTTATAAGATCTTAATTTAAAGCCCCCGCGCAATCTCTGCCCGCGCACGGCTCGTCCCGCCGAATTTCCATTGTATTTTTCGTTCTACTCTGTTTTGCGTGGGTGCCGAAGTGGCCGAATGCAAGATTTCTCATTCGCACAGAGCGGTGCGAAGAATGCGGTTATTTACAATGTGAGAATTTCGGTAATAATGAATTTCGAGCGCCGAGGGGCCTATGTCGCGAGGTTTCATCAAAGTGTCCGCGGACGACGGGACGTTCGAGCCGATGCCGCTACGGAGGCCAAAAATTTTCGCGTTTCGCATTACCCTTATCACTAGAATAAATTTGTTTTTTGTTCAACGGTTTCTTTCTCAACATCGCCTTAATCTCTCCGCACATGAATGGCTATTCTTTTCGTATAAGCCTAAAAACATTGCCTAGGGGGAAATTATTATTATTATTTTTTTTTTATTTTTTTATTTTTTTTTTTTTCATTTATTCATTCATTTTATACACGGCGCTGTATTTCGCGGTTGTCCGTTCTGCCTTTTTTTTTACTTTTCCTGATTCTATATACATCGAACAAGGGCCCTGAATCATTAAAAATCCCTTTTTTATACTCATCGCGAGTGTTTTCACTTTTTGTCTCTCTGTATTTATCTCCCTTTCGTTATCTCGATCTCGAAATCGTTATATAATAATAATTAATAACCGCGTGCGCGCGTGACGCGCGAAGAATTGCGAAAAAGGCTCGCGATGATAGATTTTTATTTTTATTTCCATTGAGAAAAGGTCGCTCACGCTTTTAACTCCACGATACATCGTTTCTTATAATCAGTGTTCATGAAGGAAGTGTTATCTTTTTTGGATTATTAATCTCTCACGTCTATGCATACGTATCCTCGCCTACACTCATTTAAATTATCCGAGTCTGTATTATTTATTATTACATTATTATTGTGGATGTACTTTCTCTCTTCATCCTTTTTTCTAAATTCTACACTTGCGGAACTGTGGCTCGTAACCGAAAGAGACTGCAATATTATATGTACGCCGTAACTACACTTCTCCGTGCTATATACTTCCGTCTCCCATCCCTGCCCTTCATATTTTTTTTTTTTTTTTTTTTTTTTTTTTTTTACCGCAACATGGAAAAGACTCGCGTTGTTTATGAACAGATTTCATTTAGAATATTATAGTCTCGTCAATATTTACGCTAATTTAATTATAACTTAATTCCTAATTTAAAATATCAGGCTCGTATCTCTTATTACTTATGATTCCTTTAGTTTACTATTTAATGTGATTTTTATATTAATAATTTATTTCTCACTGCGTACAAGAATTTCACATTCAGATGTTGAGTTTTATAATTTAAAAAATTTGTTCATATACACGAAATCCTTTCCAAAGAACGCGTCACTATACCATAATTTATTGAGTCAAAAGTTTCCATTTTCTTTATTTATAATGCATTTTTTCCCTTCCTTGAATGTAACTTATGCGTCATTAAGCTATCGACTTTTTAAAAATCCGTAATTGTACTTCTTACATTTCACGATTAATTTCGCAATTATAATCTCTTCCTCGTAGACAAGAAACAAAAATATACGAATTTTCGATCCTTGTATCATTTACTTCCTTGCTTAGTGATAGATTTATATAATCTCGCGCAAGTTGAGACACAATAACATAGTTTTCAAAATAGTTACCTCGCTTTTCACCAAAACACGATTAATGTACGTAAGAATTGTTGGGATCATTTATTTTTATTTGTCAATCAACCGTTCAAAAGCGATAACTAATAATTGACAATTATAATAATGACAATAATATAATAATTAATAATGATAATAATGATAATAATAATAGTAATAATAATATCAATAATATCAATAATAATGATAATAATAATATGCATTATAATTACAATAGTAAAAGTAGGAATAGAATAACTAATAATAATTAATAGCAATAATTAATAATAATAATAACTAGTGCAGTGAGAGTTTGAAAAGTTATATTAAATTCATTAATTATCTACTAAATATGTAAACATTTATTTATTTTTCTATATATTTTTTTTTTTTTATAACAAAAAACAAACAAGTTTTTTCAATATATTGAAGTGGAAAAACAGTTAATGTGTACTTCATTAGTAAACAATTTCGATCTCTCGTTGCAATTAATTTAATAGTAATATAACGATGTAATGTTTAATAAATGCACGTGTCCTAAATTTCGTATGACAATCGTCAGCGTATTTTAGAGATGTTTATTGTAATATTCTTATAAAAAAATAGTTAGTGTTTGTAATAAGTTACTTTTAGAACCAGCTCGTAAAATCTTTGTAATTTTTTATTGTTAGTTTTTAATTTAGAAGATAGCCAAGTTATTAAAAAAAAAAAAAAAATTATAAGAAAAATAATATTAACACTTGCAAAGCCAGAAATATCACATCAAATATTAAAAAAGAAACACACGCGACAATAAAGACAAGAATAATTTAACGTATTTACTTATAAAAAGGGAATTAAAGTAAAAGGTACTAGAAAACATTAATTCTTAATTAGCGAGTAGCAAGTGGCTTGTCAATAAATCCTGTCAATTTATATTTGAATTCAAATACAACCGATATTTGCAACTATACAAATCGTTAAATAATAGTTGCTAAATCGTATGAAGCGGTGACTTGTACAAAAAGTATTATAGATTTATTGAAGTCTCTATATAACGTATAGTAATAATAATAATAATAATAATAATAATAATAATAATAATAATAATAATAATAATAACAATAATTAATAATTAATAATGATAAAATTGATTATCATAATGAGAATTAATGACGACGACAATAATAATATTTAATAATAGTTAATAATAAGAATAATAATATTTAATAATAATAGTTAATAATAATAGTAGTAATAATGATAATAATAACGTAAAAACACAACGTGCATTTGACGCCGATTATGACGCGCGCGCGCTATACTCTATCAGAATAGTAACTAAAGAACCGTAGTATTTACGTTCAGGCTCGACGCAGATCGGTCAATTTTTTCATTATTTATTACACAAAGAGTAATTAAACAATACGATAATAATAAGAAAAAAAAATAATAAAAAAAAACTAAAAAAAAAAAAATAAAAAAATAAAAAAAATGAGTAATTTTTGTGATTATTTTTTCGTTTTAAAACCAATTCTGACTAGCAAGCAAAGCGTAGGAATTCGTTCGTCAATATTATATTTTTGATAAACCATCGTCTTATATCCCTTTCCCCACAATTTTCGTGCGATTTATTTTTACGCTTTTTTTTTTTTGCTTTTTGCTTTTGTTTTTGATGTTTTTGTCCATTGATTTGTTTTCTTCCCGAACTGTGCTTTTCTAGAAATTTATATTTAGGAACTTTCTCACTTGAATTCATCGGCGTGGCCTGACGAACGAATCTCGAGAGCACGAATTACAATCTTTTCGCTAAACTATGTTCTTAAAAAAAAAAAGAAGACAAAACATGAAAATGAAAAGCTCGATGATATTAGATACACGTACGCGACTAATTTTAACGTAGGCGGGTGCCCGTGCCTCTTAGTGTCTGTACAACTGCTGCTGCTGCTGCTGCTGCTGCTGCTGCTGCTGTTGCTGATAGTTTATCCGCGTACGCGTACGCGCGTGCGTGTGTGTATACATGTAAGAAAAGAAAAAAACATAAAAAAAAAAATAAATAAAAATAATTAAATAAATAAAAGAATGAAAAAAGAGAGAAAAAGAACGATTTGCTGAAAAAGTGGAAACGGCTTCCAGGCTTAATTAAAGACGAGTCTCGATAATAAATTGTATTTGCTTTAACCGACTTTTTCATTACCGTAAATGAGAATGGTTTAACATTAAGGAGAAAAAGAAATAATAAATGGAACATTCAGTCGTGTAAGACGCATTCACTACTATGCGTCACAAAATTACCATCAAAATCAACAATAACTGATTATAATTAATTAATTAACACTACTACGAGCACATATATATATATATATATATATATATATAAACTTAGAACTAATAGAGTTAACTCGTATTTATTTTCTTCTTCTATTTGTGTTAATTATCGATGTATTTACGTACAAGTTCGGTTCGACGTATATAAATATTATGCATGTAAATATCTAATATATATAACATATATTATAAAAAAAAAAAAAAAAAAAAGAAAAAAAAAAGAAGAGAGAATCTCTGAAAAACACGCGGCTTTTTCTCACTCGTTCCTCGGCTCTGGCTCTTACCAAAAATCAAATCACCCTTTGTCTTATTATTTTAATGGTATTTTAGGCTTGAATTACGTTCATTTTTTTTTTATTTTTTTTTTTTTATTTGTTTGTTTTGATATTGTTCTTCTCTCGTTTGTAATGAAGAATTTCAATGATTTGAGCAAAGTTCATGGAACTAAAATTTTTGTCATCGACGAAAATTCGAGTTCCTCGGTAATGTATAATAATTGTATTAAATTTCTGTAAAATACGCCTTCAATTGCCTTGGTATAAATGGTATAAATTACAAATGAAACAATGTATTACAATAGTCAACCGCGATATCGAACATCGTATGGGCTTTTGCGCGAATTCTCGCTCAGCTTAATCTTTACTTACGTATAATTATTAATTATTAATTATTAATTATTATTGTTGTTGTTGTTGTTGTTGTTGCCGTTGTTGTTGTTATTCTTCTTGTAATCGTGGGCTCGCGTGAGCCCCGATCGACGTGAAGCGAGAATTCGCGCAACGTGTAAGAATCAAATCTGCAATTCAAAAGCGTTGGGATACATAGGACTTTTTTTTGTTTTTTAGTCAAACATAAGCTTTTTTTAAAAAGGCTCATTCGTACTGTACATCCATATTTGAAAGTGTCGCTTTTGCTTATACAGGGGTCAATCGACATTGATTGATCAATCGACATTGATGCAAAGAAAAGAGGCTATATTTTGTCAGCATTGATATTGTTTCGCAAATATTCCCGCAAATCCGCCGCTCGCGAGTCCGTCTCTTACGATTTAAAAAAAAATTTCAATTTCCACTTCTCTGTTGAATCCAACTCGGTTGAAATCATTAACCGACGAGACTTATTTTTACGAACTTCCTTTACTTTCGCATTACTCTAATTATCGATTTAGATATAGAAATTTTTAATTTTCCTACAAAAGCAACAAACAAACCATTAGTAATAAGTACTCATTGTTATTTTCATTTTCTTTTCTTTTCTTTTTTTTTTTGTTCTTTTTTTATTCTTTTTAGCTTTGTTTTGTTTTGTTTTAAATTTGTACCGTTTTTGACTAGAATAGAATTTCGTTTGGAAGCTCAGATTTGCATAAGGTTCGTTAAACCTATTCATTGTAAAGAGAAAGAAGCTAGATGATGAAAAAGCAGAATGTCCAACGGCTTCTTTCTCTGCTCGTAAGACATCGAGGAACTCGATACGTTCGGATATGCGGGAAATTGCAGAAGTACGTCGGTGTGTTTGCCCAAAAGGGGACTTCGACGAAACTCAATCTATATCATTAAGGTCGGCCGGACGTACTCGTATCATTTTGTCACCATTAAGATCTTGAAGCGATATTATCCTTCTCTTCCTTTTTTTCTTTCTTTCCTTTCCTTCCCATTACTTTTCTTTAATTCGTTTTTTTCCTTTTTATTGTGTATCGGTACTTGTCGCGAGGCTTTCTGTAAAATGACACGAGTGCGTTCCGGCTTTATGAAAATCAACGATAATCTGCACTTGTATTACATGGTAACTAACTTCACGTAAACGTTTAAAGTTTGAAACGTAAGGCTCGAATTGTACGTCGGCGCTTCTCTTCCGGATACGTTCCCGTTCGCTTATACGGCCAAACGGAAGTCTTTTCCGTCACTCCTTACATCTGCCCTCTCCCTCCCGCGCTCCCTTCTACCATCCCACTACTCGTTTACCGTTTCTGAAATTGTGAATTGTGGAATTGCGAACGGGATGAAGGAACGTGTCCGGAAATCCAGAAGTGCGCCGACGTTTAACTTAAGCATTTTTTAAACGAAATTCTTTACTTGTGAGACTGTGGGAGTATCATTGTGGGGGGGGGGATCACGGACTGAAAATTTGCTTGTTGTAAGATTTTTTTTGAGGGGGTACCATGGGGTCGATTTGGATGTTGTCGTTGGTGGGTGGAGGGGTTGTATTGTGTGTATTTATTATTATTTTTTTTAAAGCAACACTATAAGTGAAATAACCCAAGGCTGCATCGCTTGAAAAGCTCAATGAAAACATCAAATCCGAGGGCAGAGCTTACTCCGGTTTTATTATTTCTTAAGGGCTCGCTCTAGATCATCAAGGCCAACGGTCACTTCGGCAAAGTAAGCGGTGACCGCTGAGGTCGCCGGCGAGCGTGACGTGTCGAGCGCCCGCTGCCGATGGTCCGACTACGGCGGGATTATTGAAAATTTATCCCCGACTGGGCCCTCATTACAGAAAATAATGGAGTTTCTCTTGCCTTCGAATATCCGCCGATTCGCATCCGAGAGCCGAGTCATGTTTGGCTTCATAATCATGTAGGGCCAGTACCGCAGTGAGTGCCTCCGCGCTTGTTGTGTGCGATGTTATGTGATATATCGATCGCACGGTTTATTATTTAAATACTGTTTATTCTTGATATGTAATTAATAATTAAATATTTATGCGTGAATGCGAATATGTATAGTTATTTGCGATTAATCAACAATATTTCTTGGCTGTACCTTGAAAGAGCTGCGGGAGCTGATAATTGAGCGATTACGATTAATAAATATCCTTGGCTCATGCTTTTGTTTATGCTTTATGCTGTGAGGTTTATTAATAAACGGCTCCATCGCGCCTTCTTACCTTTCACCTATTATCGGAGTACATTATAATGTACTCTCTCTCTCTCTCTCTCTCTCTCTCTCTCTCTCTCTCTCTCTCTCTCTCTCTCTCTCTCTCTACACTACGAACACTTAGTTACATTTACGTATCAATAAATTACTCGTTGTGCGTTGATCCGCGCGATGCTGACGTATAAGTGGAACGAGATCACGTGTTATTATTGAAATCACGGAATGGGCTCTGGAATATTTTGGTTCCATAATTTTCTTTTCTTATTTTTTTTTTTTTTTTTTGTTTTTTTTGCATTTTCTTCTTCTTTTTTTCTTTATCGAAATTCGAGTCTTTGAAAGAGCATGGAAGAACATGAGAGTTTAATTGTATGGAATCATCATTATTGAACTGGAAGATCAAATCCTTGTAACATAATAAGCTTGGCTATGTCAAGGAAGAGAAATGTAAAATTATCGAAAAGTTCTCTCAGAGAGAGGGAGAGGATTAATCGTATAATGCGGTATACATTGCATTTTTAGGAATGGGGATATTAAGTATATTGTAATTGATTTTATAATTGTTATCGAGGGTTGTCGGACATGGGATACTACACGTTTGTTCCACATTTTATACGATGATCGGTGGTCGGTCATAAACACAACGAGCATATACTGAGAAAGACGACGATGTGCTTCCTGTATAAGTTATACTTATCGACTGTTTAACTGCGGTACACTTGTAATAACTGTTTTCTACTATCACTACTTGTTGTGGCTTATATTTGAGAAGAATCTTTATTTACTGTAACGGAAAAACCCTTACAGAGGCACCCATTGAACGGTTTATTCAGTCATCCGTCCGATAAAATGTCCAATTGCTTATTTATCTTTTTCGATTCGCTTCTATCCAATAGATCGACAGCTTATTAATTTGATCGCGTGACTCTATCGGTGTCTCGGACACGCATACGGTAGATCAGAGCTCTAAGGGTTTCGGGGGGAAAAAATAAAAGTATTCCCCTTGATTGGTAATTCGGGGAATATTTTGAAAAGAGCCAGACTCGTCGTTGACAGGCGAACCATCCGGGAATCGAAAAATCCCCAGGAGCTGCCGTCGTGGACGAGGTCGGTAAGCGCCAGGCCCTCCTTGTTCAATTCCCATTTGGAATTACTGATTTACTGATTACTGATTTGTCGAGTCACGTTGTTGCATCGAAACGCGAATTTTCGGTATTTAATTTTATAATGCTGGTGGAGTTGGCCCACCAATTAGGATACGGGACGATAAAGGACTAATGGGTCGTGGTCTGGTAAAAAGATCGAAACTCCTGGAAGTACTCGAACTGGAATTTTTTTTTTTTTTTTTTAATATTTTTTATTACAATGAGTTTTGTAATGGAAAATTCACCGGATCCGAAAGGGGGTGGGGCAGGCGGGGGGTGCGGCGGAAATTCTAAATGCAAGTGAGTGACCTGTCGCCTCGACAACTATTGGCTCCTTTTTCTCATTAATATAGTGGACATTGAAACAACTTATTCCGGTTTTTAATTACGGAGGCTCGGAGTGTGCTCCGCGCGCGTGGGTGGCGCGCGTAGACGCCGAGGCGCTCGCACTGCTAGACTGTCGGTTTTTTTTTTTGTTTATTTTTTATTTATTTATTGCTGCGCATTATTACGGTTTATTGGGAATACGCGTGGGCACGCTTAAGCTCGGGATCGCTGTGATCGCCGTAGTATCTTGGGCGAGCGGGGATCGAGAGCTAGTGCGGGCTGCCCGCGTATTCGTTATACTGCAAGATTATTTCATTAAAAAATTAAAACCCGATCGAAAACAAACGAACTTACTTTGCTTGATTAAAGCCGTATTTATTTATTTATTTACTGCTTCTTCGACAATATGTTTATTTAAACGAGCCGGGGACATTCTTCGAATGGCTCGACGTCAGTCTGATTCGCCTCTTTGGGTCGATTTTATATATCTCTTTTCCCTCGTTCTCACATTCTTTGCTTGTCACGTTTCCTCATTCTCCTCATTCTCCTCATTCTCCTCATTAACCTCATTCACCTCATTCACCTCGTTCTCTTCTTCTTTTCTTATCTTTATCCTTTTTTCTTACATTCTGTTTGTTTAACTCATTCACCTCTTTTCAGCTTCTGCTGATTAAACGTCCATTGTTATCATTATCGATCAATGATCTGGCTGTTGGTGGTCCTCGGCCGATCGAGCTCGACCGGGCGAACTCAATCGCCGTGAGTGTCGTATCCGAGTTTGTCGTCATCTGGGTTTTGTGTAGCTCGGTCCGAGTACCGATTTGTATTTGATCGTGCCCGGGTGTTGTTTCTTTTTCTCGTATATCGTTGTGCATTCAAACAAAGGCCGCGAATTCACCGTTGAATAGAAAAATCCTCCTTGCAACGTACGAAGTTTACTTTTTTCTTTTTTTTTCCTTTTCTTTCCAATTATACACGTACGTGTATAATGTGTATATAGATATATGTATATAAAGTTTTTCTTTTCTTCTAAAAAATAATTTTGGCTTCGCTGAGACCGAATAACCGGCCTGTCGACCTCGGCACATCGAGGAACGAACCCGAGGAGCGAGCTTAGGATCGACGGATCGCGTGGCCCGAACGTAAAGCCGATACACTTCGATCGTTAATCCTCTGATGAGCTCTGATCTCGAGTTTATCAGCCTCGTTGTACCGAAGCCTCTGGCCTTTTTCTCTCACTCCCGCACCAGTAAACCTATCATGATTGCCAAATGTAAATCCTTAGCTTAAAAAATTTTCAACAATTTACAAAATCAATTGGCTTTACATATCCGTAGTGTGTGTAACCTTTTTATTTTTTCAAATATAAAATCGCAGTGTAGTCAAAGTGTACTTGTTTAGTGTAATGTGTTGTGAGGTCTGGCCCTTCTTCGCGAAGAAGGGCCAGGTCCCGTGTATGAAAATGTATGAATGGAGGGCCCGTGCGGGGCTGCAGGGCCCTTTATCAAGAAATCCAGGCTATTTACCTATTTTTTCAAATTTCTTTCCTTCTTTTTTTTTCTTTTCTTTTCTTTTCTTTTCTTTTGCTATTACTTTTTGATAATCCGGTCGGCCGTGACATCGGCGTGGGCATTGCCGCGTCCGTGCCGTTATACTGTGTGTTTTATTGGGGTGGGCATATTAATGTCATGTATCGTTGTTGATAATATTTATTATATTCCGTCTGTTTGGCTCGGTCGGCGATCACCAATTTCGCCGCCTCGCCTCAGCCTCAACTCCATCACGGAGCGGCGTATTTTTATATAAGTTCGAGTCGTATTTGAGAGTGTATATGCGCTGGGAGTGTGCACCAGCGCATCCGGGCTATGGCATTTTTTTTAGATTAATAAACATTTAGGCAAATTTACATGAAGTAGATTAAGATTATGGGGGCAGGGCCGGCTTTGCAGTTCGAATGCGAATGATTAGTTGCTGTCGCTCGTTCAATTATCACCGGCTGTCGGTCGCTTCTTCCTCGAGGAACGACCTCCTTCGAGTCCTCGCTCTCGCGGGCTTTCCTCCTTCCCTCCCTCCCTCCCTCCCTACCAACCTACCAACCTACCAACCTACCTGCGCGTCTAAGTACCTGCGTACCTATCTACCTTTCTTCCTACCTTACCTACCTATCTACCTACCTACCTCCCCTATCTACCTACCTACCTACCTGCCGCGTCTGCTTATTTATTATTCGTGCCCGCAGCACGCTTTCTCGCTCACGCTTCCTGGCGTATTAATTGGACTCTGCGCGAGCCGAAGCTTCCTTATTCGCCACCGAGTCGACGCTTATCTATCTAATTCACATTCCTATTCCTATCTGCGCTGCTGGCCCCCTTACGAGTTACGGGCATATGTAAATCAATATATTTGTAAATTTTTTTTTGTCCTTTTTTTGCCGCCGCGTCGCGAATCCTGGCGGAATCGTCCTCCTACTACAGGACTAAATCTCCGGCTCATCGTCTCGCCCCTCCTCCCGACGCCTTGGCATTACTTTTTTTTTTTATTCATTTATTTACTTCGTTACATTATTGTTAACCTTACATTCTTTCTTTAAGAATCATCGCGATTTAACTCTCAATCGATTATAAAACATACACTACGAGCTATTTGTATTTTGCGCTTCCTCCCTCCCTCCCTCCCTATTCTGCTTTTCACCCTTCAATTAAAGTTTAAAAAAGAGAATTTTACTCATTTATTGTACACATTCGCGGGGCACGGCTCATATTAACGGGCGAATTCGTTTTTATTAATTTTTTTATACTCGATAAGTTTGTTGACGTGACAGCCGACATTCCGCTCCTGTCGGCCTTTGTTAAAAAACGCGTAAGGATGTGTGCACTGAATTAGTCTCGGTTGCCGCTCCTTCCGTCATTCAAATATTTCTGCATATCCAGCTTTGGCAATAAACTAACAACTGCGGTTCAGTTGAAGAGGCTCGAAGGAGCGGCATTGACGCTACGTTATTTGTTCTTTCATACGCTGATGTCGCACGTATCGATCATTAATTGTTTTGTGTTGTTATGTTTTGTTTTTTATGTTGGGTCTAACTGTTTGTTCTGTAATTTTCCTCTCTCTCTCTCTCTCTCTCTCTCTCTCTCTCTCAATCTCTCTCAATCTCTCAATCTCTCTATATGTCTAACTATGGCTATTGCTCTATCTCATTCTCTCGTTATCTGTATATTAGGGACCAGGGAAAATAAACAAGTGCATTTTGACATTGAAAGCGAAGGGACTTTTTCGACTATTCGATCTTCATCCCTAAGTATTTTGGAAGATGTACGGAACTTTTTTCTCTTAAATTTCATCCAGAACATTCAAGCAGTCATCGTCACATATTAAAAATCTCTGCATGGATCGAAAAAACATTGACGATCCGGTGCATTCGTTCTCGTTTTAAAATTATCTAAAAGAAGTTCAAGCGCGAGTTTAAGAATTATTTACTAAGTACCGCTCGGATATTGTAAAATTTAATGAATAAATTTTATTTATAAAGCATTTTGATATTAAGGTGGATGACAGTTTTGTACTTTGAAAACCGTGAAACAGTCGAGAATGTATGATAAGAAGTGACAAAGGATTGAAAATGTTAGGGATAAGAAGTAGAAGGTTGGTCCCTATCAATGATGTGTGCTTAAGGATCCATCGAGATGGATCGATTGGTGCTTTGTGTGGAGAATTGTAAAAATTACGTGTCCATCTTGTTTCCGTGTCGAAAGGCATCATATTCAATTGAAGCCGTAAAGCCAAAGTCAAATCCAGCGTGTGTGCGTGTGCGTGTGCATGTGCGTGTGCGTGTGCGTGTGCGTTATTATTTTAGCTATATTGAGCGGCTGTATGGCGGCTGTGTAGCGGCTGTGTACCAATAGACGTTTGCGTATCGCGTGTCGCGTGTCGCGTTTTTCCTACAACCCATTAAAAATCGCGTTCTCTTGCATTATTATTATTATTATTATTATTATTATCGCGTAAAGAAAGAAACAAGAATTTTCCCGATCGAAGCCGCTTGGCCCTTTGACGATAGCGAGCGTCCCGGATAAGACGTTTTACCCTTGAGCCGAAATAGAGGGATATTATTAGGAAAGGCGGTTTTGGTGGGCCGAAATGTTTAAGGATCGTTATGGGAAAGGGTTATTGGGGTTATTGGGGTTATTGGGTATCGCTCGCATCGGCATTAAGTTAATCCATTATGTTATTATTTAACCCGCGCGAATCGACGCACAAAACAGAAGCTCTGGTCGATAAAAGTATATTCTCGTTTGGTTGCGGGGGCGAGGGTACGCACTCGCCTCTACGCTTTAGGTATTTACATAGAAAAACTAATCCTATTGTGTTATGCAATCGTTATTGTGGCGTGAATATCAAGAGGTGTATTTACATACTACTTAATCCGAGGAAAAACTCTGTAACGAAAAATTTCATCATTTCAGGGCTTAAGAATAATCCGTCATTAATAATAATCCTGTTATAGAAATAATGAAAAACTTACGTAAGACCGACCAAAAAAATCGTTGCGCGTCCTGCTTCGCACGGGATCCCCTAGATTTCGATAAAAATTCCTAAAAAATATCCGTCCCCTTTATCTCGGCTCGAATCCCGGCCGATGATCGATTAAGTTCTTCTCATCGGCATTCAAATTCCTCAAATCAAATCCGAGCCTCCATTCGACATAAAATCAATTTCTTATTCAAGACAAAAGACTCGGAATAAAAAAAAAAAAAAAGAAAAAAAAGAAAAAATTAGAAGAAGATGGAATCATCGAAAATTTACGGCCGACGATGAAAATAATATATTGTTCGCGTTTCGCGTGCAATTTCATGACGTGGTGCAGAGAGCTTAGGGGGTCGAGAATTATCCGAAAGCATTTGGGTTATCGAGATAAGAGAGGAGTCCCGTGACGAAGCGGTGCCGATCGATAAAATGTAACTTTAACGATGAATCCTTTAGCGACTGTTTATAAATTTCGCTTCTTCCTTCGTCCCGACAGTTGAAAGGCTTTGGGCGACGCGGTTATTAGTTTACGCGTTTCTTTCTATGCAGGAAAGGAAAATGCTCCTCCGACCGGAATAACATCGATTTAGATCCAACAACGACAAATCCTGAAAAAATAATGACAAATTGTCGACCGAACTCTAATGACTGTTGTTGTTGTTGTTGTTGTTGTTGTTGTTCTTGTTTTCTCTCTCTCTCTCTCTCTCTCTCTCTATTTTTCTTTTTTCTTTTTTAATTTTGATTTTCTCTTTGCCTGTCGATTTGCTTTCTTTTTTTTTTTTCTGTTTTGTTTTATCTCTTGGAAATATGCAGTGCAAAGCTTAATAAAGTTTCCGGGCTCCGTTTGATCATAATGAATTTCGATGAGCTGGAACAAGTGGTCGCCCGAGGCGACGGAAACCGATCTATTCCGAGAACTTCTTTCCGGCCGAGGGCATTTCTCTTTCCGCTTTTCGTTTGTTATTTTTATTGATCTTGGTGTTTTCCATTTATCGTCTGGACTCGTCGAAAGGTATCCCCATCGAAAGCGCGAACGACCACGACTGTAAAAGGGAATCGGGGCGCGCGCATGCGCGCACGATCACAATCCACTCCCCTTTATTTGTATCTTCGTTAGAACCTATAACGGACTTGCCTTCATTTTTTTTTTTTAATGCCTTTTTACCATCGTTTAAACCACATTACTTTTGCCTCTTCCCATTTCCCATCGATTAGCCGTATTTCATACCTATAATAACAATTTATCCCCCCCCCTCCCCGTAATTTTTTTTGTTCTTGTTTTTTTTGCCGAATCAATCAATCAATCAATCAATCAATCAATGACGCCCAAATATCTCTATTAATTTCCATTGAATTTCTTCTAGTCATTGGGCTACAGCATCCGCGCCCTGCCGAAATTAACCCCACCCGTTTCAACTATACTTTTATCATTGCTCCCCTAATAGTATTGCGAGAACGTAACGGTACATATTGCAAGTAAAAAGTTCGAAACGACGCAAAATTTCATTACGCGTTTTCATATTGGAAATAAAAAAATATTTCGCTTAGTAACGATCACAGGACCTCAGATTACGCTCAATCACGCCCGTAGCAAAAAAATTTGTTTACTTCGCATCTACACATTCACGTATTCTCATTAGCTTTCACTCTCTCTCTCTCTCTCTCTCGTACCCGCAATTTAATATATATGAAGTAATATCAACCGCACAATTATCAACATTCACGCGCGCGATTATCTCACTCATACATTTACTTCCACTGCACTTTATCTTTTTCACCTAACTACGCTAGTCTCATAGACCCTATATTCATTATTTATAATATTTATATATATAATATATATAATATTTAGCATTTAGATTTTTTTATCTCTCTTCATTTTTCATCGACTCGTTTTCCACGATGATTTTCCACGCTTTCTTAGAGTTTCTTAATTTTGTTTTCATCTTAACTCTCGACATATTTTTTATGTATATATAATATATATAATATAACTTGTTTGTAATAATTATTTTTTATTTGTTTGCTTACGAGCTAATAGTTTTTGTGCTTTAACGAGCACAGTTGCGCGCATCTTTAATGTTTTTTTTTCAATCATTTTCGTGTGGAGTGTGTGATATCTGTATCAGTGTAGGCTGCTGAGTGTATCATTGTTGTGTCGGTGTATATTAATGACGATTTGCACAATCGCCATCATGTCGCTTTACACAATCCTAATGACATATTTATATGCTCGATAATGTGTGTTCATGTGTCCGCGTGTACGTCTGCGAGTGTGCTTGTGTGGCATATACGCTCATATCGTGTGTGTATGTACATATGCGTGCAAGCGGTCGGGGGGCGCCGGTCAAGCGCCCGCGACCGCCCACACCTATGCGTGTTTATGTGTAGGGCTTCTGTCAGTCAGTCAGGCG
Organism: Ceratosolen fusciceps; assembly: GCA_018883505.1. Taxonomy (NCBI): domain Eukaryota; kingdom Metazoa; phylum Arthropoda; class Insecta; order Hymenoptera; family Agaonidae; genus Ceratosolen; species Ceratosolen fusciceps. The sequence goes on along the minus strand of RCIC01000002.1, from coordinate 16,317,725 downwards.
TCTCGTCTTTATTTTTCTTAGCATTAATCTTCAAAGCCGTCGATGGTTCCGCGCACGCGCGACATATCTCCCCGCGGCTATCCGGCATTCACTAATTACACCAAATGCCATACCTTTATTTATAGTCTTGAATTATTAGCTCGCGTCGTCCCCTACTTGACGAAGCGATGACGTCGCGCATCACGGACTTCCATTATTTTTCATCATTATTATACAGGCTTATAAACAGCACGTTGTCTTGCGACTCTCTTAGAAATTACGTTGTGGGCGGGTGGGTGAGGGGGGGATACTCTTGGGGATATCTGGGGAACCTTAATTCTGATAAAGTCCTATACAGTGTGTATATAATCATGTGCACACACATATATCTATATATATATATATATATATAAATATATATACATGTATATATATATATATATATATATATATAAATATATATATATAATTTTTATGTTCATTAAAAGCAATTAATTAAGTCGAGCTCTGCAGAACCAATCGCGGAGTCCTCCGGGCGGCCCGAGACCCGTCGCTCCGCGATCCCCCTCCCGCTAAAGGATGTTAATCAGCGCTGAAAAGCCTCTCGGTCCCGGTGGTGGACTGGCACCCCCGGCCGCAAGAGGCTCAGCGATCACCCCATGGATTCGAATGGGTGCCGGGGCTCGGGAGGGGAAGGGGACCGAGGGCGCGAGCGCAAGAGGTGACGTCGACGCCCGCGACCCTCGGAAGGCCGAGAGCTCGTATCCAGTAGCAGTGCATGGCTTCATTTGCTCGTTATTTTATTAATTATGGCACGTATGCGGGCGCGAGCGTGGATTCGGCGCGACGATTGATCGATCGATCGGTCGACTGTGATCGCCGATCGCGCCGAGTCCCGTCGGCTCGACGCCCCACAACGGGTCTTTCTCTCTAATGCAGTGTCCGCTGGCCGAACGGCCAACGCCTCATATGACAATGGAACTTAGGGTCTAATGGTCCCGCGGATGGCCCATCGGACGTGGACTACGTGGGCCACGTGACCGTCCAGGCATCCGCGGCTCGTCAGAATCTGTTGAATACCGCGCGGGGCGACTCCTACAGATCGCAACTCGCACCGCTGACATCCGCTGTACAATAATCATACGTATACGCATAAAGGTTGATGATGTCCGCGATATCTTCCGACCGCTGACTGCTCGCCGCTCCATCGCCGGTTTTTCTTATCATTACAATTTGTATTGTCTCTCGTGGAAATACTTGCGTTGTACTCGGGTTCAATTATCCTCAGGATTTTATGCATCCTGTGGCTCCTTTCCTCCTTTTACTAGCTGAGACTCTGAGTGATTGTGTTCTGACCGCTCACTTGGACGCTACGTCTGGGAATGCCAGGACCGACCATTGACAGGTTATCCTATGCATTCTCGACGACGTTGCCGCTCATTTCGTCGGCCTTTCTCTTTAGGCCGCGTTGCTCTTCGTGAATCTGAGGGATCGTCAGCTTCACGCTACCCTGATGTTGATCGGTGTTCAATGGAATCTGCTGATGTTGCTGATGCAGCTGTTGCTGCTGCTGCTGCTGTTGCTGCTGTTGCTGCTGTTGCTGCTGTTGCTGCTGTTGTTGTTGCTGCTGTTGGTGCTGCTGCTGCTGCTGCTGCACCTGGAGGCTGTCCATCGAGTTGTTTAGAGCGGCGGACGCTGTTCCGTCCTGCGTCCAAGGGGTCCACTCGTCTCAGTAGTAACTGAATTTTCATGGCTGCTGGTTGTTCTGCTGGTTGACGACATGCTGGAGGGTGAAGCTCAGGGCCCGCGGGTCACCGTGAAGCCTCAAGGCGTGCTCCAGTCTCTGCTCTTGAAGTCGAAGAGCTTCCCCTGTGCAATCAAATTCATTTACATTGTCATTTATTTACGGCTCCCGGCTTCTTCGTTTCGATTTATTTTCAGCACTCGAACAATAGTATCTTTCGTTTCCCTTGTTTTATAGAAAAATATTGGTCTAATATTCAAAATACGAATTTAAAATTCGTTTTTTTTTTTTTTTTTTTTTTTTTTAAATTCGTTACGCTTCCTACTTGAAGCAACAGTACAACTACATTAATAATTTTTGTACTCGGTATTGGTTCGCGGATTTGTTTCTCCCGCGATAATAGAATGATATATTGGGGTAGTTCGGATGGAGTCTAAGTTCTTGCTAATACTTAGCAGAGAATACTTGAACGTATTTAAGATATGAAAGCTCGGGAGAGGGACAGAGGGGGATGGGGAAGGCAAAGAAAAGATGCAGAATGACGTAGGGGGAAGGCTTTACAAATGAGAAGAGTTGAAAAAAAAAAAAAAAAAAATCCTTGGAAAAAAGCCTGTGTAGGCAATGAGAAAAAGAGTAGGAGAGGTATCTATTTACCCAGATCTGGAGAAAGTGTATCTTGTTGGGAGAGCTGCTGATTGGTATGGTGTCCTGATATTCCAGTGCCACCACCGCCATTGTGCTGTCCCAAATGATGTCTCATGTCGTTGGCCGAACTGGCCGCTGCCGCAGCCGCTTGCGATACCTTGAATCATCAGGAGACGTTAGAGTCGAGCTCGGGGACAAGCGAGGAACGCGGCTATTACGAGTGCCTGGACCTCGAGCCGGGTAAAGAGTAAGTGGAAAGAAAGGATGGACGTGGAGCAGTAGCGGACGGAGGAGGGTAGTTAAAGTAGGGAGGCGAATGTCGGGCTTACCGCGAGCCTCAGCGCGTGCTCGGCCTGCGAGCGAAGGAGCGCCTCCGCCTGCTGGAGTCTGAGCGCCTGCTCCGAGCCCGAGGACTGGACGCCCTGCTGCTGTCCGGGTCCTCCGGTCGAGCCCTGGCCACCTCCGCTCATGTCGCCGTTGTTGCCCATTCTCATGGCCGCGGCGAGAGAGGCCACGTCCACCGGGGAGAGATTCGGCGACACGGAGTTCTGCAGACCTGCAATGTCCAATGCCGGGCTCAGTACTTAACCCTCGACGTATCTCGACGTACCTCGGCCTTCGCAAAGTCCCCCCACCCCCCATCACCTACCCACCCCTCCCGCCCCTAAAGGGATTTGGCAACAACGACTACTTGTTTGCAGACGTACGAACGAGTGAGTACGAGATGTTTGCCCAAGTAGCGCCCTCTAGCTTCCCTTCCTCGTCATGACATTGTTGAAGAAAATACCGTGTACTTCGTACTCGTATCGGCTTTTTACGTTACGAGACTCTGCTCGTTACAAGACTCGACTCGTAGAGCTAAGCCCTTCTACCTTCTAATGCCCGATGATGTTTTGGCTCGCGTAAAAAGACGTTTTAGCCGTGGGTGAGCTTAATAATCTTACGGATGCATAGCTCCGAGTCGAGAAGCGGCTTTATTAGCGATGCTACTGCTGCTGCTGCTGCTGCTGCTGCTGCTGCTGCTGTTGCTGCTGGTGCTGGTGGTGCTACTTGCTTTAAGAGAGCGATAAATGTTTATAAATAAGCGAAGAAGTAAATAATTTATAAATCATCGATCTCGGTATCGAGTCTGTAATTGGAACGGCGCTATCGTTGCGGCTCGAGCTTTCCTTCTCCTTGTCTAGATAAAGACAAGCAGCTCGTTCATATAAATACTTATCGCCCTCCCTCACAATGGCATGGCACTTACGCAGTTAGAAATGATCCCTGATACTTTTCTTATTTCTTTCGCTTCGGCCGATAAGCAGTGACATATTTTTCATATAATCGGCAAGCTTGTTGTTTTCCTCGCATCTCATTCATAGCTCATTTAAAAGGGAAGCTACGTAAACGTAATAGATCGGCTTGTCCGTTCGGTAACAACGGGCAATATCCCGATACTTCAATACTTCAACACTTCAATACTCGCGTCGTATTTTCATTTCTTTTATTTTTCTCCCCCCGCGCCCCTACCTCGGTCGCTGCTCTTGTTATTCGGCCGTGTTATGTCAGAGCTCGATCGGGCGGAGAAAAACAAGTGAATCGTTTTGCTCGTCCGGGACAAGAGGGAGGAGTCGATCTCTTATCGTTACTTACCTGCTGAAACGGCGGCTGCCATAACAGCCATCCTCTGCTGCTGGGATTGCATTTCGTCATGGTATTGCTGGGCCGTCGTTTGCTGATTTCCAGCCCTGAGCATCTCGCTAAGCTTATTGCCACTAGGTCCTGGCGAGGCCATATTATTGTTGTTGTTATTGTTGTTGTTGTTGTTGAGTAAACCGGCGCCTGCGTAAAAATCTGCTCTCGTCAGTACAAGCAATGTGAGTGTCTCGGCTTATCACCAAGAGGGGACTTACAAACTAATAGCTTCGTTATTTACCGGCCCCTGCCCCTACCCGCACACATTCTTATTCCCACGACTCGCGATCTCTTTAACGCAGATCCAGCAAAATAATAATTCAATTAAAAAAAAAAAAAAAATCATTTTTACAATATTAGGAAGCCCGAAGCCTTTGTTGTGTACCACCGACTCTTTTAATATTCAATTCCGTAAAGTAGACGTCGAGGGTTCGTCAATAATCGGAGATCGGAGCTCTGCTAAGACCGATTGGTCCAGCCAGCCAGTATTTATTTTCAATAAATGAATTCAGAAAAATGAGGAATATTCGCGAACGGAGAAGCTGATAGCCACGGAGACGACGACGACGGCGACGACGAGGAAGAGGAGATGGAATTAATTAATGGACGATGAGTCTTGAGAGGTCTCCGTTCCCGTTTGCGAGCACCGGGGATAAGGACGTCCTCGTACATATGTAAATGTACTCACCCACCTCGCGCCGCGAGTATAACTATCGCGAGTGTCACGAACGAGCGTCAAAAGTGAGCGTCAGAAGATACAGAGAGAGAGAGTGAGAGAGACAGAGAGACAGAGAGAGAGAGAGAGACAGAGAGAGCTATATAATAAATCGTACCAGGTTCACTACCAGCTGATGAAAGTCTTCCGTTGCCGCTGCTGCTGTCCGAGTGGGCCGAGGGCGAAGGGCACATTGGTGGTTGCTGGAGGTTCTGGGGCCCTCCCATTTGGCTGCCAAGGACACCCAGTCCGGCTCCTGAACACGAGAGATAACGTTCTTCGCATCGAAGCCACGCAAGCGATTATATATCAACGTAACGAATCCCGGCCGCCGTTAACCACCATTATCCCGCCGACTCAACGACTTAATAATCACTGATTTGGCTTACCTAGGCTCGAACCTGCCAGCAGTTCCCGTTCTCGCCTCTCCGCCGCGGCTCTGCTCAGCACGTACTGCGCCGCGAACTGATGCTTCGGGTCCATCCTCATGTGCTCCATGTGCGTCAGCAGACCTTTCAACGACAATCGACACCACTTAGCATATCATCCTCCATACATTCTCATACTTATTATTTATTTTATTCTTTTCTTAAAAATCGCTTTGCCGCCCCGTATCCAATTAATTATAAATATCCCCCGCCCAATATTTATTTATATCTCTCCTCAGCTTTAGCCTCTTTTCCTTACCCAAACTCTTTATTCTCTTTTTTTATTTCTTCCCTCTTTTCGGTGTACTTCACTGGACCTATTACCTCTATTGATCGGCCCCATTACTTTCCTTACTTAGATTCGTTACAGTTATTAAAATGTATATTTAGTTTTATACAGACCCTTAAAGGTACGCTCATCAAGCGTACCTGTGCTTCAATTAAAAATGGATCGATAACAATAACGGCCAAGCCTTACAAGCCTTTTTATTATTATTATTATTATGTATTATTATTATTGTTATTATTTCTTTTTGTTAACAATATCGATCGTTATAATTTTCATTTATTAAAATAACAATTAGACATTTACCGAGCATTTACACAATTACCGAGCTGTTTGTAGATATTCGAATTACTGACTAATATTTTGAATAGCTTACGTAGCAGTTGATAAAAGTTTTAAAAAATAACGGAACTTAATTCTCGAGTAGGAGGCCTTGATTAGTTTATGGTAGCGTACAAATTCAAAGACTTTTCAATCACGTAATTTAGCCAACTTAAGCTTACTGAGCAAATTATTTAATACTTCTTTACTTTTTCGTCTCGTTTTTTTTTTGTTTTATTGTACAGTATTATTATTAATGTTATTATTGTTGTTGTTGTTTTTGTTGTTATTACTATTATTATTATTATTATTAATGTTATTATTGTTGTTGTTGTTTTTGTTGTTATTACTATTATTATTATTATTATTATTATTATTATTATTATTATTATTATTATTATAATTATTAATTATTATTATAATAATTATTAATAGTATTATTATTGAGGTAAGTAAAAGGGCTGCAAAAGGCTGTAAAAGGGAGATAGGGATGAGGGACGACGTATAAAGGATATACTGTAATTGCCATATGGATTTAGATTTAAGATGAGCGTCCGGTTAACGAGGAGCATGAAAATAGGGGTAAATAATTGCAAGGTTGGTATTATAAAGGGTACTGACCACTTTCGTTTGTAAAGACGGATTGGCAAACGGAGCAGGGCCACATCCTCAAACTGGTGCTGAGCTGACTGGTCTCCGGGTGGCAAGCGAGGTGCTTCCTGAGGCTGCCCTCGTTGACGTAGTGCTTGCCGCATACCGGGCAGGGATGATTGGCAGTGCGTCGCTTTGCTAAGTAAACCCCGGCAACGGAGGTCGTGCAGTCAGCGGTGGGAACAACAGGGCGACACAATTGTCAAGGTCAATGCCAAGCAGGAAAAGCGGAGCCCCACAACCGAAGCGGAGGGACGATACCATCCACCACCACCACCATCACCACCATCACCATCACCGCGACCATCGACATGGCCATTTACGCCGGGCGGATAAGGCTCTCGTGATTAAGGATAAATGATCGATTGACGACAGGCTTCCCGATCGCGATGAAAAGTCACGAGAAATTATCCGCCCGGGTGCGCGAGTACATACACACAGTGCACGCGAACTCGGCCGGTTACCCGGAAGGGCAAGGCGATGCCGGGTTAGTCCCTTGATTCGCGCGCACTTACGTCTTGTACTCGAACCCTTCACCCAGATACTCAATCGTGCGTCCCAACCAGACGGACACTCGATTCTATGATTCGATCAAGGAATGTACTCCTCTTAATATCATCATTACGCTCACTCACCGCGAAATATATTTTCTCTCTTTGTAGCCGAGCCGCAGAGCCGACTCTTTAATGAGATTATTTTGCCCCTTTAGTATGAGTACGGCCAAGCAAGTACTCGATCACTCTATACGATTATATCGATTAGCTCTTTGATGTTAAATGTCTTATTTGCATTTATATGGAACCTTGTTAAATATGAATATCCCATGGCATACACCAATAAACGACTGTTAATGCTCCCGATAAAATGGCGTAAAGCATGATTTAATTATGTATTTTAAGACTTACGTCTCTTAATTGACTACTACAGCGATTGCTCAATTGTCTACTCGGTTACTTTTTCTATTTCTTTTTCTTTTTCTTTTTCTTCTTTTTTTAAAATCGTTATTAACAATAATAGTTCCTTTTTAGGCATTACATTACTTTACAGTACTTTCAATTAATTAGTTAATCAAGCGTTTTTGTAGCTCAAAGCCTTTGCATACAATTAATTTTAAATAAAACCATTGATAATTTCACGTCTCCAGCGTCTGTTAGTAAAATTGTATCACATTATTCTTTAATGATCCGTAATTATAATCTATCAATCACTCTTACATTAATAATATATATTTAATAAAAGTATGTCGGTATTTGCTTTTAAAATTACTTCAACGAAAATCTAATGTTTTTCTACAAAATGCTGCCAGATATTTTGTATTCCGCCACAATGTGGTATTGTGATTAATTGAAGTTACACTAAGAGCAATACATTCCTTTTATATTACATTATCTTAAATATATCGTAGACTTTGATGAAATTTCAAGCACGTACTAGATGAGATTAGTAAACACCCACCAGTTAAAAGGTTCATTAGTCTAATGTATAAAATACAATTATTCCAAGGGTAGTAAAGGACATGCTATAATAATATATGCCCGCGCCAAAAGCGATTTTGGGACTTATAATTTAAAAGTTACGATTACAGTGGTAAACGGTTGAACTTGAAATTTTATCCTATTCCTTCATACGTCACTTGCTATTGCTTCGTACGCTGTATATAATCTATGTGTTTTATGATAATCACTGGTCTGTTATAATTATACAGCAGCAACAGCAGCAGCAGCATCAACGGCAGCAGCAGGAACGGCGGCACAAGTTCTCTTGTTATAATAAATTTAAGCCCTTCTACGGAAACTAATATTTATTGAATCGAAAAGTATGAGTTTATTGTTTTTGCCGACGATAATTGACAAACAAAATTATCGCTCGTCATTATGAAATACTTTCAGAATCAATAAACTAACGATAAGCAAATGTAAATGGAGACTAATTGATATTTAACAAAGTGTTAGGGTGAATGTTAACCATTAAATAGAAATAGATGATTAGATCCAACGATTTGTGTGCTCTAGCTTTAGATAATCAAATTCAAGTATCTAGAACTAAAGATTTAGCTACTGCTATTGTATCGCTGTTGTATGCTGCATTACGAAGCTCAAGAAAGTGACGTTTTTTTTTTTTTTTTTGCTCTCGCTCCGTCAGGGAGTCCGGAGACCATTTAATCGCATTTGAAATTTAAAGACTCGGACCGATTGCGAAATTCAGCTCGAGATGCAGAATAAAAGACGTTAGTCATACTCTTAATGGATGGCCTCCAGTACGGAGTTTCGCAACGTTCACCTATACCTACATATTCGTGGGTAACTACGTGTATTTGTCCGTGTCCGTGTACGCGTACGTGCGCGCGTAAAAATTGTGTAAGAGTTTGGTCGTGTACGTGTTTACGTGTGTACGTGTGTGTGTGTGGGGGGGGTGAGGTAGATGTAGTAGTAGTAGTAGTAGTAGTAGTAGTAGTATGGAGACGAGTGGAGAGTGGATAGGGTCCCAGTCGGGTCCCGGTCCAGGTCTCGATCTCGGCTTGCTATACTTACTGGCGACGCCCGACGCATTCGGGTCCTTATGCGTAATCTTCATGTGCTCCATGAGGGCCTCCCCGCCGAGGTAGAGCTTGTGGCATACAGGACAGCTAGTGGCGCTGGGGCCACCGATCAGGGAATTATGTTGCTGGAACACAACTCGCTGTTGCAGCTCCTTTTTTGGTGGTTCGCGGTAGTCGCGAGGCGACGGACGGAAGGGAGTTGCGAGTTTTGCGACCCACCACATCACCACCACATCGCATCACGCCACCAAAAACGCGCCACGCCAAACGTAATCACGTACGTGGCGGGGAGTTTGGTTCAGAATCGGCAACGCACCACCGAACCAGCCCCGAGGATAGAGTAGTAGTTATCGGTTGATGAGACCCGTCCATGCGTGTGTGTGGAGGTGAAGAAGCGCAAGCGTGTGTTGCCGCGAGCACCCAGGTGAAACGCGCAGAGTCAGGCGGAACACAGAACAAGAACACCATACCAAAGTCAGTCACGGCCACCAGATTGTAAGCCGCCGCCACCACCACCACCACCACCACCATCACCACCATTATTGGCGCTACGCCTTGCACAAGGGATATTTGGATGGGTGCCTTTAAGCCTTTTAGGATTATAGCATTAACCGACCTTTTTACACATGTTTTCACCCTTACCTCGTTAGGCCTTCTCGTCATCCCTCTCCCCCCACCCCCCGTCATTTATTCGCATTTTCACGCGACTGGTGTCTCATTATTCGTGCCGACCGTTTTCGTTCGAAAAACATTATAATGACGATAAAGTAATTTATGACTTAAACCGTGATTTTATTTTCAAATTTTTTTCCTCGTCCAACCTTTTATTTCATTGCCACGAAGACCATAGATCGTTCAATGTTTTTTTTTCACTTAGCCGTTAAGCATCTAATTAATTACGATATTTGAATAATAAATTTTATCACGTCAAAAGGTATTCGCGACGACGGCGACGACGACAACAACAACAACAACAACAACAACAACGATAACAACGTATTTGCTTAGGCCACGTCATCGGGTTTTATTTAATACATTTACAGCATTATTCGAACATTAGTTATGAACCTTAGTTAACAATAAAATTACCATAAAAATTTGTGTACCTTCGAAACCCATACGAACGTTTGAATTTAATTGAATTTACAACAACGTATTTTTATAATCTTAAAAGGTTAAAGGGGAGGGGGCGTGGGGTGGTTGATGAAGGTTTTTGAATATGGTAGAATTGCTTATTGTAAATGATATTCATTATTATTAAAAATATTCATTAGAAATTCGATCGATCAATGATAGTTACTGAATATTATTTCTTATTATTGAGCGTGAAATAAGACGTTTACTACTTGGAATCGAATGTTTACCAATAAATACCATTCCGTTAACAATATTCATCAAGATCAGGATTCGCTGTAAATTTGATATTCCCTGCGTAGCTTTAAATACCCGAATACTACGAAAGCGAAAAGTAAATTTGAATCTTTATATAAATCTTTATCAGAAATATGAAACAGATTTATTTCGTGAAATTTTAAAATTTCATAAGAAACAATTTCAATAACTATCAATAATGCACAAATATAGTGACATTTTATTGTAAATTTAGAAAGAATATTCATAATGAGGATCATTTTTTTCTTCTTCTTCTTCAACATGTAATTCATGGTTACTTGATGGACATGGAGAATAAATGTTGTTAAGCTTGCCGTTAATGTATTTCAAAGAAAAATTATGAAATATTTAATTTAATATTCTAATAAAAGTTGTATAATGAGAGTAAATCAAAGGGCTGCGACAAAGGCTGAGAATTTTTCTTTCCATTTGAAAAGATGTTTAATAAATAGTTAAATCTTTGAGAGAGACTTTTAATGCTAATCTATCAAGAGTCTCGAGAATGATTTATTACATTAATATGAAAAAGTTTTCAATTTAACCATGTATCGCGCAGCCTTAAAAGAAATTGAAGTTAAATATTTCATAGAGATCGATGATAATAAATTAATGGCAAACAAATATGGAAATACTTAAGCAACGTCGCATCATAGGAATCAGTATAAGCATATATGTAAATACATATGTTTATATATATATATATATATATATAAACACACGTACACATATGTATGTATACATAAAGAAACATGTGTACGCGTATACATGACACGTGCATGTATATAAGCGCACACGTGTACTGATGCGGGAAAAAAAAAGCCAAAGATTAAGGTGAATGAAAGCTCAGGGCCACGACGTCGCCGATCGATTCGCGTCTCATTGTACAGCAGCATTATTGGCTTTCTCTACCCCGCCCCTCCCCCCCATCTTCGCGCTGACCAGAAACGCGTATGTCCGCAGGACCCTGGAGGATCGTACGGTATGGTCCAGCGGTGTCAAAAGCACGAATGAAGATGCTTTCTGGATAATAAATAAATGGGAAGCTTGTGTCGCCTCGATCGACCTCGCGTGACCTCTATAATATTCCCTGTATATTACAGGGGAGAGTGGGACGTGGGAAAATTGAGCGATTGCGCAAAGCATAGAATCAATGATTGGCTTTATATTATAATAATATGAGTTATAAGGTAATTCATTATTAAGAGTATGTGATAATGAATGATTTCTAAAGATAATTGTTCATGGGTGCAGGTTTTAAAGTATATTTAAGATGTAGGTACAACAATCAGACGTCCATTACTGTTTTTATTTTGTCATTGAGCTATGTGAATAACTATACGATGTATTTTGCCGTATTCTTGTGTATTTTTGCCGTATTATCCTGTTGGAAAGAATTTCGACTCTGACTGGTATCGCGCATTAGACAGAGACCGCTTGGGCGGGACTGTGTGCGTTCCGATAGTGTAGACCGGCGAGTGGCGTGGGACTAGGGGCGGGGGGGTTGAGAATAGGTCGGCGATCGAAAACGAGAAGGAGACGCGTCGGTGCGCGAGGCGGAAAGGGCGCGAGAATAATTTCGGAGGTTTCGCGTGCCGATTCGGCATTGAGAATACCGCGGAGCCGGTACTGTAGTGCCACGGACCCACTCGGGGCCCATTATTTTTTATCCTCGCCGAACTGCCTGGCTCGCGGTTAATAAACACCGACGTGCGTGAGCGCGTACGTCTAGGACACCCGCAGCCTCTGTGTGTGTCTCTCTCTCTCTCTCTTTCTCTCTCTCTCTCTCTCTCTCTCTCTCTCTCTCTCTCTCTCTTTCTCTCTCTCTCTCTCTCTTTCCTTCGCTCACGCCGCCTCGACTACTTTTCCTTTCTTTATTTTTGGGCTCGACTCGCCGCCGATGCGCCCAAGGACACCCCGGGACCCTGTGTATCTCTGTCAGCGGGCAAACGTCCTTGCGCCAGAGGCCGAAAGTGCAGTGTACAGTTTTTAAAAATCATGAACCGATGTATAGCTAAGTGGAAGGACATTTGCCCACTGTGATCCGCTTTATTTCTTTTCTTTCTTATCTCCCTCGCTGTCTTTCTTTAACTGGACCGAGATTCGGACGGACTTGACCGAATCTCTCTCTTTCTTTATTTTTATCTTTTTTAATCCCTTTCTTTTCCTTTCATCTGCCTTTGGAATTCCCTCGTACTCCTGACCTTTTTAATGCCGATTTCACAAAGAACAGTTTCTCGAGGCTCTTTTAAGCTCCTTTCTTTCTTTTACTCTTTCCTTATTTAATTATTTATTTATTTATTTATTTATTTATTTATGTATTTATATATTCTTTCACTCTTTAGCGAGTTCATCTTGATGCGTTAAGTAGCGGAGCCTGTTGGCAAACTCGATCGAAAATAGCCAACGCCGACAGTTTATTAAGTAGCCGGAAAAGCTTATACAACAGCACTTATAGCTCTAACGGAGCCAATGGCTGCTACTCAAGAATATAGTAAAATAATTCTATATCCGCTTTGTAAGAGTAAGCTGGGGACATTAAATTTTTTTTATTAAAAGAAAAAAAAACCTCCCAAAGGATTCGCAGTTGCGCGAAATTCAATAAATGTTATTGAGAGGGACGATTAAAAATGAATGCGCGTGGGCGACACTTGCCGCGAGCTGATAATGAAAATCCGGCGAATAACAATTCCAGATCAACTCCGTTCTATTTCGGTATCCCGGACTCAATAGCAGCGAGCGGAAGGTCAGCGGTGAGCGGCTTGTCCTTTTTAAAGGCCTAACCGAAAAAGATCGGGAACGAGAGAAGGCGAATTAAGAAGTACGTAAAATAAGTATTCGGGGAAGGTGGGGTGGGGCGTGGAGGGGGATTACGTAGGGGGAGGGGGAGGGCGAGGGCGCCAGGCGATATGTCTAAAATAAGAGCCAGCGGCAATGACCTGAAAGTTTGGCTCCCACCCCCCGGCCATCATTTGATGTTCTTAAGCGGCACGGTCTTTTTTTTTCGTCTCTTTTCGTCAGAGCTCGATGGCCTCACTTTTTCTCCGGTTGCGCCCGGTTTCGCGAGTTCACCTCTCGGTTCTCTCTTTTTTCCCGGACCTAGGGCAAGTTAAGTCGGAATGATCCAGCGAGGGAGAAGCGAGGAAGAAAGAAAGAGAGCAGAGAGAAGGGTTACATGCAAGTTATTCTGGGAGAGCTCCTCTCTTCCTCTCTGACTCTCTCTCTCTCTCTCTCTCTCTCTCTCTCTCTCTCTCTCTCTCTCTCTCTCTCTCGTTCTCTCGTTCTCTTGGTACGTCGTCTACACTAGCCCTCTGTGTTTCAGCGTGAGCCAGTTGGAGAGAGATAGGGGTATAGAACGAGTGAGCGAGCGAGTGGGGGGACGGGAAAAGAGCGAAAGAGACGAAAGTTCGACGCCCCGACCTGGCCCAAGTGGAAAAAACCGGTTTCTTCCTGCATCGCGCTTGCGCTCTTTCTTCCTTTTTTGCGCCGCGCTACAGCAGCATCCTCGCGAGAGAGACTCTTTTTGCTGCGCGTCCTTCTCTATTTCTCTCGCTCTCCTTCCCTTTCTCGCTTTTCATCAAAGGATTCGCGGCATGCTATCCTCTCGCTCGCGCTTTCCATCAGCGAGTGCCTCGTTTTTTTTTCTCCTTGGCATAGACCGGGGGATCGGGTAACCGTGAAGAGAGCAACAGAGAGAGAGAGAGAGAGAGAGAGAGAGAGAGAGAGAGAGCGTGGGCGAGAAGTAGGCACAAGATCCTTCGTCATCGTCGTCGCCGTCGTCGTCGTCGTCGTCGTAGTCCGTTCACGAGGTCGACCGTGAGAGAGAAAGAGAGAGAATTCATCTCGTATGCTCATAGGCTCTGCGCACGACGTATCTCGCGGCTCCAAGGAAGCCGCACCGTTTCCTTTACCTGCGTAATGGATGATAGAATAGGAGAAAAAGGAGAGAAGGAGAGAATGAGCTTCGGAGCCCATTTCCAATTCCCCGTGTATGCTCGTTTGTCCCGTGGCCTTCTTTCCTCCGCCTCCGCCGCCGTCTCCACCGCGCTCGTCGGTATTTCGCCATATATGCCAAAATCGATGGGGCCGTCTTTCCTTACTGTCGCCGCGATGCACCTTCTTACTTTATGTTGGGAATAGCAAGCCATTCTTTCCTTCTCTGCATTCTTCATTTATCGCGGTTTGCCGACCTCGTATTTTAATTTGTCCAGCGAATAAAGGACTTTCATTATGCAACTTGTTCCTTCTCTCCCCCCCCCTCACTCTCTCTCTTTCTGCCTATCTTACTCACTCTGCCCTACGCCAGAGATTTTTCCTGACTTTCGCTTCATCTACCACAAACATTGAAAATAAGCTATTTTTATTCGCTCGCTATTCCAGTGAGCTAAAGGGAGAGGGAGAGGGAGAGAGAGATTGTATCGATTATTATATTATGTTTTGTGCTCGATCAATGCCCCGCGCACAAGTTTTCTTCCGGAGACCATTTTCAAGCTCATTACTATTAATTAAATAAAACCGATATTACGTATAAGAAATGGATTGTGAAATTCATTGTTTGCGCGCCATCACATCGTATGAAAAACTTTAATCTTAATAATCGTAATGAGCTTTATTTAACGAAGGGGCCATTTATTGGTAATACGAGAGCAATGGTAATTGGAGGTTGGCATTTTAATATTTCGGTCAGCGGTAAGACGGAATGGGTAAGAGTGGGATGCTGAGAAAGAATAATAGTATTGGACGAATCGAATCGATTGCATTGAAATGTTACTTGGCATAGGACGTACACGTACAGATGAACAAACATGGGCTCAATTAGCGAGTGAGAACCGCGAGCTTACGTTGGCTCTCGCATTACGCGCCTGTTGCCGGGAATCGTCCATTCCCCTCCCGCGATAAGCCGTGGCCGTTACAGGCGAAAAGCGGGAAAGTCTCGAAGAGAGGTGACGTTAAAATCGAGGATTCAGGAAAAATCGGTTCTCGTCGATGCCGCGTAGCTGTGCAGTAGCGCGACGCGGCTCCGCTCGACTCGAATGCATCTGCCAGGCTTGAGCCGACTATCCGGTGCGCGGCCCTTCCGGCTCTTACTTACTTCTTTCTATACTCGTTTTATTATATAAACGAGCCCTGCAGAGTGCCGAATGAACGCGACTCGAGCGACTCGAGACGAAGGAGGAAGGCGCACGTCCACGTCCACGTCCACGTCCACGTCCACGTCCACGTCCATGTCCACGTCCACGTCCACGTCCACGTCGATGTCAAAGATGGCCCGAAAAGTTAATCGGCTCCGCGTAAAATCGCGTGACCGGCCGGGTAACGAGCAAAAAGAGCGCGCGGCACCGATTCGACAAAAAGGAGTGGAAAAATCGGGCCCCGCACGCACCCGAGCCTTCGCACTCGTATAGCGCGCACGCGAGGTAGAGAGAGAGAGAGAGAGAGAGAGAGAGAGAGAGGGAGAGAGGGAGAGAGGCTCTGCAAGAGGGAGTGATCCACAGGGAGTGGCGTAAAAAGGAAGTGGGTGTGAGCAACCGCGTGGCGGTGCGTGACGCGCGTGTCCGTTGCGTGTGGCCATTTTGCTACGAGGATAGAAGACCATCTTTGATCCTTTTTCCATCCTCGTAAGTTAAGGACGACGGTCTTGCGCTCCGGACCCGGAAAAGTCGTGGTCGAGGTGGGGACGGGGGAACGGGAGAATGGGGGCGGGAGCGGGTACGGGAGCGGGTACGGGACGGGAGCGGGAGCGGGAGCGGGTACGGGGACAGGGACGGGTACGGGGGTTAGCGACTGCGGGGTGGCGGCTGTGGTGGGGGGAGGGGGAGTAAATACGCTGGCCGAGCGACCGACCTGTCACTAGTGCTTTCGAGATACGGCCGTAAACGAAGCTCCGCATAAATTTATCCTCGAGCTCGCCTCCACAATAACCTAGGCTATCTTTTCTATCCTCCATCTCTCATAACGCCCGCAAAACTTTTGCACGCATCCTATGCAAGCAGAAATGCATCTCAGCTCCCTCGCCTCCTACTTCGATCCGGTTCCGAGCCTCCGCATCCAGCGTCGACGCGCAAATACATCGGCATGTAAGCGTATGCACGCGCGGGCTAACTGTGTGGGTGAGACGGAGAGGGCGAGCTAGTCTAGTAGAGAGCTAGAGAAGCTAGAGAAGCCGCTGGTCGGTTATTGGGCGGGAGCGGGGTGGAGGTGGACGAGGAGGTGGAGGTGGAGGCGGAGGCGGAGGAGGAGGAGGAGGTGGAGGCGGTGGCGGAGGCGGAGGCGGAGGCGGAGGAGGAGGTGGAGGAGGAGGAGGAGGAGGAGGAGGAGGAGGAGGAGGAGGTGGAGCGGATGGAGGATACCCATATGAATGCATGTGTATATGCGGTGCGCGCACCAAGGTATAACGGTTCGTGCTGCTAGTCGCGGGATCGAGGGGCCGGAGAATAAAAGAAAGAGCTAGAGAGGGGCTGTTGCTGCTGCCGCTGCTACGGCGGCGGCGGCGGCGGGGGAGGAGGAGGCGGAGCCGAAGAAGGAGGAGACACGAGAAGAAGTTAATGGTTCGATAAGCGATTTTTTCGCGATTATAATTAACTAGCCGTGTCTTCTTGTGCTTCTCTTTTGCTGGCTCGCCTCGTACTTTGCTTCCCGGCGCTTTTGTATATCTACGTCCGCATAGCGGTTTCGACGTTGAAAATATATTGTTACAATTATTCGAGCCTGGAAATTCACATTTTTCGTCAAATCCCTTAACTTTTCGCGTACTCTATGCGATTGGGCTGCCCACGCGTTACCACCTCCTTCCTCCCTATAACCATCCAAGGACGCACCCGTGTAACTTCTAATTAATATACGGCTTTTGGCTTTCGATTTACTTTCGATATACTTTGTAATCCGAGAATGGAATATTATTTAAAATTTACGGGCCGCGTAAAGCTTATTTGAATATTACAAGTTCCCGCTGAAGCTGCAGCGGTCGATACAGGATACGCGTAACACGAGACGGAAAATGGAAAATTTATGCGTTAAATGCTCGCGCGCGAGCGCCCGACTATTTTTTCGTCGTCGTGATCGTTATTCGAGCAAGGCTTCGCCTTAGCAAGGATTAGAGAATCGCCAGTTATTTTGTAGAATTATAAAGACGAGTTCTGGTGGCTCGGGAGGATTTTTTCGCAGTCGCAATTAACTCCCGCTGGTGGCGCTCTTCGTCGTCTTGCTTCGGCTTAGCGGTCCAACTCGTCGAAGAAGAAAATAGATTGTCGCAATTAGGACTTTATACACTTTTTCTTCCCTTTAATTAAGCAATTTTACGCTGCTTCTCTCTTAACGGATACTTTTTACATTTTAAAAAAATTCCCGGCGCTCTCCGAGAGAAAGTCATTTCTCTCTCTCTCTCTCCCCCTCTCTCCCTCTCTCCCGCTCCTCTCTCCCGCCCCTACCGCCTTGCATGCACCTACGCCCGTGCACCTTCATGTCCTTTACCTTGAGTGTGCATTAATTTATAAAGAAGCGCCTTTATAGAGGGGAGTACCGGGATTGCAGAATTTCCATTACGAAATAATGACAAGAAGCCTTTACTTTATCATCGTATAAATATTTGTAAAAGCAAATGAAGTGGCCCAGTAAATGTCCCAAGTCCACCCGAATTTACGCTCTTTTCAATAATAGTGACCGAAAGTGTTTCAATTGTGCCGGGAGCGCTTATCGAGGGGCCATTTTAATACTTTTCCAATTAAAGGAACCGTACTTACAACTTCAGACCCGCGAGACACGGCTTTGTTTTATCTAGATAAAGTCATTATCGGAAGCCTTAGCCAGTCGTTGTATTAAAAGGTCGCCTATACGGGCATTCGGCGGCCGATTCTGTTAACAAATTTAACAGAGAGCCGCGAGCCACGAGCGTAGGCGGAAGATAATCGACTCGATGATTTAATTGTCCGTGGACCAAGACCACGCGGTCCGTTTCTTTAAAACAGCCGAAAAGAGCCTAAATGTGATCGTAATTGCGGTCGGGCGGGCGGGCGAGGCGGGCCGGGGGAGTGAGGGGGGGGAGCTCCTTTAAATATCCTTCCAAGTACGAGACGCTAAAGATCGCGATAAATAGCTGGCGAGGCTGTTTCGAAATGCCGAGGCTGGAGGAGGCTGGCCATCGCGTAAGTGAGCTGAACAATTGCATTTTAATACGGCGCGCGGCTAAAAAGTCGGTCTCTCGGTCGGCTCTACAGAGACGCGCGCATTAAAAGAAGAAAAGCATCGGCGCCGAGGCGGAAAAAAGGACTCCGGGGTGGTAAAAAAGGCCAAAGGGATTTCGCAGCGAGCTCTTTCTTTTCACGGACCGGCCACTAACACGATGACGTCCGAAGGTCTCCTTCTTACTCTCGGCGGGCGTCTTTCTTTCTTTTTTTCTTTCCTTCTTTCTTTCTTTCTTTCTGTCTTTCTTTCTCGGCGTTCATTTTTCGCTTGACTCGGCTCGCTCTGCCCGATCGCCCGCGCTATCCTCCGTACCCCGTACTTCCCGCTCTGTGCCTCTCCTACGCCTCCCGCCCGAGCCTCACCGTGACCGCCCCAGCCTCCGCGGCACTCCTCCTTCGCCGCCGCCGCCGCCGCCGCCGCGATTTTTTCTCTCCCGCGCGACTGAGGCCGCGAGCAGACAACCTTCGCCGACCATCCTCTTCTCCTTCCTGGCCTTGCCTTCCAGGGCGCAAAGATAGGCGTAGTAGCTCTTTCTTTTCTTTACCAGCGGATTACAAGACCTTTAATGCGCGCCGTACCTCCCGGCGAATCTTTCTCTCATTACCGACACCCGTGCACTTCCTCTCCTGCCGCTGCCGCTGCTTTACGATTTTTCTCCTCCCCCATCGCCACCGCCACCGCCACCGCCACCGCCACCGCCGCTCCTCTAGCCCAATACCTTATTTCCGTCTTATCTATTTTTTTCGTGAATTTTACTGGCCCCTTTTTCGCGACGGCTCCCTAATTTTACGACGATATTAAAGGCTGCTTCGACTTATCTTTCGTTTTCCCTTATATCTCTACGCCAAGTATTCCAATTGATATGTACGCACCAGCTCCGTCCTCGTCATTCATATTTTCATGAGATTTCTCATTGAAAGTACAAGAATGCCAATTGACGAATGACTCGTGGCATTATTTTCGGTATCGGAACCGAATGCTCTGCCGTTCTCCTACTCTTTTGTTTCCTAAGACTGACACCCCATCCCCAGGAGCAATTAATTCATACACTTGGTTTCATACGCGACTATTGTGCGCAAACATAAAATACGAGCAATAAAAAAAAAAAAAAAAAAAAAAAAAAAAATAATAGCAGGGGAAAAGAAACTTGTAATACGAGCGATTCGCACGGGTTATTCGGGATTTTTTGCGCCACTATTTTTTTGTCCTCTTCATCTTACACCTAATCATAATTTCATTGAATTTATTTTCTAATTTGACATTAGTCCTCGTATTATGCATGCGCAAGTCGTCGCGTCGAATTATTAACATAAGGACGAGCTTTGGCAATGACTCGGCTAATCCCTTGCATTGCCGATCAATGGAGCCGAGCTCTTAGCTCTTAGCTCTTGTTCCTCGCTTATTGATACGACGGATGTCTCGCACGGGCTCGCCCGGCCGTGAAAAGTACCTAATACACGTGACACAATAAACTCGCGGCTTATCCGTAGTTAACGGGAGTTGTTGCGTCGAGCGCACTCGCTCCGAGTATTTGACGAGCTACCAAGGGACGGCACAAAAAGGGCAAAAAAACGTTGGAAAAAGTGCCGTTCGGTAATCGCGAGTGTGCGTGCCAATAGAATTTTTCACGCAGGCGTAGAGCAGAGCGGAGGCGGCGGCGGCGGCGGCGGTGGTGGCGGCGGCGGCGTCCGGGAGCACCGAGCCGTGGGACATGGCCGCGGGGAGGGGGCAGAAAGAAGGTGGAGCACTCGTGGACAATGGCAAAAAATTGCGCGTGGGGTACCAGCGAGTGTTTTCGTGCGTGCTTAGCTCCAGAGGGGGGCTCGACGGAAAAAAAAAAAATATATATATATAAAAAAAAGGCGGGGAGAATGAAAAATAAAGAGGAAAGTGAGCAGAACCGGAGGGGCCGAATGCGTAGAGCCGAGGGCGGAGTCGGAAAAAATCGGGCGGCCTGTCGTTTGCGCACTCGGGCGTGAGTCCCTCACGTGCCAAAGGATTCGATTGAATCGCGAGTCCGTTGCGCTTCTTTTCCCTTGTTGATTGTTTTAGCAAGCCGACGCGTGTAGTTACGCTTCTTCATTCGATTCTCTCTCTCTCTCTCTCTCTCTCTCTCTCTCTCTCTCTCTATCCTTTTAAGCTACCATCTACGAATCTACCTACCTACCTACCTACCCACCCACCCATCTTTTCCTTTTAATACCCTTTCAATTTCGCGCGCAATAAATTAAGTGCTCCTCTTAAGAGCGCCTCTCTTTATATTATTGCACTGCTCCAGACGAACGTTTCTTCGTGAAATTTAAAGTTTTGAAAATTAAAATGCTTTAGAGGAATTTCAAGTTTTGCCTTAGGACGTAAGTTCGGGATCGCGAGATGCATGCCGAGGGAAGGACTTGCGGGCACATTGGCCGTAACAGCCGCAGCACGTGTACAGCCCAGCTCCAACACACGGAGACACGAGCACGTATATTGCTTTATTGCTATTGCGGATAATAAGATTTTAATTAACTAATAATTCTCATTAGGCCTTGATATGGTTTTTAATGGTCGAGCCGGATCGGGGCTCTCGGCCATTTCAGTAATGAAAAATCGAAAAAATCACCGCTGCCGACCCTCGCGATGCGGCGCGGGGGCCTCATTTTCCAGGTCGCTCGGAAAAAGAATGGGACAGCAGGCGTATTTACGTGGCTTCCTTTAAAACGTGAATCATCCACGCGAACAAAACACGGCGGCAGTCCTCATTATAAATAACGCCACGGGCGAATGCCATTAGCGCGTGCGATTCTCGCGTGATGCCAGCCAAGAAGTAGAAGAACGCGCGCCCGCATATAAAGAAAAACGTATAAAGAAACTATCTTCCTGGAGCCGAGATACAGATACACGGGACGAGTGGCGGCTGCGGGCCCGCGGCCAGTGGTCGGGGATAGTGTCGGTCCTGGTGGCGGTGGCGGTGGCGGTGGTGGAGGTGCCGGTGCCGGTGCCGTGGCAGGGGATTGAGGGAAGCGAACAGGCGGTAGGTCGGGGAGGGGGGGGGAGTCAAAGGAGAGAGAGAGAGAGAGAGAGAGAGAGAGAGAGAGAGAGAGAGACGAGAAAACGTGTATAACCTAATGAACACGGAAAGAATGTTCTCATAAAAATAACCGTTAAATATACGATAAAGCTGCGACATCACGAAATGTGGTAAGATTTACTTTGAGAGTTGAAAATAAACTATAACCTTAAAGGAAAAATATCAGTATATGCAAGCCTTATCTTGTTCAGCGGCCATTTTTACATTCAATTTTTAGCTTATTATTAGAAGCGTTCCCTCGCTCTTGGGAGAACGCGAAAAAGGCATATACAGATATTATAAAGAAAAGCTTATCTTACGCTTGTTCCCTCGGAGCGTCCTGTCATTGTCGCCAGTGAATATTAAAAATTATACGTTTGGCGTAAAAAGCTTCCCGATAGATAAATTCTGTAAGACTTACTTTATCCAATGGGCATGATTAGAGAGTTAGATGAGGCCCGTTGGTGGGTTATGCACGGCGACGTTAACGAGAAAAATTGAGAGAACCTGCCTATACGCATTCGTACGCTCGCCCCTAGCGTTATTAAAAAGTGATATAGCTCGAGATGAAATGTGGTAGCGAGCGAGCCACGCACTGGAAGTAGTGCGTAGGCTGCGTAATTGATCGAGATCGCAGGAAAGCTTCCTTTACCGGGCGTTCTACTTTTCTATTTGACTCTTTACTACCCTGGCCGTAAGCGCGGCAAGGAAGGACAAGGGGATTGAGAGGCTCTCGGTGACCTCTTCTGGAGCTTAGCCAGCGGTCGACGTTTGACACGGGGTGTGCGAAATCGCCCTCACTTCTAATTGGCAATGGCGCGCGCCTCGACGAGGTGTGCGCCTGTTTAATGCTAACTAAACATTCTGGAATCCATAGGGAGAGCCACGTTTTTTCGTTTTTCCGTTTTTCCGCGATACTCAGTCATTGTCGTGTGAAAATAAAATTAAAGCAAAACCATGCAAAATAATTTTAATACTAATAATAATAATAATAATAATACTAATAATAATAATAATAATATTAATAATAATAATAATAGTAGCCATAGTGGTCGTAGTAGTAGCAGTAGTAGTAGTAGTAGTAGCAGTAGTAGTAGTAGTAGTAGTAGTAGTGGTAGTAGTAGTAGTAGTAGCAGTAGTAGTAGTAGTAGTAGTAGTAGTAGTAGTAGTAGTAGTAGAAGAAGAAGTAGTAGTAGTAGCAGTAGTAGTAGTAGTAGTAGTAGTAGTAGTAGTAGTAGTAGTAGTAGTAGTAGTAGTAGTAGTAGTAGTAGTAGTAGTAGTAGTAGTAGTAGTAGTAGTAGTAGTAGTAGTAGTAGTAGTAGTAGTAGTAGTAGTAGTAGTAGTAGTAGTAGTAGTAGTAGTAGTAGTAGTAGTAGTAGTAGTAGTAGTAGTAGTAGTAGTAATAATTAAAAAAATTAAATTAATAAAAGTAATAAAAAGTAAAAGAGGGAGAAGGAAATAACAAAGACAAATTGATGAATAAATAAATAAAACAAAGAAATAATGCAAGATGTTTAATGCCAATAGCAGAAGGAGTGAAGGACATGTCGAGCAAGTAACTGAATTCCACCCGAATGAATTGTTTGATCGGGAAATGAGTGCAGAGATTTATGGGGTGTCTTGATTACAGAGGAGCTTGATGTGTGTGCGTGATCTGGTTCGATTTTCAATAGGTGTGCGGTGCGATGTGATGGTTTAGAATAATAGTCAAGATAGGGCGCGATTAGGAAGTTTAGTTTTAGATAATAGACATAATACCTTCGTTTTTATAATAATTAAAGATAATTGGTTTTATTTTTAAAAACGATGTGTGAATTTTTTAGTTTATGATAAAGTATAAAACTCACCCGATTGTCAACTTGATTTGGCAGTAATTGTGACGCAAGTAGTATTTGGCAATGATTCTGGACAAAATGAAAAAAGACTCTTCTAAAGTTTTATAAAAACAATTCGATGTGGAATTATTGGGAAGAGTTATTATTTCATTCAATTCAATCTCTTTCTTTATCATTATCATTAACATCCTGATGATTACAACTGCTATTATCATCAACGCCATCGTTATCCTTGACGTCATCATTAAAATTATCATTATCATTTTCATTATCATTGTCACCATTATCATAATCATAATCATAATCATAATCATAATCGTCATCATCATCATCATCATCATAATTATCATTATCATTATAGTCGTCATCATCATCTTCATCATCAAGATCATCGTGATTATCATTATCATTAACATTATAATCGTCATCATTATCATAATTATTGTTTATTTTTTTTATGCTTTACTTATGTATGCACATAATATCCAAAACGTCCAATTGATTTAAGATAAAATAAAAAAACTGTGTATTATCATTATTATATCGTGTCATATTGTCTCCTCGTAATTTTGTGTCTTGCATAAATAAACGGTGGATTTAGTAGTGAAGCCATTTAATTATTAACGAGCCATTGAGAATAAAAGGTATTTATTTTTTTTTTTTTTTTTATAAAAAAAATTCAGTTATAACATTTAATAGCCGATTGCATTGTTGGGGCTGACTGATTGATTGGCTGAATGGAGCTGAGAATAAGCATAAGCTTTGCGACTCTGGCTCTGAAGAGTTTTAAGCAAAGTTATTAAGGTCCGACGTACTGTAATACTCGAGTGCATGAGAATCTTATGGCCCGGCGTTATAGAAAAGACTTTAAAGAACAAATGACGAACGATGTATTTAAATTTAGAAGTGAATAATGCTCAATTAGATGGAGGAAAAGGAAAGGAAGGGGCGGTCGCGCCCGTCCTGGAAACAGATACGTCAACGTCGAGCACATTATTGCAAAACATTAAAGCGTTTTTTCATACAGAAAGAAAAAAATAAAAAGAAAAGATAGATAAATATACAAGAAATGGTGGCAATCGATCAATAAGGGCGTGTGTGTGGTGTGGCTTTGCGTAAAAGGAACAATAAAAAAACAGTCCACAAGATAGTACAGTAAACTTAAGAAGAAGGTTCGTGGAGGGATAGGAGTTGGAGGGGAAGTCAGTGGTAGTCCTCATTCCGGTCCTCGGTAATCTTGTATGAATTACGCATAATGAAGACGTTCGAGCTGATGGGATAAAAATTATCCTTCGCCCGTCGGCGCAAATCCGTGGGTTAACGAGTTTTTACGTAGCGTCTGGGCGCTCCCGGGATAATTAAGAGGCCGCGGCCTCGAGGCGTTAGGGGGCGGGCGCGAGCGGACGGGGGTCGGTAGGTTGGGAGGGTGGGTGGGCCGAGAAAGGAGCTCGCGTTGCGTATTTCGCAGCGTCTTTCGACGAAACACTTGCGCTAGCGGCCCGAAAGACGGGCTCGGTGACGGTGACGGTGACGGTGACGGTGCTGGGGGGTGGGGCGGGGCCGGGCTGGACGGGAAAGCGAGGAGCCGCCGAAAACGTCGGCGAGGCCGGGATCTATCTTAACGGTCCCGAGAAAAGACACTGGATTGCTGGCGGATCCTTCGCAAGAGCTCACTTATAGAAAAACGGGCCCGGTCCGGTCGACGGGCCGGACGAGACTTTCATGGCGGCGCGCGGTTGGGTGAGGGAGGGAGGGCGGGAGAGAGGGCTATTGGAAAATTAATTGGACCGGCTGTAACGCGAACGTCGGGCGGCACTCCCGCAAACGTAATAAATAAATAAGTCAAGGTAAAAATGAAGTGAACGGAGTGGATGGAGTGGATGGAGTGGATCGAGTAGATCGTATCAGCGGCGGCGGTGGCGGTGGCGGTGGCGGTGGCGGTGGCGTCCGTCCACGGGCCGTCGTCTGCTCTACGGGACTAAATTAGGTTATTCCCTTTTATCGCTCGGAATAATATCGTTGGGCGGAAAAGGCGGAAGGACGTGATTGGGGGGGAGGGGACGCGATAGCCGCACGTACATCGAGCGGAAAATAAGTATCGGATGGGGGGAAAAATGCGCCGTGCCGGAGGTCGGGGAGGGTTATTCGAGTACGGCGGAAGGGGAAAAAATGGGAACCGGGGCGGTAAGTGGCGCTCATTACGACAGGAGTCGGCTGCTGGCCCGGCAGTGGTACCCCGGCACTAGTCCGCCACTACCCCGAGCCTCTTACGACTTCAGGAGCCGCTTCACGTTCACGTGCGTGAGTCGTCGTCCGTGGAGGAAAGCGGCGCGGTCCCGGTCTATTATAATATTCGATTTCCTCGGCTCTCCATTGGCTCTACATCGGCCCGGGATAATAATGTTTCGCCGACACGCCAACCGAACTCGCACGACTTAGTTTTTATTCGAGCCCGACGCCCGAAAAAGGGAGCCCTCGTACCTGCGGGACTAATTGCTGCAACTCCTCTAATCAGCTAAATTCGTTCACTTCATACACGATCAGTCCATTATATTACAACCCCCTACCCCTCCGCCCTCCCACCTTGGCCGTGCCTTGCGTCTATCGAGACTTTTTTTCACTTTTTTTTCACGGGGACTGTGTTTTCGCAACAGAGTCGAGAGCGAGAGACATTTTTTAGTGGCAATTTCCTGGCGCAATTTATCCGGTTATATTTAGGATCTAATCGAACGGTGGCTAGCGTCCCTCTAACTCCTCTCTCTCTCTCTCGCTCTCTCGCTCTCGCTCTCTCGCTCTCGCTCTCGCTCTCTCTCTCGCTCTCTCCCCCGCCTCGTCGTGCTCTTCTTTTTCTTCGAACTGTCAAGCGTCGAGTTTTATGAAAAGCCGTAGCGAAGGCTCCCGAGATGGATTTAGAGATATTTCCTCGCTACAGTTACTCACGCGCCAATATTAATACTGAGTAATTGCTTAACGGTTAAGACTACTATAATTACAACTGGTCAGGCTAAAGGGATTATCTGAGAAAATTGATTGAAGAAAGTTCTGTCGGCGACATGCAGTATCTCGGCCAATCTGTACGTGTATCGGCCTCTCTCGAATAAAGATCGATCCCCTCCCTGTCGCCCACCTGGGCGACTCGAGGAAAGCACGGGCCGGCGAAGAGCGGCGACGGGGTTATTGGGGTTATTGGGGTGGGGGCCGATCTGTTAGTCGGGAGAAGGAAAACAATTTCGAGAAATGTGCTGCTTGTTGGGACAATTCGATTAGTCCGGGCTAAGATGGCCTCCCTGGTCTGCTCCTTGAGCAGCTTTGGTTTTATTTTTCACTTTAAAGCCGTCGGGAAGAAACGGAACCGGAGAAAGAAGAACGGAACGGTTTGCGTCCCGTCCTCCCGTTCCCCAGTCCTCCCCTTGGCCCCGCGCCCATATATAACTCTCGCACCTTCCTACTCGAGGCGCCGCTGTTTTAATTACGCCCGGGGAATCGCGTTTGTACGTCTGCAACGCGATACTTTATTTTTGCGGTAATCCGGCGAGGCCCGAGATAGAGATAGAGATAGAGATAGAGATAGAGATAGAGATAGAGATAGAGATAGAGATAGAGATAGAGATAGAGATAGAGAGAGAGAGAGAGAGAGAGAGAGAGAGACGGGACGAGAGGGAAATAAAGACAGACGCGGCGGAAAGAAACTAATTTTAAAAGCTGTCGCACCTTACGAAAATGGACCGACTAACGAGTCCCGGCAATCTTCTAACCCTTCGTCTGCGCCCGTCCAGATGCCAGATCGCTTATTATACGCAGAATTATGAGATCCCGTATACGGAGCTCTTAAATCCCTTGATCCTCTCCACACCCTCCCCCGGCCCCTAAAACACTATTTACACGGGAATTTTTCGATTACGTAATGTTTCCCAGGATTTTCAACCCTTCCAGACCGGCCTGCCGATCAAAATCAGCAACCGAAAATACACGAGCCGCGCTACTTACTATGACTCCAATAACCCCAATAATAACGCCAAGTCTTTCCAGTATTTGCGAAACAATAATTTTAACGACCGAGTCTGTAGGCATTTTTAATTACCTCTGATAAAGCTGCAGTTATCCTTTTATTAACCAAATCGTTAAACAAAACAAAATAGAAAAAAAACAACACGCACATACACATACATAAATAAAAACGGTGCGAGCTACGTTATCGAACATATTATCTCGATTGTTTATTATTGACAGGGAGATATTTTGTTTTTTTATTTTTTTTTTTTCACTATTCACGAGGGGATGGGCGAAAGGAGGAGGAATAAAATTTACATATCAGCTCCTCCTCTCTGCGTGGCGATTTTTCCCAGACGTAATTTAGCAGAGGATCCGTAAGGGTGAGACGAAAATTTGGCCGAGCTTATCCCGAGACGGCGTTCTCGGCCTCCTCCCGGCGCACGTGGGTCTTCTCAAAAAAAAAAAAAAAAAAAGGCAGAGCACGCCGAGCCGAGCCCTGGGAAGATTGATCTAGGCGCGGGGCTCGTAAGTGCCTCGTTAGGAAGTCAGATTAGCGCTGCCGAGATTTATCGACGCCACGAAAATTGAAGAGGGCTTTAGTCGCGGATTAGATTTCAATTAGGAAGAAGCGCGTCGAGCTTCCTCCCACCCTCCATACCCTCTGATATTTATCATCGCAAGCGCATCGTTCGCGAGGATCGTTGACTGACTACTATTAAGCGATCCTACCTTTCACCCCGCCATTCAGCCCTCGGATTCCTTTTTCACCGGAGACCTCGGTTCCTCCGGCGGGTCCCATCCACGACGGCCGGAGCACTACCCGATACTCCTACTCCTCCTCCTCCTCCTCCCATCTGATAGCCGGTAATCGTTATTGCGGTAATACCGGTACCGCCTTATTCAGACCAGTCTCTCTCTCTCTCTCTCTCTCTCTCTCTCTCCCCCTCCCTATCCCCCATTCCCTCTCTCTATCTCTATCACTATCTCTAGATACTTCACCACTTATTATTTATTATTCGTTCGCCGAATGAATAACTGCGCACACCAACAAAAAATATGTACATTTCTAATTTTTCTCGTCACATCTCGGTTCTCTTAAAAAAAAATTACTCTATATATATATATATATATATATATGCATGTATATATACATATATGCACGTATATATGAATGAAGGAGGGTAGAGGCGGTGGTGGTAGGCCGTCAGTCAGTCAGGCCTGGATTAAAACTAAGCGGAGCCGAAGATCCTGCAGCTCGTAAGGCATCTGCCGCCCCGTAACGTCGTTCTTTTTTTTTTCCTCGAGACATGTGCTCATTGAGAAGCAAAGGGTTGAGAGAGACTCGCGCGGCTCTTGTTGTTTGAGGGGGGGGGGAGAGGGCCAACTAATTTGATCGTAGGCGCGCCCGGGCCGGAATTACCTGGCGCGTAGCGCCGACCGCCGCTCGCAATTACCGCCGTCCAGCAATTAACCTTCGTCTCAATTAACGAATTGAGCGTTGCGCGACTCTTGCCCTTTCGACTGGGCTCGAGCTCCGTTTGGCGTGGATCTATTAGCGTGGATACAATTTTATTGGGATTGACGAGGGATGCATGGATATTCGTGAAATCGCACCAACGCGGTATCACATTTATTTCACGGCAAGTTTTATTTTCCAGCGGCTTTGGCCCGCGTCAAAAGGGGGGTCTGTGCGCCCGCTTACTTGTCTCGGTTGGTGGGTATTCGTGTCTTCCCGTGGGCACGTTCGAGTCTGTTTGTAGGTACGCGCGCGCCTCCGAATTTTTCCTATTTTTTTTTTTTTTTTTTTTTCCATTAAATTACTTCGTTACAATTATTATATGTCGGCCCTGGCAGTTGTGTGCTCTTTCCGTACAAGTTCCATTCCAAGCTTTCCCGGGTTCAGTGGCATTGTGATAGTCAAAGAAGGTTTAGACAGGCTTTTAGTAATTAATTTTAGTAATATGCTACAAGGACAAATTAATACAAGTCAAGCGAACGCGCGTGCGTTTTCGTTTTCTCTATCTCGTTCGCTTCTTAACGTGCGCACATGTAGGATAAGCGTATCGACGGCTGGAGGATGGCGTTTTCTTAAGAGATTCTTAAGAGAATTGCTGAGAGGACGGATCGTTTATTACATTTTGGGGTCGCATTATCTTCTGATCGAACGTAACCTTACAAGTGACGTCGATCCTTACGTCACTTTTTACAACAAAATCCCTTAACTTGAAGCCATAAACCTTTTTTGCGATTTTATAATATTCGCAATGCTCCCAATAAACATGAACAGTTATAAAAGATATTTAATAGTGCATGCTTTTTTTATATAATTAGTTTTGTAAGAAGGTTTTTTTGCGAATGACGATGGTTGGAAATCATTTAATTGTATTCTATTTCTCTTTCGCATTTCATACGCCTCACTCCTGCCTCTATTTAACTGCTGATTTAACAATACTCGTTGTATGCCAAGCTAAAAGTCTTTTATGTCCATTTATTAAAACAGCGATATCCATGTGTTGAAGAGGAACATGGTCAGAGTTATTGATTTTTGATATTGAGAATAAGCGAGAAATAATTAGACTGTTGACAAAACACATTAGTACCTAAAATTTTGCGGGTAATTCTATTAGTGGCAACTTTGATGTCAGTCTTCGTTATAACACATAATGGAATAAAATGCTTCCAGAGCTACCGACTCCTTTTTAAGAGTTAGGATAAAAGCTCGGCTTAATGTACAAAGGAACGTACAAGTCATATTAAACGCACAAAAGCTGACGATATTCATAGTGTTTTATATATAAGTATATATAAGAATAATATACGTTGTTTTACGATATTTAGCCCTGCTTTCGGTTTATGTGTATGCGAATAAGCGTTAGCCATCACCGAAACATCAAGAAGATATGCATACAGTGCACGTGGATATCTAGGATTTTTTCTCATCTACTTTTAATAATGTGGCTGAGGCCAGAACTTGTCAAACTCGACTGATGACATTGAGGGGGAATTCGGAAAAAGCAAATCTATACGAATTAACGTTTGTTTTGATAATCGCTAAAGAGTAATGTCAACACGTGCTTCTCGCTTATAATTATTAATTCTTCTTTGGCTTACCCCTTTACTTCTTGGCAAAATAATTTAACACGTGCATTGTCCATACTTCTGGCAAAATATCCTTAACCCTGTTCGTATTAGCGTATTTAACCGTGAAACGTACGCGAATTCAAGGTAATTGTTAGTCGTCATTTGAAGTAAAAATCGATGTGAATGCTTATTAGGTATTTATGGGAGTGTAGTTTGCCTCCCGATCGTGTGCGATTATTAGAAAGAGATAGAGAACGATAGAGTTATATATGTGGTTATGTACGTGTCCGGCAAAATAATTAGTATAGTTAAATACGATGTTATATGGACGGCTCGTAAGCCAATTGGACTCGGCGTGATTTTAAAAATTCGCAACCTTATCGTGCCACTTGAACTTTTACGCGTCCAGCCATCAAATAACAATATCCATTAAGTAACCATTATAATTTAAAAGCGTTCCCATAAATAATGCTGATAATCAAGATTGAGTATAGGGACTTTTTCCATCATCCACGCGCTCTTACGCAATTAAAGGAAAATTCTCCGATAAGTAAACACCGGCTCTCCGAGCCTTTATCGCGCACTTTATAAGCGTATTACAATTTTACGATCACCCCCACCCCCCTACCTTCCCCGCTCTCCAAACGCACACAAATACACTCTTCCCCTTTCCCCCTCCCATCGTCCCGGTGCCACGTTCTTGGTGTAGGGCCCCGGGAAGAAAAAAAAAATGAGAAGAAAGAAGAATGGGAGGAGAAAAGAAAGAGCGGCCGTGCTGAATGTTCGAAATCCCGCAGCCGTCCATAAGCTCGTATTCAGATAAGAATGTATTGTCAAATAATAATGTAAATCATGGACGTCGGATTTGGCACATACATGACTGACCTTGGACGTGTGTGTCCTCAGGCTCGACTCCGTGGCGAAGCCCTTGCCGCATATGTTGCAGTGGAAGGGGCGATTCTTGGCGCGCTCCACCTGCGCGTCGTGATTTCTGAGGTGCTGCTGAAGATTCGACAGCTGGATGAAGGCGCGGCCGCAGTCCGGTAGGTGGCACTTGTACGGCCGTTCACCTGTAATCAGAATACGAAAATTGCCCAGGTTAGCGCTCAGCCTCGATTCTGACCTACGAGCAGCGCCCATTCTACATCTGGATCCTCCGAAGGTTTTCCTCCGGTGGGAGACGGGCTCGCCGGACGGTCGATGGATACGGGTGGGTGGGAGTGAGTGGGGGGAGGGACGAACACCCCGGCTCCTCTTCTCATTACGCTATCCTATTCTCTCACCTATCCCATTCCCTCGCTTCGTTTTTCAACAATAGTCATTATCCCTAATAGAGATCTTGGTGAGAATCATAGCCGTTGAAATTAACATCCTTTCTCGGGCGAGATTTTTATTTTTACAAATAAAAACACCAAAGGGGGCACATGCCTCATCACTCTCTTATGCTCTCCTCCCATATTTACATCCTCCGCTTATTATCCTCACCCCGGAACAAAAATTTTCTCCTCGTACTTTTGAATTTATTAAAGCGGCACAACAGCAACAACAACAACAACATCAACAACAACAGCAACAACAACAACAACAACGACGACGACGACGACGACGACGACGACACAAGCATACGTTTTAATATCCTTTTGATACTCGGCTAGGATTATTATAATCAAAGACCTCGTACCGACCAATCGCACAACAATTTATTACATTTATTGTATCTCCTCTATGCCTTGTCATTGCGAGCAATTAAAAGCATGTTAAAGATTGTTGTTAATAGAGTAGTCA
This sequence comes from Ceratosolen fusciceps, assembly GCA_018883505.1. NCBI lineage: Eukaryota > Metazoa > Arthropoda > Insecta > Hymenoptera > Agaonidae > Ceratosolen > Ceratosolen fusciceps. Next base: position 16,285,427 of record RCIC01000002.1, on the reverse strand, counting down.
GTAAGCAACGTATAAGTACTTAAGAAAAAGCGTTCGTTACTCGAGAAAATCCCTCTAATAGGCAATTAACGCCTTATTTAATTTCTTTCTCTCCGGCTAAACTTTATCTGCATGTCATTATACGGAGATAGTAATCACCCTTTGATGCTATAATATCGCGTATCCGAAATCCTTGAGCCAAGAAGGTCGAGTTTAAGGATTATCGGGGAAGGTTTCTTCCTTATAGAAAGCACTTACAACAATACAGGTATTATAATTATAAATAGTCGATGAAAATTTAAGGTACGGGAATGCGCTGGTTCAGGCTGTCGCGCTCGAGGTGGGACAAGCCGCGATGGCCAAATGATTTATCGGGCTAAGCGGGAATTCAGCACCGATCGACTGGTCTTCGGCCTAAGCCCACGATCCATCGACATTCCGAGCGGAGCTTTAGGCCCATTACATTGCGTTCTAATGGCATAATAAAAAGTCAATTTTACGAAAGCGCAATTTTCGCAAATCTTATTATCGCAATCAGTGATTTTTAGAATTCTCCGTTGTGTACGGGTCGGGGTGCGGAGGGGAAAGGGAAGTGGGGAGGGGAGGAGGTGGGACGGTGAACGGGGGTCGAATGGATATTTCGATTTCTCCTATCCGTTTTGAATTACCATGACAGCGAAAGTTTATGCGCTCGGCCGCATGTGCAAAGTCGTTTAGCTTTTTTTTTCTCATTCGTCGGGCTTTTCTTCATCCGCGGCTCTCGGCCAAGTCCATTGTAATTTCCACGGGCGATTGGCTCAGTTTAACTTTTATTAATATCGACATTCTTCGATGCCTTTTTAGTCCTCGCCGCCTCGGGGATGGATGGATAGACGGATGGGCCTGGGCGGGAGGGCGGGGGATGGAGATAGGGGGAACTTAGCTGGGAGATAGGAGCGCGAAGGGGGAATGGACGGGGGAGAGGTACGGGGAAGGGGGACGAGAATACGGATAGTGCGCTGACGGCGTTGTGCCGACCGTGGCGCGATTTCATCTTTTATTCAATCGACCGACGATTCATCAAAGATCGGCGCGAGCTGCCCGTGATTTTAATAAAAATAACTCCTCGTTTGCTTTTCCTCGGATTTTCATTTTATCCGGGAAGGAGGAGCACCGCTCCTCGGCCAAGAAGAATTTATCCCTCCTTTTTTTCTTCTTCTCACTCTCTCTCTCCCTCTCTCTCTCTCTCTCTCTCTCTATCTCTCTCTATAGCTCTATCTGTGCCTCGTTCCTTTTTATCCTTTTCTCCTTTTCTCTTCTATAATTTCGGCTTGAGACGAAAGTGGAGGGGATAATTCATTTGAAATGAAATGAAAATTCCGAAGGATCGATTATAATTTTGAAGGTTATTTTTTGCTGGCGCTCATCAAAACTCGTTCTTTTCTCTTTCTTTTTTTTTCTTTTTTTTTTTTGTTCTCTGCGCAGATCACAGCTCGACGATGAAGTTTATGTACGAAGCGCCGAGTTCTACTAGAAATTGACTTATATTCAGTGAAGACAGTTTGCTTTGGCTGAATTTATACTCAGTTAAATTAAGAGTCTTGCTTGAATGGGAGCTTCGAAATTCAAAAATAATATAATGAAATTACCGATGAAACCGATAGGAAAAATGTTATTTTGGGTTTAAGCTAAAGTTCAGGGAATACCGCTTAAAGAAAAAGTCTATACTTTATGCTGGGTCATCGATACATTGGACATCGACATCCCCTTTTTATTATTGAACGTATCGAGTATTTAAGGAAATGAAGCCAATAACTGCTCTCACTCGGAAAAGTCGGGCTAACGGCCGAGGTAAGTCTAAATTACAGGAACGGGGAGGAGAATTATTAGAAGACAAAAAAAGAATTATTCATCCCTAAAGGGTCGGGGGCGAATGCGCCTAGAGGAGGGGCGGGAGAGCTCGACATCGAATGAACCGAGCACGAATTTCGATTAAAGTAATAACTCTTTAATAATTGTCAGGGGTAGTCCCGGGAGGTCCCGGGAGTCTTCCGCCCATAGGAAACAAGCGGGCGGGCACGCATGCATTTTCCTCTCTTGCTCAGGACGCATGTAAAGACGCCGACTCATAGTAAAGGTGGAAGATGGGGAAGATAACGGGGGGCCGCGGGCCTGTTGGACGGGGCTGGGGGGACGAGGAGGTAGTGAATACAAAAGAAAGAGGCGGTGAGCGTCAATGAGAGGAGGATGAGGAGGAGGAGAAGGAGGTGGATGGGGAGACGGTGGTGGGCTGAGGGGGGTGGGAGAAGGAAGAAACCACCCGCGCCGCAGGAAAAGGTCAATACGTGTCGAAGACCCCGAATAACAATGAACCAAGGAGGCAATTACTTATTTAGCCGATATGGAATAGGCAGCCCTTTTCCATATCCCCTCTCTCGCTCTGACTCTCTGAGTCTCTGCCCCGTCTCTATATACGCGTACCTAGCAGGTGCGAGTGCGTGCGAGTGCGTGCGAGTGCGTGCGGCTGCATGCGAGTGAGCGCACGTGTGTGACTTGAAAGCTGTATGCTTTTCCGGTGGGGGTTAACCTTCGTCGATACCAATTAAAATCGCATTATTAATACGCGCGAGTCGATATGTAACAAAAGGAAAATAGTAGTGCGTTGGCTGGATGGTAAATTTTTTCTTACTATCGTTTCTCTGCTTCTTCGTATGAGTGTACGCGCACGTTCACATGAGCTTATGTTCGATTAACGTCAACTTTCAAATAAAAATATACTTATTCGAAAGAGCCTCGTAATTTATTTTTCCACATTTTCGTTTCTCTAGTACGTATAGCCTCGTACTCATACATCATACATTGTTCGAATTCATGACATATATATATATATATGTACACCGCTACGTATAGATCTTGTCTCATTAAATGATAGCTTAGTATTTAATTAAACACAGAGAGTATTGTATAAATTCTATAAAAATACTCAGTGAATATAAAAACTGTAACAATATTCTATTCTCCGTTTGTAAGAAGTAAAGACAGAGAGAGAGAGAGAGAGAGAGAGGGGGGGGCGTCAATTATGTATATATATGAAAAAGAAGCGTATGAAAATAAGAGGAAGGCATTTAAAAGTTTAGAGAACAGAGGTATATGCGAGAGTAAAATCGTTAAGTTGATGAGCTTTGAAGATAACATGAGATATCGGGAAGCATGGCAGTGAATAATAAAGGTGTCGGATAGAAAGATCCGAATGTACAAGCATTAGCGCTCGGTCGGGAAGTGCAATTTTATTTAATGTGGCCTTACAAAGTTGCGAATCGGGACGTACGATTCCGGATAAATACGGAAAGGGAATAAGAAGTGGGAGTTGCGTTTGGCCGAGCTCGTCAAGCGCAGCTCAGCCCCATGGCCACGCACAGACATTCAGCGAGAGAGAGAGAGAGAGAGAGAGAGAGAGAGAGAGAGTGAGGGGAGGGGAATAAAGCGCCGAACATCCGATAATCGGCATGAATTTCTCCCCTCCCCCTACAAAGGAAGTCTACATAAATGCGCGCTTGAGCTTCCTTTCGCTCGCGGTCTGGATAAATCCCCTTTCCTCGAGCCGATCGACTCCACGTTAATTTTACTTGGGCCGCGCGCAACTCCCGCAACTCGTACTTTATGTTAAATCAAAACTGCGGATGATTGTGCCGCATTAGGAGCACGCGAGCAAGTCTTTGGCCGCGTATGCGCTGTTAGAATACGGTGCCGAGCGCGGTACCGCTCCGCTCTCTTCCCGCTGCTGATTCTTTTGCACGCCGAGGCTCCCCCTCCCTCTCCCCCGCTTCCTTACTTACCTCCTCCTCCTCCCTCCCCCCCACCTATACCCCAATACCCCAATAACCCCCACCGCCCTTTTACAATAATTACGCGGATGCGTTATTACCCTCGGGAGGTTTTTTTATGGAAACGTGGTGAGTAACGACGACTCCTCAAAGAGGCTCAACAAAATCCATTTCGAATCGAACTTACGAAAGCCAACGAAATTTCATTACCTGCGTATCCTTGTAATGATCCGCGAAAGGAAATTTCCCTATCGACGGAATGCATTGAAACTAGATATTATAATTACCCTATCAACATTATATCCAATAATCGTAATTTCATTGCGGATCTAGGAAATGAAAGCTATTTCCTCAATGTTCATATTTTATCTTATTAGGCTATTTTATGAATGAAGCCCAATAACTTATTAAAACTATATCGTATAAACGTAGGAGTCACGAAACGGAAGAGAAGAGGGGGGGGGGAAAGGAGCTTAATGTTGCGTATAAATTTAATTGTCAAGAAAACGAAAGTAAAATAGAAGGCAGTGGATAAAGAAGTGGGCGAGAGATATTCAATATATTCTCAAGAGTTAACTTCGTAAAAATATTTGTGTGTATACATGTACGAGGTAGCAATAATTGCCGGCAGGCAAGACTGGAATTAGAATTATTAAATTAAAAATGTCGCGTGTCGTCCGTAAGAAAAATACGAGGGCGTTAAAAAATTGGGGTGAGGTGGGATGAGGTGGGGTGGGGTGGGGTGGGGGTGGAAGATTATGACCCTTTCAGGCATGTAGGCGTCTAAATTATATTAGTGGGGATGTGTATAAGAACGATCATTATGCCCTAAAGTAAATATAGTGAAGGTAATAGGACTTTCTTAGAAAGGATTATTTTATTTACACAAAAATTTCTCACAATAGCGTTACTCTTTCTGTTTTAAATATTTAAAAATGACAATGCCGATCGTCTATTATTGCTGTTCTCTCAATATCTATAATTCTTGAATACAAATAACCTATGAATCTTTATAACTCGCGCAGGCGAGGGAAAATGCGTCTTTTAAGCCTTTTGCGTATTTCATTATGGACATCTAAGGGATTAAAGCGCATGAGGTTAAGAAAGTAAATTTTATGAATTATTCAATACGAGATATAAGAAATTTCGCCGTAGGAGTAAATACTGTGTTTTAACGTAGGGAAAGGGTTAGGCTCGTGACATTGAAGATGAATGTGAAACAAAAGGGAAAATAAAAAAGAGAAAAAAATTACAAATTGTAAAGGAGTTTTTGATGAGCCAGTGCACTCGCATCGGCAGAACCCTATTCCAATTTTCAACCCTTCGTCTCTATCTCTATTTTATAGAGCGAAATTCTTTTCACGTTCACCGACGAGTGGCGTAACGCTTATTACATCGGCGGCTATAGCTTCTAAGAGCTCCCGCTCCTCATTCTTTTTCTCCCTCATCTTGAATATGAATTTTATTGCGAGGGAAAGTGCGTGCAGCTGTAATCATCTCCTTGATAATGGATTAATCGTTTTTATATTGTACGAAAATAACTGTGTCCCTTGTCCCGAGAGCGGAATTTATTATCCGGCATTAAAGCGACTCATCAATCCGAAAGTTCGTTTGTTTTCTATTTCCCTCTTTTTAATAATAACATTGAAAGCGAATGGGCCGAAGAGTAGGATTTTAATCGGCTTTTATCGTTTCTTACATTTCTTACAATTACGAGTATTCAGTTGACGAGTTCACAGCCTATCTCTAGGCTCGAATTTCACATCTGACCTTTCGCTACATTTCAATTACCGAATCCTTAACCGCCTTTTTACATTCAGAATTAGGGAGAAGCCTGATGAATATAATATAGGAGCTTTAATATGCATCCGCTCTTATTACTTCTCCCACTGAATTTATTGGCAAATCAATGCTTTATGAATTAATTGACGAGCAGCGGCTAATAATTTAGTAAGAATTAATCGTAGAAGCTGAATAGGAAGAAAACTATTTGAATGAATTTCGTTATATTTTAATTCCAAGAGCCCCTCTCGTAATTCTATTTTTTACGTGAGCGCACGTTGTTATGCATTCTGAATCTATCCGTAATCAATATTGTCCGTATAAATTATTTGTTATATCCGAGCTCGTGGTAGGGATGCATTCCTGGTGCATGGACGGTAATTCACGTAGAGGCGCCATTCCTCGTCCACTCGTCAAAATCACCGGGGAAAAAATGTACGCACGTCCACGAGAGTCGAGAAGAGGCGTTCGAGAGTGATGATTGGAGGATGAGGTGGAGGTGGAGGAGGGTTGAAGTGCATAGAGGGTGTGGTGTCGGGGATAAAAGTAGGGACATGGGCACAGGACACATCATAGCCAGCAAGTTTTCCTTCTTTATCGCACCATCTGACTCACCCCCCCCCTCTCTCGTTCGTTCCCCGTATTTCTCTTTATCACTCCCACCCCAGCTCGAGCTCTCGTAGGCAGCCGCTGAACCCTTTCGCGCGGCGGCCCACTACACGTCTACGCCAGAAAATTAATGTCCCCTGCAATCCATGTATAATGCATTTGCATTTCGCTCTCGCTCGCTCCACTTGCGAACCAACCAACGAATCAACCAGCGAACCAACCAACGAACCAGCGAACGAACCAGCGAACGAACCAACGAACGAACCAACGAACGAACCAACGCATCGCCTATAAAATTTACGTGGATTTCCGCGCCTGGCCCTGCGCTTGCGTACGTGTAAATTTTATACAGAAACACGGGCTCGAGCGCACGCCCGAACACGAAGGCATATAAGTTGTCTATCCGTGGACAAGTATGTTTCAAGCACGTCGAGTAGGCTATACTGTTAAGTATCTGAGCGTGAGCGCGGGTGGATGGGGGCGAGCGAGCGCATGTGGCGGCGACGTCGTCGTCGTCGTCGTTGTAGCGTGGTCGTGGTAGCGTGGTCGTAGTAGTCATCGGCGGGGTGGTACGGGGGCTGTGCGGGGGTTCTCCCGGTTGCCACCACTACCGACGTCATCGAAATTTCAGCCTGAAAATCATTAAACGGCGCTGGGGCTGCAGTTGCCCACGTACGCGCGCGCGCACCCACACCCGCATCCGCGCCCACACACGAATAGCCGGTCACGAGCGCATACATAATCATGCACACCCCCTTTCGGCCTGTTGGCGACGTGGAGTGGCAAAGTTTTTGCTCAGCCCCTTTGGCTGCAGAGCCTATCGACTCGAGCATACATGCATCCACGCATGCAGGCATACGCGCGCGCGCCCGATGCCGGCATGGCCGTACAACCCTTTTCATCTCTTGCGCCATAAGTATCATAGGACGTACGAAATTGCGCTCGGGTGCGTCTATTTTTTCGGATTGGGCTTTTTGGCAACCCTGTTCGATCACTTTACCGATACAAGAATTTCATTTCAACGCGTACATTATTCTTTCCTTTTTTTCAATGTTGAATATTTCAAGAGTCATTGACCGGGCTGTGGATTTATATTATTTTTTGTTTTACAAAGTCATCGGAATAGAACTGACAAACAAAATTCCTGTATGTTTCAATCACTCAATAGGCCATTAATCCTTATTTTTTATAGCCTTCCTATGAAATGATTCGTGCATTGTCCCTATATTGATGTGTATTATAAAGGTGCACATGTATAATTATTGTAAAGAAGAATATATATTTAGAGCGAATAATTCATCTGAGTTCCCGTATGTACTTTGGGACCGGGGGTAAGTAGGATGAATTTTCAATGACAGTCGATTAGAATTGACCGGGATACAATGCAACTTTTATCTTCTGATAATATGTGTACATTTACGGATTGGCGATCGATTATTTTCAGTAAAAATAAACGCTATTGGTTATGTGAATCGAGTGGCAGAGGGAGATGAAGGAGGTGGAGGAGGAGGGCGATAGAGGTGGCGGGCGAGGGGAGGGGGGTGGGGTCAGGGAGATTTGAGCTGCTGCGTTCGAGCTGGTTAGTTTACCCCGGTGATCATGTGTATTGTCGATTTTGAATATTTAACGATTGATTTTGCAATTTTGTAGTCTCTCAGGGCGATTCGCTAATCAGGCGCGTATGCATTAATATTTGAGAAGACGTAAAGCATAGGTCATGAATGCACAATGAATTCTACTTGAAATAGTATGTATGTTTTACAGGGGACACGGATATACTGTTTTACGTATGAATAATCTTGAAAGGCAGTAAAAAATATTTCTCAAAGATTTATTTATCACTTTGCTCGAGTGCTTGTTTTAAATAGATAATTATCTGCAGCCGCGTTCGTAAAGGAGCGTAAAGTTATTTAAAAGTCAGATAAATAAATAGATAAATGGAAAAAGAAGCAATTACTGGCAAATTATGCATTTTTCGCGTAGCCTTCATTGAATATTGCGTATAAATGAGTCGAACGCAGTGTGAGTAAGTAGATGATGGTGGATGGCTTCGGGGTGGGGTTATTGGGGCAGGGGTTGAGCGGTTGGGGGGGGAGGGGATGTTGGCAGTCTTATGCATAAAATAATATAGAACTGGTAGTTAGTTGGGTTCCAATAATTATTCCATTATAGGGAATGATTTAAAATTATGATTAGTACGTCTGACAATGGTATTTGAAAATAAGCTTGGCAGCTTGGCCTCTTGATTATCATAGAATAATATTCAAAGTTGTTTGTGCCATTAAATAATGAATTTTCAGGACAAGAGCCCGTCAATGCTAATAATTAATAGATGCGAATCGGCCATGCGTAGATGGAAAAACTCTGGGCTTTTAATAAAGGACGGCTTGAAACGTAAGTTAAGGATAAAAAACGTGTTGAAATCCATGATGATCTGAGATGTGGATTGGCTAATAATTAGGGATCGCTCGGGAAAGCTGTGCTCCTTTTGTGCCGGAGCCGGAGGAGAGTCGCTCGCGTCCCATTCACAGCCCATAAGGCATGCGACCCGTGAACTTGAATGTGGCTCGCGAGACGGGTTTTAAGGGCGAGGAGTCGTCGTCCTGTGCCGAGGTGAGATAGAGAGAGAGAGAGAGAGAGAGAGAGAGAGAGAGAGAGAGAGACGAGGCGGAATGGATAGTAAAGTTCTTTTTCGAAACCAGTTTGGAGAGTGGAGCGCGCGAGCGCTCGCTAGTCGAGCCGCTGGGGGATGGGGATGGGGATGGGGAGGTGGGAGGGGAGGTTGGCGGTGGCGGCGACGGACGGAAGATCCCAGTTCGGATTGCGCGCGGGAGGCGAGCGCGAAAAGTTCATGGTTACGTAAGCCGCGCCTTACCGTCCTCGTGTATGCCTCGCTCATTGAGGAAGACGCGGAAGAGAGCGAGGAGCTCCAATTAGACGATGATACTCTTTCTTCGTTGCCTCGGAAATTCTGAGATATAACCGCGGAGAACCGCCTTTCCTACTCAGTCCTCCTCCTAATCTCCTTCGACTCCACTCTCTACTCCGCGCTCATACCTCCCGCACTCGCTTAACGTACTCCACATACTACATTACACCTATTTATCACGAGTTCATATAGCGTACACGACTCACGGAAGCTTCGCCCGCCTCCCTCAGCCCCACTCGTCCAACCGATATGCCATCCAAGACCATACGCGGCCTTTTTCCAACGAATCCTCTCCTTCTCATTATTTCTCTGAACACGGTTATTCATTCTATTTATAAATCCCTTGAAATTTATTAGATTTGTATTTCATACTTAGCAGCGTATAACCTTTATATGCTCGAGAATTACTCGAAATAAAACAAAGTTTCCTTGCTTTATGCTTATTTTTTTACAGCACTTTGAGCGCCGTTAAAAATAATTACAAAGCCTTTTTAACTTAAATCATAATTCAACTTTATACGAACGAATTATTTAATAGAAAAACTGCAATATTTTTGTGTACCGAGCTAATCTATAAAAACTTTTGCAATATCCAGTTGTTTTCAAGTCATAAGAAATTTAAAAGCATACGGGGCTGAGACTCTCTCTCCACTACCGATCTTAACGTCCATTTGAATTATCGTATTATAGAACCAATATATATATTTACACGAGCACTAAAGTCTTTATAGTTTTTAACTATAATTTGAAAAATTCATATTGATCCGAGGCTGTATTGTATTGAAGAATGCTTCCCTCAAAGATTTCATTAAACCGCTGTAAATATTACCAGTACAATGTGTTACCGCCGAGTATGAAAGAGCCTGCTTTCGTATAAATAAAAGAAAATTTTCTTCTAGCGAGCGAGGAGGAAGCAAGGAAAATAAAAAAGAAAACAGAAACCATCTCGTAGAAGTTTCTGCCAACTCCTCCCATAAAGTCAAGGTAGATTTACAGCCGCGAATAAAAGTCCGTACAATTTGCCGATGAGTAACAAGACTTTCCATAATGAATCCACTACTCGCAAAAAAAAAAAAAAAAAAACAAAAAAAACAAAAAAAAAACAAAAAAAAAACACAAGTCCATCATGTGCTCCGGACTACACGTGTCGTATTAAAAGAAATAAGCCGAACGTCAAATAATATCCGTTGACGCGGTTGTGTCGCCGCTCGTTGCGAAAACTTCATTATGATGCGCACGATGCGCTCGCGTGCCGTAATGACAAAATCAATGATGTAACCCATTGCATCTGTGCGCTACGGCTGCGTAATCAAAATATATTGAAGCCCCACCCCGCGCATGTGTCGGCTCCTGGGCCGTCACGAAGAAGAGCCAACGGGTTGGGAAAGGGGCAGGGAGGGGGGTGAGAAGAGGGTCACTAAAAATTACAAAAGTAAGACAAAGTATGCAAAAAAAAAAAGAAAGAGAAAAAAAAATAGAAAATAAATAAAATGAAATAAAATGAAATAAAATAAAATAAAATAAAATAAAATAAAATAAAATGAAATAAAATAAAATAAAGAAACAAATAATAAAAAATAAAGAAGCAATGATGAAAAAAACACGTAAATGTAATTGAAAGTAAAATGCAGGCTCGAACGTAAGCTCAAACGTAGCGATCGTGGGTAAATGCAATTTTCAGAGGGAGAGAAATAGATGATACTCTTCAAGCAAGTACCTAAATATACGTTTAACCAGTCAACGTACATTGCGGCAGAGGGGCGCGCGCGAGCGCGCATGCGGGGGCGATATACCGGAGCGCTTCACACAAGCATGGAAATCATTAAAATAAAATGGCCGATAACAAATGATTGTTGCAAAGAGGGAAGAGAGAGGGAGGGGTCGGCGGTGAACGGGCGCTAGGGGGCGGTGGGGGCGGTATATAGAAGGCCGTGGGTAGTAGGCGTCCGGGCGGTAGGGGTGTGGGGGGGGAGGTGGGCAAAGTCCCCCCGAGCACTATGTTTTGTCCGAGTCAGCCATCTTGGTTCCACGTGACCGTCATCCGGGCAACGGCGAGGCAACTCGACCCCCCCTCCCCCACGCCACGCCCCTTTAATGATTTCTACCCCCTGGAGAACACGTACACACGCTCGGGGCGACGTAGGTGCGCGGTATTTTGCACCCGTTGCGCGGTCGCACAGTCATCATTGGTTGTATGGGGCTCGCCTATGCAGCCTCTCCGTTTCGGACGGCGTCCGGGGAATTTTAGCCAGAAATTTATAGCTGCATTCGTAACGAAATTTTCGGTTCAATTAATGTCCTACGGTACTTTCCGGGGAAATACCCCAGGATTGATAATGTCCTTAGCCGCATTTTTTCTTTTTTTAACTCTAATTTACTATCGCAGTCATTCTGAGCCTCGCTCGACACCTGTTTTTTTCTCTATCGCTTTTTTCTCATTTTTTTATCGAAAAATTACCTAAATGTTTATTAAATAGTCATGATAATTATTAGTTTCAAACAGAACTTCAAATTAATCACGAGAATAAGATTTTTTTGCACTTAAATTATTTTATAAGCTCTTATTCGATAGAAAAATCTAGTCAGTTACGACGAATCCTCGAGAATATTAATTATTTCTTTAAGTTCTTTTACTTTAAATCATTTGATATTAAATTAAACAAATAAAAATATTAGCAATTATAAATGAGCGATATTGTATGGTGAAAATGTAGCTGCCATGGAAAAACAGCCATAATATTGATAACTATATTTAACTTTCGATATTATAAACTCATTTTAAAAGCATAATGTTTTGAAACTTGATGAAAATCATGGTTTTATTATAAAATCTTAATTGTAGGATTAACTATAATAATCAAGGACCGACTGACTTTCTATTAGAATATTAAAAAAATTCTTACTTTAAATTTCGCTTTTACGTATTTTAATAAAGATTTTTAAGAAATCCTTATTTGAACATAAAATCTAATTAATTTCATGATATATTATAATCACTTAAAATAATTGACTTATTGTTTGGAAAAATAAACTTTGCGATCGGCTTTCAAAATGGATGAACCGATAATTTTATAAATTCGAGAGATTGATTGACAATTTACAAAATAGTGCTCGGGGCGCATTATAATATGTTATAATAATAATAATAACAATAATAATAATAATAATAATAACAACAGCAGAAGCAGCAGCAGCGACGGAAATAGCAACAACAACAATAATAACAATAGTTAGAAATAAACGTGTACGTATGCATATGCATACGAGTATTATTGATGAATTGAACGCGAACGAAAGAGCGTCGATGTTTTAAAGAATTGTCTATTAGTTAAAATGTACGTGAAACAATGGTGAAAGAAGAAAAAAATTATTCCCGTAGATTCACTTGCTCGTGAATATTTAGGGGTAAGGGTAATGGTGTAGGGGGAACCGTTTGAAAAGCTTCTGTGACGTTTTTATTTGAACCTTATAGGTTAGGGTCGTCGGTAGGTAGCGTCCATCAGTAGTGAAAAAATACGCGAGGCAGGCATTCCCGGGCTCGTGCAACTGTCAAATGCAAATACCAGTGTAAATAATGCAATGGGTATAATGTCGAGATGATCCCGTATCGTTGAAATGACTGCGCGTCGGGTCTGTGCGCGGTTGCATTTTAAAGGTCGCGTACGGGCGTAGCGTTGAATTTTTAAATCCGAAGGGCAGTAGCGTTTACCGGAAAATCCGGAACACCGGCAGGGCCATTCGGGCCATATCAAAGCCATAATGGAACATAATGGAATATTTCATCGAAATTTATGATGAATTTACGAAATTTAAATTCGTTTAAAGAAAGGGGTCGGCTTTAGTTTCTTAAAAATTAAAAATACGTTTCGCCACTCGTTATTTATTCAGCACGAAACGGGCTTTAGCGTGAGAATGATTCGGAAAGCGGATGTGGATAGGCTTTAATGTCACTGAGCTTTTAATATTAATAAGGAATTGTGCGGAAGAATCGATGCTGCTCTATCCAGAATTTCTAGGTTTCAAATGCTAATTTACGTGGTAACACGAGCCCCGACTGGTTGGCGCTAGGGCGGCTGGGTCGTGGTCGGGGTCGGCGGGAGGGGCGGGAGGGAGAGGAAGAGTTCGGCGCTCTCGAGTTATCGGAATTTCTCGGCTAATCTGATATCGATAAATCAGATATAAGTTGACCGCGTAGCTAATAGTCGAGCGAAAGATATAATGAATTATATAAAGCCGAGTCGCCGGGCTCTTCCTCGGCGTTTAAGCGTAAAACTACGCCCATAGAGACAAGATACACTCCCTCGAGGCAGTTAGTAAAAACGGAGAGAAGCGCACCTTCGAGGGGCAGGAGATTTTTCAACGATACACGCGGCCACTTCCGGTCTCGGGCGGAACGTACGTAAGTGCGAGCGTAGAAGACGAGAAGCGCCGACGGGAGTCAGCCGTGTGCAGTTCGAGAGTGTTTATGTATACGTGGATAGCGGGTGGATATCGTTGGCTTAAGCATATGGTTGACTACCTCCACCCAATCCCCGCCCGCCCCCTACCGTTTCCTCGGTTCACCTGCTCGAGCCCTTTTTTTTTTCATCCGTTCTTTTCGGCTTTTCTTTTTGTTCCCCTGGCCGGCTCGTCGGCCTTCCTCTCGCCTCCTTGCTCCCACCGCTCGTCCCACCCGCTATCCATCCTTACCCCCCCCCCCCCCCCCCCGTCCCCACGTCCCCACGTCGCCGCTCCAACGAGCTTAGCTTAGCCTCTGTCATTGCCGGTGGTTCGTTATCGTTAGATATTTATAGGACTCGAGGCGAATCGCCGTCCTATGCTAATAGAAAATTAAAACAATCGTCCATTACGTTCGAAAGAGTCGCAAATAATTACAATCGCTATTGAGAACAGGTTGAAGCCTATTACGATAATTTAATGTTTTCCCGATCATAATTACTTTTCCCCTCAACAATCATCATAATTATTTCATTGCTTCTCTCCCCCCCCCTCTCTCTCTCTCTCGAGCTCTTCTTGTGCATCAAATGACGCAGTTTTGTCCAATTAAAATTGCCCTTCCGCCCCTCCGCCTCCTGCGCCGCTGTTTTTTTCCCTTCTCACAGCTATTCTATTCAGACTAAAGCCCGTGATTATCGGGCGTAATTATAAATTTGTGAATATCTGCTATGCAGCGTTCACTTAAGGAATCGCTCAGCGGGAGAACGCGGAGCATGAACCTTTGTGAATACGATTATCTCGAGAAATGGCAAGTCAGAAGTGAAGGAAAGTTGTAGAGCAATCGATGATCGGATATAGATGCCAATGAGCGCAATGAGCGAATCCACTTTAAATGAATATCGAGGCGAAAATCTAATCTCGCGGGTGTAGAAGACGCCCACGCATCTCGAGGGAGCTAAACAAAGAGTAGTGCAGGAGAACTTTTCATTTGGCCGTGTATATCTAAGACACACGCACACGTACGTAAGCGTACAAGCTACTCTTAGGATCGGGCTGAGCGGGCGCGTGGTCGCTGACCCCGGGGGCTATGGTAACCCTCTCTCTCTCTCTCTCTCTCTCTCTCTCTCTCTCTCTCATACACACACTCGCTCCCTCCCTCATCCTGCCCTCGTGCGCAACGCGCGTAGGAGGCAATGCATGAGAGCATGCGGAGGGCAGGGACGCGTGCGCGCACATGCAGCCCATGTACGTAATTCTAAGGGCGATGAACCTTTTAATTCAAAAATTTCGTAGCTGATCGATCGGTTAGATCCGAAAGAGTGGTCGAGGGTGGGAAGCAAGGAGAGAATTCCCTCGAAGGCTTAAAAGTTCGTCGCCAACATTGGCTTTTGTTGTTGGCTTTCGGTGCGTCGCCCAAGAGCTTAGTTTCGCTTCGGTTTATACGGGGAAAGTATCGAGGAGGGCAGCGAGGAGGACACCGAGAAGGACACCGAGGAGGGCAGTGAAGACAAAAGTGAAGAAAGGCTGCGAATTTTTGAAGAAACGACCGTTTTATCAGCTTGAGCCCCTACTTCCAGCTACATATCGAATCAATATATTTCATTATTTATATTTATTTGTAATAATAAGAGCATTTAAATACGTTCATTATCTCCGAAAGTAAAAAAGAAATTTCTCTGTAGAAGCTTAAACAAAAATCAATCGTCGGAATGGTCAACGTGGATGATCGACTCTATTGTTCTGAAAAATTTAATAAAATTCTTTGCCATTAGATGATGTGCTTCACAACGCATGCTTGAGAAAATTCGAATGCCGTTGCCCATAGCCGTTGTGCGCACCCCCCCTCCCCCCTTTCCACCCGAAATATCCTATCGTATTTCATAATCGTCGGGCCAAACGAAACAATAATGGAGATGCTAATTCTTAATAGAAAAGATGTAACTTGTCGTAGGTAGAAGATACAAGGATATTCAGCATACATTTAAGTATTTTTTTGCTGTACCTATATATTACCTTGAGGAGGATAACCCGTTCTCCCTTATTCTCGCAGACTTGTTTTTTGTTCTTCCTCGGAGCAGAGTACATAGTTTTGGGTCGCAGATGTCAGAAGATGAGGAAGCGCTAATATTCTCGTGGCCGTTAAGAGCGAGAGAGAGGGAGAGAGGGAGAGAGAGAGAGAGAGAGAGAGAGAGAGAGAGAGAGAGAGAGAGAGAGAGAGAGAGAGAGAGAGAGAGAGCTCCGCGAGTTCGTAACCCAACGTACGGACTTCAATCATTTTTCTCCCAACTCTCCCGACGTGGAGAGTAATTTATTCCCGATCCCTGATGAGTTCCATTGTAAGCCTTCTTCGCGAGGGCCTTTGTCCTTAGGTGTGCGGCGCAGGACCGCGAAAAAAGGGATCCGCCGCTCCTGAAAAGGGTCAGAGCGCATAGACGTGGACGGGCTACGACGGATGTCGGAAAAATGTGCGGAAGAAGAGAAATAAAGAAACGATTCCTTACAAGAGCCAGCGAGCCAGTGGGAGAGGATAGAAGCTCCCTCGATGCCTCCTTTATTCTAATAAAGTATCAAAGGGTTGTCTTAAAAACAGGAAGATGCAATATAGCTATCGTAGTGCCCGTTCATTCTCAATTCTCATTGAAACTATCGCTCGCTCGACGCAAGCCATTGTCCCCACGAAGAATGTCCCGTGAACGGGTGGCGGCGGCGGGGAGGGGCGAGGTAAGGGACGATGTAAGGAGCGGGGAATAACATGCCAGGAATCGAATTGTAAGTACAAAACTATAAAAAAAAAAAGAAAAAAAAAAAAAAAAACTTAAAGGGCCCAGAGAGCATATAGAGAGCTTAGTAGGAGGCTGAGAAGAGGGATTGATTAAAGTCGTAGGAAAAGTGAGAAATTGAAGTGGCTGAAGGGAGAGAGGTGAGGCGAGAAAAAGAGGAGATGAGAAAACTAAACGATCCGAGTGAGCCCCGCTCGCATTTCGCAGCCCGTAACAATCGTGCTCGCTCCTGTCGGGCCGGTGGCGGGCCGCCTCAGGATGACGCCTCGTCTCCACGAGGTCCAGGATCCCTTACACGTAATCTCTGGCAACCCCTTCGTCAGGGTCTAGAACCGTTTTGTTACGTCGTTACAGTCGCCCGGTGGATGGCTCGCCACTTAACGCGAAAGACGTCGTCGTTAGGGTCGGGACGAGAAGTTGGTGAAGAGAGGAGCCGATGGACGGAGGTGGATGGACTAATAACGCGCCCTGCCCGAAGGAGCATGCGAAGGAGGACGTCATCGAGCAAACGGCCTGAATCTCCTGCCGCTTAACATTTTTATTTATTCGAGAGCACCTTGCTTTATGAAAATGACGGCACCGCTATTACAGCATAAACCGCCGCTTCGTATAATTTTCTTCTTCTCTTCTTTTATTTATTATTCATTTGTAAACGTATAATACCCATGAATATTGTCGCAAAAAAAAAAAAAAATAAATAAATAAATAAAAAAGAAAAATTACGAATGCAGCCGTAAAACATTCATAAATATGCGAGTTCGACGGTCCCGGAAGACAGGGGGGAAGGGAATAAGTAATAGAGAAAGGGGAACGGAACGAGAGCGTAAATTAAAATCAAAGTCAGATCCTGAGAATTTAGGTTTTTTCTTTTTTTTTTTTTTTTTTTTTTTTTGATTTTGTTCGAAACGAAACGACTTCTCTATAATTCTCATCAATTTGTAATATTGCATAAAGAGGGCCCATCCGCCTCCTCCCTCCCTCCCTGATACAAGGACGATGTCCCCGGGGATGACGGGTGAGCGGCGGTGGAGGGGACGGGTAAAGTCGAGTCCGGATCATTAGGCAGTGTCGTGTCGCAGGGGCTCGATGAGTAAGTAGTAGAGAACGGGTGAAAAGGGTGAGGACGAGGGCAGGGTCGAGGGGCAGGCGGACGCGGAATTAATGTCTCAGAAATGGATGTTCGCGGCCTGTGGGTATATTTTTACGATTTTTCTTAGCGAGCCATTTGTCTGCTCTCGTGCATTTATTGAAGATTAATATCGCGCCAGCGACGGGCGACGGGGGAAAGAGGAAAGACGATATCGCCCCTCGCGATAAAACTCGCGTTCGCGACGCAAATTATTGATATTAGAGGACCGTTTACGTTTCGCTGTTGCTTTAGCGTTAGTTTTAGCTCTCCCCCCCCCACCCCCGCCCTTTAAAATCATTCGTGGACAAAGTATACTTAGTGGAACTCAACGATTCCTAGTCGAAGGAACGGGCCATTCGAATCCGTCGAGCTAACGACATCTTTTCCATTTTCAATCAGCATCGGCGCGCGCAATTTACTTTTTTTTTCCCCTCAAAGGAAGCTTGTTATTCGTTCTCTCATCACTGTTTTCTGCGCTATAACTTGACAACTCGCGAACAATTACAAACGGAAGCCATAAAATTTAGAGGCTTTCTTCGATTACTCAAGTAATTGGTAATAATTTTAACAGGAAGTTTATTTAACGATGGAGATAAGTGCTTTATTACCAACTAGCATTAATATTTGTAAATATACATTACGGCATTGGAAAAATACTCTTTACTATCAACAACTTATAAATAACGTTAGAAGCGGCTCTCCGAATGTCATAATAACGTGTAAGAATGAATATGCATTGATGGAGAAGCATCGATCTAACGAAGATCGGTATTATTTAGTAAGATGTTCCTCTCTCACTCGGGTCAGTCAAATATTTTCTAAAGATTCACGCACATGTGGATGACCTATTATTTGCGAGATGCGACGTTATTTATAATTTATTTTTCTTATATATCCTTGCTCTCTATTGCAACTTCGAGCCAACCAAG
This sequence comes from Ceratosolen fusciceps, assembly GCA_018883505.1. Classification (NCBI taxonomy): domain Eukaryota; kingdom Metazoa; phylum Arthropoda; class Insecta; order Hymenoptera; family Agaonidae; genus Ceratosolen; species Ceratosolen fusciceps. Next base: position 16,267,050 of record RCIC01000002.1, on the reverse strand, counting down.
TGCGTAGTTATCGTGTCTTACGCAATTTTTTTTCCAGTACTCTTATCTTACCGCTTATCAATTCGAGCTAAAGCGTGCCAGCGAGAAGCTTAATTATTCGCGAATGACTTCTTCTGAGAAGAATAAAAAAAAACAAAACAAAAAAAACAAAGGAACGGTTTTAAAAAGCGCGCTGTCCAAATATACCCAGTCGACCCTTCGAATTGCGTAACGAGTTCCTCTCTCTCGTGGAGGAGCAAGGAAAAAAGGAAAGTATTACCTCAAGGAGGAGGAGGAGGAGGAGGAGGAGGAGGAGGATTTTTTTATCATTGTACGTAAAAGATAATATTACAAGTACATAGCGTGAATTTAGTCTAATATTTGTGAAAGAATTAATTTTCGAGAGACGAGCGAGTAATAATAAATCCTTTACAGATATCTTATCGAAGACTCGTGCTAATGTAATTTATAAAACAGAAGAAAAAAACGTTTTCATTATGCATTACAGTAAAAGGTATAGAGTAATTTAGACGCTGACCCATATGTCGAGAAAAAGAGTAATTTTACAAACACGTAAATTGTAATAGTTTTCGTAAAACTTGAGTGGTCGGCATTAGGGGGAGAGAGAGAGAGAGAGAGAGAGAGCGAGAGAGAGAGAGATAGAGCTAGAGATAGAGAGAGAGAGAGAGAGAGTGAGTGAAAGGGACGGCGCGGAGGCGGAGGAATTCTAATGCGCAATTAAACGCTTTAAAATAATTAAATTCCAAGATTGTTAGATCGGCTACGAAATTAGATCGTTGTACTTGTACTCGACCAGCGAATGAATATTATTAGCCTCGCGGTGAAATCGGCGAACAAAACGCTAATAAATTGCAGCTCATCAGCTTTGCAGTGTATAAATCATTATGTGGAAGTGCATTTGTAAGCGGCGAGTCCGGTGCCCGTAATGCACATTAAACGTCCCGAGTAAGAAGAAGGTTAATTAGGTGGGTGACGGATAGGGGGTAGGGTGGGGCGGTGAGGGGAGGTGGATGGGGAGGGGGGAGGCGACGGAGCATCGGAGTATGTACAGTGGGTCTAAATTCACGGCTACACGAGGCCGACGGAGTATCGGGAGAAGCGGATGAGGAGCTATAGAGCGGGTGGATAGCGGGAGGATCGAGGTAGGGGGGAAACGATGAGTGTCAGTGGGTCTTAGTCGGGTCGGTGTGGAAACGCGGCGGCGGTAGAGCGTGCGGGCGACATTGCATCGTCGCCTGGATCGGTCGCGGTCGGGATTGATCATCGGCCGCTATTCCCCGGCTCGATAAAAGCCTTCTTTTCGTAGGGTCGGTGACAAGGAGGCGAAAGCCTCGGCCTGATGAGTTATATTCGCTTACGTAGACACGGCTCGACCTTGCGCTCCCGACGCCAGCCCGGCACACTCGGCAGCGTCCTTTTTTCACCGAGCATTCGTTATCCACGCGAGCGAGGACGCCAGACGACGAATATTATCCACGTGACCGAGTCGTGCAGCCCGGCCATTATTATTATTCACCTCTTTCCTCGATCAAACTCCTCGTGGTAGGAGGGCGAGGGGGAGGAGGAGATTTTAATCGATCCCGTCCTGTCCGGACATTGTGTTTAGACGTTTTGTATTCTTTGGTTGCGCCTTTCGGCCGATTGTATTGAAATTCCCCGGCGACGTTTCAGTTTTTCTCTCAAAAAGCAAGAAAAACAAAAAACAAAAAAAAAACCAAAAACAACAAAAAAAAACAAACAAAAAATACGGAATTTTGCTTGTCGAATTCGATCAAGTTCGATATACAATTTGCAGTACTCGTTTATTTGTCAGGTTATCGCTAATCTCGATGCTTTCAGCGACTTTATATCACAATTCCAGTTCTGTTGCATGTCCCGTCTATTGAATGAAATACAAGAAAGTTTATCTTGAGATCGGTCTTCGCGTAAGAAGATTAACCGGACGAATCTCACAATCATACTGTCGAGTATGTGTTTGGTAGGCCTATTTCTTTAATTCGCGAGCATGTCTTATTACTACGCGCTTATCGATTTATATAACGCGACGTGAATTATGACGTCGGCCACTCATAGTCCTAACAAGAATAATTTCATTATCGATTAAACAGGAAAAATGATAATTATTTGGTCGTTAGTTCGTTACAGCTTAAACTTTGTAAGGAGAAGTGCATGAAATCCCCAATGGGCAGCATTAAAATCACGGATACGTTATAATAGCGTTTTAACTTCCTCGGCTCCTTAAGTATTACAGGATAATGAATTAATTCCTTAAATAAAGACTCATCGGTTATTTATATAGGCAATCAATTAGATGATTTCGAAACGTTTCTCCTCATCGCTATTGGATGGGATCTTTATGACATCACAGCTAAATGGCTAACGGAGGCTAAATGTCAATACGATAAAATCCCGAGTTACACCGACTTAACCACTTCGCTCTCGATATTTCGCCCCTGCGTACAACAATGTACGCACACAAAGTAAATTTGCATAACTACGTGACTCTGTGGGTCAGGATTTGTTTATATCGGAGAAAAATAATAATTGCGCATTTATCGCTTTTGCACGAAACTCGTTCGTTTTATATTACTTTCTCTGCAAATATTTTGCCCCGAGATAACGTAATTGGGTCTTGTAAATATTCGAATGAGAATATTAAGGAAAATCAGGTCGATAATACATTCATACGTACATACTTACTTACATACAACCATACGTATGTATGTATGTATGTATGTATGTATGTATGTATGTATGTATGTATGGTGTGTATGCGTGAGTACGTGTGTACGTGTGTGCGTGCGTAAGTCTGTATGGATGGATGGATGGATGGATGGATGGATGGATGGATGGATGGATGGATGGATGGTTGTATGTATGTTCGAATTCGAATGGTGTCCGAGACTCGGAGGAGTCGGGAGATATGCGATAGCACTGGACCGAGTGAAAAATCTCTATTATTGAAGCACGTGCAAAATAATCAGTGCCTAATCAGTTGGGAAGGAAAAAATCAAAAGCCATCCAGTCAGCCATCTAAACAACTAACTAACTAACTAACTAACTAACTAACTAACCACTGCAGGAATCTAACGTAATTAATTCTTATGGATTTATCTTTGGTCTTTGGAACACGTCGCCCAGACATTAGTCTACATTTTCTCGCCGTTCTTTCAATCGCTCATGCAGTGCGGAGCGTGCGTGTAATCGGCACTGCAGCCGAAAGTTGCGATTAAATATATGCGCGATGAGCCTCGTCGAGTCTCGAGTCTCGTCGAGTCTCGAGAGTCAAGAGCCGAGAGCCGAGAGCCGAGAGCCGAGAGCCGGTTCGAGTTTTCTCCCTGCGCCAGCGGAGAAATCATTGATCTCGATTATCTATTCTACTCTTTAATTAATGCTAACTTTCATTTTACTCTTTATGAGTTAACGCTAATCGTTTTTATTTCTTATTTCCCTTGCCTACCATTTCCTTCTATTTGAACGAATGCCTCAATGCATAGATAAAGAGATTCTGATAAGCTCTACAATATCTGCCTCCGCGAATAAAAAATATCCTATATTATGAATATTTATAATATCCGATTCGTATTCTTTGTTTGACCTCCTAAAAAATCCTATACTTACTATTTAGAAAATCATATTATGCGCAATATGTATTTAGACTCTGTTTATTTTTCAACTATTGTTCCATTCATGTACGAAGAACGTGAGCAGCAATATGCTCCTTTTTCCCTTTCTATTTCTTATAAAGGGCAATTATTGTATTATTTTATTTTGAAGAGATTTTCACTCGTCGGCCGTGAGTAATATTTGAAATAAAATACTAACTTTGGTATTGCCGTAGGAATAAAGAAGGGGGATTCGGAATTATTAAAGCTTAAGGAAAGTATAAGAAAAAAGAATATATATATATATATATATATCAGAGGAAGGCGGAGCCGGAGAAGAAAGACTTTGGCTTTTAAAGATTAGCCGAAACGGGGAATGTCGATCTCGTCGTAATGATTTAATTTCGCATTTATAAGTTATTACAGCGGCGAGGAGTGATAGAGGACGGGGCCAACGTATTGGTGCGATACGGGCCGGACGTATCCCGGATCGGAGCCGATGGCCGTGATGGGCGGCGGGAGGAGGAGAGGCAAAAAAAAAAAGAAAGAAATAAAAGAAAAGAAAAGAAAAATAAAAAGAAAAACGTTAAGAAGCAAGACTGTAAAAAATATCGTTTATCCGAGGCATCATCCGCGCTAATTTTCCAGCGGCACCAAGAAAAGGTAAAGAAAATAACAACAAACCGTAAACGTGAAAAAAGCCCTCGTTAATCGCCAGTATCGTAACTCTTTCATTGTAAAATATCGGAGGCATAAAAAGGAGAGGGGAAAAAAGAAGGTAGGAAGACCGGATTCCGCGTTGCGGCGAACCGGCGGAGCAGTTCGAGCTCGCGGGAGTTGCTTGTAACGGGGGATGCGGTGCCGTCGAGGGCTCGAGGAGTTACGGGGAGGGGTCGGGGGATGGGGGGTGGATGGTGCGCGTAGGAGCAGCGAGCGCGGAGGAGGCACGTATGCACGTAACGTAAGGTGAAATGCAGGTTAGGGTCGGGAGGGCCGGTGCGAGGAGGGCCCTCCCTCCCATCCTCCCACGCGCGCACACACACGCACACACACAGAAATGGGCCGGAGGTGCACGAGAGGCCGAGGAAGCGCAGCGGGTAAAAAAGTCCACCCAGAGATGGAAATCTATATCTTATTTTACTGCCGAGCAACGCGCGCTCAATATCCTTAAAGCTGTACAGGGAGTCTTAACGGCGGAACGGGTGATAAAAGCGCTGGGGGTATAAATCTCCCGGCCCAACCAACCACCCGCGATAAGTGTTTTAGTTTAGCCGGCGTCCTCGCCACCACCACCCCTCCCACCTACGTACTCGTATTCCCAGATACTCATACGGCTGCGACTGACTGCGTTACGTAAGCCAATTCCGAGTCCTTTCGAGCGACGCGGTGGGGACGACGTCCACCTCAATAACCCCAATAACCCCCTCCCTAAAACCTCCTCGTCCCAAATATCCTGCTCCGGATAACGATATCCGCCGCTTTGTGTCGTGGGGTGGGAGCGGGGCTGGGCGGGATGAAGGGCGCGTAACCTTGGCCATGTCTTCCCTCGTCTTATAAATTCTCAGGATAGCCCGAGCGACGAAAATGCTGCCTCGGTCGGCCTCTCCTTGGCGTAACGGTGCCACAGAGACTTACGTTCGAACAGTTGGTACCGCACGCTCTCGGCTGATATGATAATTGCCGAGGCAAGCAGCACTGGCCGCTACCGAGTCTACCGGTCCCGCATCCGAGGTAACTTTGATCCGAAATCGATTATCGTAAGCCTGTACGGAGAGGATTTCGAATTTCGAATGCAGCGACAGAGGCATTAGATTTACTCGAAGCCAAATACAATAGCGGCTCGTGCTGGACCAGGAAAGAGGCTGCCCGCGGCCATCGATCTAAAACTGATCGCAACCAAGGGTTTAAGAGGAGGGACGGGAGGATGGGCGGAAGAATATTGGCGGGCGCGTGCGTGGGACGGGGGCGGGTGCGGGTTCACCTAGTGACCGGTTCGCGGGAAGCCGGACGCCTCGCGCCCCTAAAAGAGTCGCTGAGGCGCGCGTGGCAGGGGACTCGGGACTCGTGGAGTCGGACTCCGGACTCGGAGACGGAGTCGATTAGAAAGTCGCCCGGATGGCACTTGGCATTTTAATTTAACGAGAGAGTCGGCTCGCGTCGCTTAGTTAGGAGTGCGGGCCCGCGCACCCACACGTATCCATGTGCATTGTACGTGCACCGGAGGATTGGCGATCACCGGGCCTTTACGGGTACGGGTCGCTCGTAGCCTCGGCGGTTATGTTTACACCATGGGAGTAACGAGTGCCATAAATATAGAGTAGACGAGCGCGAGCGGGAATAAACGCCGCGCGCCTTATCAATGTCGGCTGTATTTTTCCGTGTCTGCCTCACCTCTCTGAGGGAGCCTAGGGAGCCTAGGGAGCCTAGGGAGCCTAGAGAGCCTCCGGCACCGGCAACCCTCCCGCCTCCCGCACCCTACACTCGGCCGATGCTGCGATATTGCGCCTATCGAACTCGTCTCGCGCCTGTGCCTTTTTCGCCAACGGAAATTTTAACGGCCACCGGATAAGTTGCGCTCTTCGCTCGTGGCTCGCTTTTATAGATCGTTAATCGATGATTGACACTTTGCCGAGGAGCTTTTTTACTCCTTCGCGGTTACTGTTCGATCGAGCACGCGGCTCGGCATTAGACCGTTAACGATTTACACTTTTAGGAGCTTGTTCTGGCGCTAATTGATTTATATACACGCATACGCACGTACGTATATTCTTATATCTTCTATACGTATATATTGTTTGTTTGCTTATTTGTTTGCTTATTTCTTTGCTTGGTTCACTAATACAGATTACCGTACGGCTAATGCCAAACGATTTTCAATTTTCGACTTTTCTTCACCCTTTTAATTATTTATTTATTTATTTATTTATTTTTTTTTTATCTTTTCACAGCCGGGCCTTGATTATTAATCCCCCACAAGCGTATTATATATCCAAGCAGAACTATTGGTGTCCGAATATCCGAATCAGCCTTGTTTTAATAGGACTTCGGTCTTCGTTTTACGAAGTTAAAATAATTTTACGGGACTCCCTGAATAAACTCATTAGGTAAATTACCGAGGATTAAAATATGATCAATTGGCGAAAAAATCTTTTAGAGCCAGACAAAGGATAAATTCTTCCAGAGCCAAACAAATCTTTGGCTGGGATATTGCCTTGTGAGATCAAGAAATAAAATCCATTACTGTACTTAATGGCGAGGCGAATTCCAGAGAAGTGCACTCCGCGTGAAACCGGTGTCACGGATCTTCGGCTCTCGAGTTGTTGTACCGAATGATTCATCTACAGCAAACTGATGATTTATCTCTCTCTCTCTCTCTCTCTCTCTCCCTTACTCTCTGTCATTACTCCCTGTCCCTAGTTCCCTCTCGTGCTCATTCCGATATTATACAAGTTCAAGAGCGTCAGTCATAGTGGCGAGTACCTGGTATGTGTGGGAACCCAACCAAGTCCTCCTTACGCTTGTCGGTGAGTTTTTTTTTTTTTTTTTTTTTTTTTGTGGCGCGCCTATCCTGTGGAAAGTCTATACCAGGATGACGGGGAGAGACCTCTCGCGAGATAAGAATCGCGAAAACCGGCAGGCTTAAATGGCTTAAATGTGCGTGCGTGTATTCAGTGAGGCTACGGTAGGGATGGGCGAGGAGCGAAGGGGAGACGGCAAGCGGATCAGTAAAAAAATTGGGGGCGGCTCGGCTCCAGACGCTTTCCTTTATCCATGCAAAAGGGTTGCTAAGTAAGTCAGTGATGCCGGCACCGAAGATATTAAAGGGGGCAGATTATTAAGTCCTTTCTCTCTCTCTCTGTCTCTCTCTCTCTCTCTCTCTCTCTCTCTCTCTCCCCCTCTCTCTCTCTCTTTCTCCCTCTCTCTGACGCTATAGAGATCGATCCTTTAATTTAACGAAAATTATGCGCCCGAGCAATGGGTCAGTAAGAAACGAGGGATTACACAATTTTTTTTTTATAAGGACCTCCTCCATGTGCTCGCAATCACCCAAAGCGTTTTGAGGAATCCTCTCGGTGGTACGTTCACTTATCCGACAGAACTCGGATCATAAAATTCAAAAAGCATGTCATTTTTCAAGCCAACTCGGTTTCTGCCTCTGACGACCGTTCCGAGGAAAGAGCCATAAAAAACAAGTCGATCTTCTGTTAACACCCTCAATTATACTCATTAAAAAGTTAATATATTCCTCGAGTGATCCCTCATTTTACTTTTCGCTCGACTCGGCTGCCCGAGCCTTTATTCCCGTCGCTTGCACGTACGTGTAGGCAATTCCGTAATTACGACCAAACCTTGAAAACTCCAGCGACCGGAGGAGGCTCGCGCGGCTTGATTTAGCGAGAAAATAAACCTTTAATGAGATGGATGAAAAAAAAAAAAAAAAAAAAAAAAAGAACGAAGAAGAATAAAATAAAGATGGGAATAAAGCGATACGGAGATGGATCGAGAGCTTGGGAGAGCGAAAGATGATAAAGGAGGCGAGCGCGTGCTTTTTGAGCTCTTAGACGAGCGGGAAAGGTTAGAAAGGAGGGTGAATGCGCAAGATGCTCCTTGCTGTTTGTTCGCCGCGGCCTCGACGGACGGAGCAAGACGGAGCGGGAATGCCTGACAAATGCGCGTTATTCCGGTGGTTATCGCGCGGACGAGCGCGCGAGGGTAAGGTTGGATTGATCCTAAGCCTTTGATCCTATCTGCGCTCGTAGTCGCGAGCGAACGCTTTCGTAACGTTTCGTCGCGAAATTAATCTTATTCAGGTAATAAGGGCAACCTAATTAACCAAGCTGAATTATAATTTGCAAAATGCAAATCTGCCCGGCGGGAGCTGAGAGAGAGAGAGAGAGAGAGAGAGAACTGGGAGGGGGGGAATGGGTCGGAGAGGAGAGAGGAGCGGAGGGAGGCTGACGAGAATTAAGAGAACGTGGACGGTCCGGACGGTATCGGCCAAGAGAATCGTCGATTATCGAGTGAAAATTAATTTCCTCCCGGGGAGTTGAAAGGAGCAGTCGGAAAAATCCAAGGGAGAAAGATCGGGGCGGCGATCGGCAGCGGCGGCGCTCTATCGCGAGCGATTTTTCCGATCGGAGTGACGAGCACAGGACAGCCGAGCTCGGCCGTCGCCGGTTTCGAGTCGCGCGCGCGCGCGCGCTAAGTATAGAAAGCCCGATAAGATAAGAAAACTGCGCCTCCTCGCCGTCGAGAAGTGGACCGGGGAGAGAAAAAGAAGACGCTCGTCCTCGTGACAACAATATCTCCCGTGACTCGATAGTCCCTCCCCGCTCACCGAGGCTGTCTGTTGCGTCTTCCGTCGATCGATAAAGAAATACGGCTGCTCCATTATTACCATCGCCACTCCCGAGCGGGCAAATAACGATCTCTCGAACGTCGGCCCAAGTTCGAGAGACGACGGATCTATCGATCCAACGTTTGCGTTTACTTGCGCCACCACCTTTAGTCGAATCTAAAATTTAGCCAATCCTCTCTTCTATATAGATCCACAGTCTCCCGAGCCTCCTTATCTCATCAGCTGCTCCGCTCCCCTCTCTCTGTCTCTCTCTGTCTCTGTCTCTCTCGATTTATCGGAAGCTCATCGACGCAGCAGACGCAACGCTAACGAGCTCGATATATCGATCCTCGGCAGCCGAATTTCAATTAGGTTCCCGACTCCTACGCTAAATAATTCGACGTATCATCGCCGTATTAATCGACGGCCGGTCCGATCGAAGAATCCAAGCACTCGAATCAATCATTCGAAGGCTGGTTGGTTTTACAAAAAAAAAATAAATAAAAAATAATAATAATATTAATAATAATAAAAAAAAAAAAAAAAAGAATGAACGAAATAAAGAAAGAATGAAAGGAAGAAAAAAAGGCAATCAGTAGACTAGAGTACGGCGTTCTAGATGCGGACAAAAGAGGCTAATGCAGACGAGCGCGTAAAAAAAAGGATGCAGGAAGCTGGCTATTGTCGGAGCTTTATCAACTCACCCTCAAGAAAAGGAGAAAGGAGGAGAGCGAGTGGGAGGGCAAAGTAAGCTGCTCGTGAGCGGCGTCGCGCATCTAATGCCGACGGGCGCATGCTCGATCGGCCCTATTCAAATTAACCCTCGACGAAGGATGAGAAGAAGAAAAAAGAAGCAGGGACGGGTGAGGGGGAGGGCGGTTGGTAGGATAGAGTGCGGCGCATACGCCGTGACTGGGTCAAATGCACGCTCACGACGGCTATGTCTGGCTTAGTTAGCGCGCCTCTGACCCCGTCTATCTACGGCTACGGCCGCCATACGGACGTCCGACTAATTTCCATCCCGCTCCCACCCTCCAATTTTTTACTCTCTTTTATTGAAGAGCGACACGGCGATGCGTTGAGCCTTTACTAGCCATTCGGTTCTGCAATGCGCTCGTTAATATAGAGTACGCGTACTTGCAATATTATAAACGTGATAATACCGTCCGGAGGCTTTTTATAATCTTGTTCAAACAGAAATTGCTCTTACGTGAAACTCCAGCTCGGGACATTGATTTCATTAGCCCGTGCGATCATTAATCAAAATCATTCCTTCGTTCCTTCGTTTTTTTTCTTTGTTTGCTTGTTTGTTTGTTTGTTTGTTTGTAATTACTTTTTGTGCAACTCGCGCCGATTGGCAAGCGTAATTAAAGCTTGAGTAAAGTACCGTTGAGAAGAAAAATTTCCTCCTCAATGGGCGAATTTGTTGTACATTGTGAGCGTGAATCGATTAGCGGCTCGCGCGGCTCGCATTCCGATTATATTACCTTATTTTCCTTTTATTTCTTCTTTCCCCTTTTTTTCTTTCTTCTTTTTTTCTTTAATTTTTTGTTTTGTTTTCACGTGTTATTGGTACGTTGAGAGCCTCGGCAGCGAGTAGCCGTAAAATTAGCCTAAAGTTCGGCGATCGCGAGCGGCAATTGCCCATCGTACGCCCATTCGAGATTATTCGAAGCAACGGGAACGAGCATAGTATCTCTCACATTATCTCGGGGAGGGGAAAAAAGTCTCTCGGCAACCAATTGAAATGAATCGGTCGCGCCGTATTCCGCGAAAGCATAAAATCCCCTGGAATATCCGTGACGAGGGCTGGAACGGTTCTCGACGACTCCATAGCTCCGAGATCCGGTCGGAAGAGTCGAGCGGCTCGGTATTCTTTCTTATCCATTCGGAAGTGTGGGGCTTGGAGGGAGCGGCCGGCGGAGGGGGGAATAAGGCGTAAAGACGATGACTGGAGGGGATAAGCAGATCGCGAGCGAGACTCGGGGACTTTTTATTCGCTTTGTGTCCCTGAGAGGGCAGAGCCGAGTGTCGGATGAAAATGTCAGAAATACTCCTGGCCGCTTTCCACTTTGTTTAATCTTTAATTCCGTGCCATTTGCGCTTGATAAAAAGAGCGCGGGGTGGCGGGCCGGTGGGTGGAAGGGGGTTGACGAAGAAGAAAAAAAAAACAGAACAAAAAAAAAAAGAAAAAAAAGACCAGAAGGAAGAAGGAAGTACGGCAAAGGTTTCGTTCAGGCATCTTTTTAACTCTGACATGACGACTGGGACTGGTAACTCGGACCGGGACGTTTTGCTTTGATTTTTCTCGAGCTCTCGAGGCTACGCGGGGCACATGAATTCTTAAAATCCTTAAAGCCAGGAAATTAGCGATTTAAAGCGGAGACTCGCTTCCCTGACAACCAATTTCTCTGCGCTTTTTCTTCTATTTACCCTTTCTTCTCGATTTTATAAAAGATGACGCGCGCACCAGTCCAAGCCTTTGAAGTTCCGTTTTCGCGACGCTCCAATCCAAATGGGAAATTCAGCCTCACTTTTATATGCACAAATACATAGGCATTCTCACATTTACCTCTATTTAACTATTCAGAGCTTCCAGATACATTTTCGCATTACTAGGAACTCACTTAAGCCGGAAGCTTGAATTCTCCATTTTATTTAACCATTTAACGATCGGCATTAAATTAACGTTTGTATTATTTAATTAGCCGCAATAAGCTATTAAACGAGGGTGAGGGAATGCGGAAAAAAAAAAAAAAAAAAAAAAAAATCACGACCAACACATGGCTTCTTGAGTAGTTTGTTATAAAAGAGGCATTAAGTGTAATATAGAGGCCACTTCTTTTTCGAGAATTTAAGTATGCTGAAAGTCCCGTTCATCGTTAAATTTTCCACAGCCTCCCTCTGTCTATCTTCCAATCTAGGTAATTTTTATTCATACGACAGTGAAACGGCAATTTTTCTCAGCATTAACCGGGCTTTAAAATTGTCCGGTCAATTTCGTACCGAGAACGTGACACTTTTTTCAAGCACCCGCGTCTAAAGGGGTAATAATTGGATCGTGGAAGGTGGGGGGGTGGTGGTGGTGGTGGTTATTTTGGGGTGTGTGGAGGGGGTGGGCGGTGTAGAGGGAGAGGTAACGGGAGGGGGTAGAAGTGAGCTCGAGCGAGCTCATGATCGAACGACGGCTCCGCTCGGTTTCCCTACGCTATTTTCTTTTTTCTCCGGAGCCCCTAATACTTCCTTACGTCGCAATCAAACTTGCATCGCTTTAAATTTTATCTCTTATTAGCTTTCGTGGCTGGTGAACCGTTCCTCCCGCGCACATACCAGGCAAATGAAAATAAATTTTTCTTTACGATACCATTGCGTTTTTCCACAATCGAGTAAATTCTGTAACAATGAAATAACATCTACGCTCATTATGTAAAATAAAGCTTAATATAAACGAGGAGCATTTTTAACTACATTTTATTACGACTTTGCTATCGTAAAAATCTGCATATTTATAGGACAGGGCTGGACTAGCGTAGTGTGCGCACGTACACATGAAGTGGAAAATGTTAATGCGACAGTATTGAAAGCAAAATTTATTCTTCCCACTTTATAGGAAGTCATTTATACAAAGAAATAGTTAAGGCGATACGTTTATTACATGCGAATATGGAGAATTTGAATAAATTCCTGTACTCTATTATTAATATTACGTAGCTTTCCAAAGCATTAATAATCGCGAGTCATTTGTTTGTACAAGTAATTAACGTAAGGAAGCAAAAGGAAGAGGAAATAGAAATTGTAAAGGGAATTACGAAGTAAGACGTCGGTATTTTAGAAAAAAAATCTCTTTGATCTTCGTTTATTTTTAAGCGCTCCCACTTCTCAAGTAGCCTAAGCATTTAGAGTTATTAGATATTTATGCTATTAAAGTAAATTGTAAGCTTCGTATAAATTGACGGTCAGTTAAGATTGAATAAAGTTGGATGCGAAATGATCGATTAAATATCCCGCATATGCTTAGCGCAGTTGAAAAAATTGACAAGATTGGCTCGAGTTAATAGAGTATGATTGAGCAGAGATGAGGTTTTATCAATAACACGCTTGTGGGATCCTGATGGTGGCTCGCGCGTACGGGATCTACTTTACCGACGCACCGGTCTATATTGGCCTCGTTATTATAAACGCATTGGAAACAGGTTATCCCGAATCACTTAAAAGTGATTATCGCACGTCGATCATCGCCGCTCGCCTCGTCCACGTCGTCCACGAGCCATTTCCTTCGTTCCCGCTGCTGGGGATTTTTGCCCATCAGCCGCACGAGCCGCCCTGAATTTCGAATTTTCGACCTTACGCACTCGTTTGCGAAAGCCGATTAAGCCGCAGCCCCGTATTCCCGCCTCATCATTAGATTTAGGACTTGAAATTGAATTGCACGCGCACTCGGGGCTGGATAATCTTGTCGGGCGTTACCCCGCCGCATATGCGTAGAGCGAGGGATAGAGCACGCGGGCGCGCGCGCGCGCGCCATAGAGAGTGAGAGAGAGAGGGGCGGTGAGGGGGCTCGGGGAGGGAGAGAGAGAGAGAGAGAGAGAGAGAGAGAACAAGTTTCGTTATCGAGCGATCGGGAAGTGGCGATCCGGGGTGAATTAAAAATTCCCGCGTTTTTTCGTCGATTCCCCGGCTCAGCAACGCCGCCAACCCTGGTGGCAGCCACCCACTGGGCTCCCGCTGCCCCTCGCCGGCCCCTTCCGGTCGCCCGGGCCACCCTCGGGCCACCCTCGGGCCACTCGCCACTGCCCGACGCGATCTAGGGGGTTAGGTGAGCCCGGCGATTGGCCGGGGCGAGGAACGAGCCACCGTACCAGTAGCGCCAGGAGAGCCCAAGGGCGGGGAACCTCTATATTTGTTTAGAGTCGGCGGCTTAACTGTATATCGAGCGGCTATCGATGTCGCGCGCACACACGCTTACGCGCGGAGATTTCGTGCGCAAGTTCACGCGCTATCGGGGCGCAAGCGGAGCCAATGAATTCCGAACAGTGAATTATATATGCCCACGGTTATAAACATTATAATGGGCGCTGTTCGGCCGCCTCGGACGCTTCCACGAGTAATGCCGACGACTGTTGCTTTTCTTTATCCGTCTGCACTAAATCGCGATTATTCCCCGTGCGCTAACCGACTTGGCCGAATAGCCTGACAATCGCGCACATACTAAATGACTTCTCGATCATCACCGCCTCCACAATTTACGGGACTATCTTATACATTATAATATTAATGCCATTGATCAATTTGGCCCGTGACTTGGTGTGGCGCGCTTCTGGCGAAGGACGGCGAGGTGGTGGTGGGGAGAGGGATGAGGGGGGCGGAGAGGGGACGAGAAGCTGAGAGAGGCTACTACTCTCTACTTGTCGCTTCTTTTTTGAAATCTACTCTATTTATTGCCTACACCGAGCTACTCGCTACTTTGCTTTTACCTTGAGGCATTAAATGTTGCATTAAAAGACCATTTTCGTTATCGTTCCATCTGCGTTTCAGTGCTTCCTTAATAAGAATCCGATTTTTATGTAATTCAAAGTATTTTATAGAAGGACAATTTTCTTTATAGATAGCGAAAGAAAACTTAATTTATTCTTCATTCCTACATTAATAAATATTTATTATTTAGATTTAATTGTACGTTCGTTTTAAAAGGAGAACTATATTATTGAGAATATTATCAATCGCTGTACAGCTATTATAATATAAGGAATAGTTACTATGTATGCATTAATTATAAACAATCCATAATACTTTGAATTGAATACTGATTAAACGGAAAATTCAAGAATATTGATTTTTCAATTAGTTATAGTTAACATTATAATAGTAAACTTCATTTCCCTTTCTGCTTGCTCTACTTTTGTAATAAATGAGGTCCGTATCCCTAGACACCAAATGCAATATTCGTACATAGAGCATACATTCATTTGGTATGCTCGGCAATAAATCGCGTGCTCTCTCTCTCTCTCATCTCTTGTCTTGCCCCCCCCCCATCCTTATAGCCTTTGTTGCGCTTACGTAAACTTTAACAATTTTCCGAATTCGGCACAAAATCAGAATTTCATTGACGTACACTGAAGAAAGATAGGGATTGAATTGGCGATGGGAGGGGAAAGGGGAAATTGGTGCTCAGTACAGCGTGGACGCGACCGCGAAGTCGATTAGGATTATTATCATTGCTCAGCGTTACACCAACATTTGCGGTCGCATTGGCATTTCCTTTTTTCTTGCATTTAACGATCTTTTTATTGCTAATTGGGAAATCAAACATTAATAAAGATTTCAAGTAATTTTCATTCCAGAATATCTTGTTAATAAATTGAATTTTTATCACTATTTCATTGAAATTGTAACATTTCTTCATATATTTTTGTATACTAAAATATAAATGATTCTACAAGTTTATTTAAAACTTTTAAAATAAAAATTAGTACAGTTTTTAATTCATGTGTTTTCACGTTAATAAAAAGGCATTGAATCGTATATTCAGTTAAATATTTTTTGATCTGCAAGTTTTTATTTATGATAATAAGATATTATTGAATGTATCGGCAAATTAGAAATTTTTTACAGTTAAAATATTATAAAAGGTAATTGCACGTTAAATAAATAAAAATAATAACCATGTATTCGCATAATCTGTAAGCCAATTTGAAAATTGATGTAAATCAATTAATTTAGAAAATAAATTCATTACTTTTATTCGAATTTATTATACAATGAGATGATTAAACACTAACTAAATTTCAACGATTGATTATATTATCATAATAATAATAATAATAATAATAATAATAATAATAATAATAATAATATCAACATAGTATGTGTAATATTTAAAAAGTGTAAATTGTACAAAAGAATAATATAATCCAAATAATGAATATGAATTATTTAATAAGAAATCATGTATAATGTAAAAGATTAATTAAATTGATGACTTTATACAATTATTTCATCGTAAAATTTATAATATCTATTCATATATTGTTTAATTATCTTTAAATAGGCAAAGAACATCAACACTTGAGAGAGTCAAGTAATCCGCCGTTTACGTGAGCTTTTATAGCGTCAGCTCTAATAGTACATAAATTAATAATAAGTATGTGATACACTAATGTGATAATAGTTAGAATGTGGTCTTCTTTTCGTGATTTAATTTATCCTTATGATTATTGAGGGTATACATATTTCAATTGCACCGGTCAGTTTTAAGATTTTAATATTTATTAGGGACATATATCTTTTTAAATTGCTGATTCAAATAGCTGAACATACATTCTCTCATCCCAGATATTATAACGTGAATATTTTCAATGATCGTAGCAGTAATACGTGGATAAATTTTTCTACTCAAATATGACTGATACTTTATTATTGTAGGAGATTTGTACAAAGGACAATTATAACTGGCGGGCATTATATAATAATACAATAAAACTTAAAACATAAAATTAAATGAATTATTGTAATGATTCCGAATGGTTTGTACTTATATATTTAATAATACGAACCGTTTACATGCCGCATATTATTATTACGAATTAAAAAGTACTATTATAATTTTATGATTAATTACTGAATTTTATGTTTTACTTTCATTTATTCGTGCAGTGCGTATGGTAAATATTAATGTTTAAATTTAAATAATTTAAAGTTTTCAAACAAAAATTCATCGTACGTAATTAAAAAACGTAATGAAAGAAAAAAACAATTGGTAAAGTTTTGAATTTTTCGTTCGATTTGCTTTTGTTATTAACTTATATTTAGAACTCGACGAGTTTTCGTGCAAGAAAAACACAGGGTCCTGTCCACTTAACCCGGAGCTCCAACTGTAATTATTCCCCGTAGGTTATCTACGTGCATAGTGTTCCCTGAACTAGTATAGAGGCTAGTAGGGGAAGTCCGATTGAATTAGAATACAAGCGAGACAAAGATAGCAGGGGCAGAGAGAGAGAGAGAGAGAGAGTGAGAGAGAGTGATTGGTAGGACGTACATGTCCGAATAAGAGGGTGCTTTCGCTTGTACGTGTGTGCCTATGAGACAGAGATACAGAGAGAGAAAGAGAGAGAGAGAAAGAGACAGATAGAGAGAGAGAGAGAGAGGATAAGATGGCGTGTAATTGTCGGCTCTAATAGGTTAGAATCACCTGCGAAATTGATTTCGCGGTTCTCATCCATGTCTGCGAACATGAATGTGCAAGCGTTCCTATTACGAAAATGTACGAGAGATTGCATGCGACGAGCCATCGGGAGATGATCGCTCGACACTTTTCTTATTTCTTTCGGTAATGAATTTCGGAAATTTACCAGCGTCAACTGTCGCTCAACTTATTAATTTTTATGCTGTTTCACTTCTGTTGGAACTTCTAATGAAGCCAATTCATCGTTGGTTAGTTAGCCGTTCTTTAAAGAAATAAAAAGTTTGAAGGGCACTCGGATCACTTTTAAAATTACACTTTAATTACTTGAAAGATATTATCTTTTGGTTAAGTTATATTATTTCCATTACAATAATAATGTTATGTGTACCTAATAGTAATATTTATTTATGGGGTCGTCGGGGTACCTCGCGAGCAGGAAAGTTCGATAGAAAAAGAAAACATTTTCAAATTTTCATGATAATTCCGGAAATTTATGAATCCGATTGTAATTATTTTTCTAATGCTAAGGAGCAACTCGAATTATCTTTCATTTCCGAATGTTATATTTATTTACTGCGGATAGAATTACAAGTATAAAATTAAAAAGCCATTACGTAGAAAAAAGAAAAAACGACATTTGCTTACCATGGCACCGTAAAACTTACGACATAGTAAAATGTTTCACCGTGACAAGTACTCACCCTCTCCCGACGTACTAACCTATAATGCCCGAACAACCTATAATAAACCCTTCCTAATCGTCAGCTACCAAGTAAGAACAAAAAAAAAGAAGCACAAAAAACGAAAAAGAAGAAAGGTAGGAAAAAAATATCTGGGAATTCGTGTTCGGGCGGTCGGGCCTCGTCACTCAACGAGACCTTGGCCTCGCGGGGTGAGGGGTAAGTATGGGACAAAGGGGGGGGGTGAAGGGAGGGATATTAATGCAAGGGTTGAACTGAACAGCGGAGGTCGATGATTGCGTCCCTATGAATCGGAATCAACGTCGGGCGACCCTTTCCATTAGAGCACTGGATATAGACAGAGATAGAGATAGGGAGAGAGAGAGAGAGAGAGAGAGAGAGAGCCGCAGACACGGAGGCAGTGAGGCTTAGCCATGGATTATGAATAAAATTATTAATAAAAATTATAAACGTTATAAGGTATCGGCGATGCGTTCGATGCCGAATGATTTGGAGCGATTGTGCGCGAGGATGAATCGATGGATGGCCATCAAAGTCCGCATTAATGTTAATTTGAGCGGATTTTTGGGGATCGAGCACTATTACTTTAAAGATGAGTCGATCGTCTGATAATCCCATAATTAACGGGAGGCCGTACGAATATTTGTCTTTTGTATAATTCATTACTAACCCCGGGCGGTGTGTCGAAGCTGCTGAGCCTTTTAATGGAATTTCTTCATACACCGACGCCCAACACAAGGACAAGTATTCCCGTATCCCGTTTATCGCGAGGTCATTACGGTTACAAGGTTATCCCGAGGAGTGGATTTCATTTGGAGAATCTGCCCGCCGCGAGTAATTACCGGGATGCGCCCGCTCGCCCGCTCGCCCGCTCGACTATTAAAGGGCTTCTTCTCTCTAAAGTTGCTTTTACGGGCTCGAGCGGACACGAGCGGACACGAGCGGACACGAGTGAGACGAGTCGGAATAAAAGAAACTATCTCGCGCTCTCTCGGACCCCAAAAGGTTTTGCTAACACTCGCCAGATTAAATACTCCGAATTCCGCGTTCCTTTTTATTTATTCTCCTAAGTCCGGCCAAGGGAATATTCCGCGGGGGCGAATGGGATTTCGACCGACCCCGAGGGTCCGGCGGTCACGTGTAAGCGCTCTCTCTCTCTCTCTCTCTCTCTCTGTCGCTTGGATCCTGCAAAGGTCGGCTATTCCTTTAGAGACTTAAGTATTTCTTTCATTACTTCCAAGGACTTGCGCGCCATGACACCGCTTATTATTTACTTCCTTCTTCCATCAGCCCACGGCGTATGTAAACTTTATGTACAGATATTTTCTAACGGTCTTTATCACATTCACGTATCATAGCTTATCGGATACTATACACGTAAATTCTAAATAATGCGCAATTCTTTTTTTCCTTTCCCCATCTATCACTCTATCTCTTTAATTTTTTTTTTTTTTTTTTTTTTTACTTATTTACGCGTTAAGTACTTTATAAACTATAATTTCCGACGCGAAGAATATTTATAATTCAGCATAATTTATCAGGTTAGAACACGTTAACCTGACTTTCTGATAGACGCACGATATTGCGAATTCAGTTTTATCATCCCGTCCGGTTAGTCGCAATAAAAGCACCTTTTGTTATTGGGTTAAAAAAGGCCGATGCCAAAGCAACGTAAGTATAAGCCGACGATGATATCGCACTAGCGCGCTATCGACTTATCCCATTATTAATTTTTGTGATAATATCTCGAGACTCGATCGGTACCGTTGCAGATAACCACCTCAAGGGTTGCGCAGCTCGAGGAGGCGAAAATAAAAAAGATTAGGGCAGATTTCGAGTACTTAATACCTTCCGAGTGGCTGCGCGCTCTCCCTCCCTCCTCTCCCGTCCCTTAATGAAATTCTTTTAGTTTTTAATCCGTGCGGGGCTCCGCTGCGGAAAGGAAAACGAGGCGGAAGAAATAAAGGAAGAGGACGGGCTTTATCGCGCGCCAGGGACTGAGGGCTAAATAAATCGCTAAATAACGAGATATATCGCGGGCACATGGATCTGGCCGACTCAACGCCGACAATGACTACAAGGACAGGAGCGGCAACGACAGCAACAAAGCCAACGGGGACAACAATAAGGGGCTGCAACAGCAACAACGACAGCGACAGCGACAGCAACAGCGACAAAACAAGCGCGCGTTATCACTTATCACTATTGCCCTGACATTCGCGCACGCAAGCCTTTATCGTTGTCCCCGCGGCTCATGATTTTCCTTCCTTAGTCACGTGTGCACCCGAAGCTTTACGAGCTCACATGTGTGCGAGCAGCCTACGTCTCCGCTTTCTTTTTCCAGGCCGTCCAGTCGAGGAGGCTCTACAAATTTTGCTCATGCAAATTTTAATCGGCCAATTTTATCGTCCCAACGTGTCTCCTTTACCCTCGCCAACCACCCTACCCCCTCCCACCGCCATCGCCGCCGCCAACACCACCGCCAACACCACCGCCACCGTCAACGATTCCCCGTCCATCGCTTTCGCGTCCTGGAACTTAAACGGAATTTAACTGCCATGCCTTTCTCCATGCTCGCTTATAAAAACCGATGCATCTCAAATTTTATTCATCGCCGCCGCCGCCGCCCCCGTCCCCCTCCCGCTCGTTCAACCCCACCACTCCCCCTTCCTACCCCACCTAACGAACTATCTCAATAGACCATTAGGTACAATGTTGTGCGTATATTTCCTTTATTTTCTTCTATCACCCCCCCCCTTTGCCTCGACATTATTAATAAATCGGCCTAGTTTCCTAATGACCTTAAGTTCCGAACACGTGTTATTGATAATTCGTTTATTATAAAATTACCATACCATCTTTCGTCCTTTTGTTTTTACGTAAATTATAAAATAAAATGTAACCGAGTTATCGGGTGAGTATAATGTAAATACAAATTTTTTCCTCGTCCTCTCTCCCTCTATATCCGACGTACTTTAATAATAAGCAATTTCGTGCCGTTAAATTTCGATTTTCCCTTCTCCTGTCCTTCATAGTAAGCTTCGACCGAATGCTAACTATATAAACACGATCTGGCGACATCGATAATGACTGTCACCGAGTTATAGTTATTCCTCAGCTTAAGTTACGTTACGCACAATTGCAACAATACCTTCATCGTACAACATTACCGTGATTTTTTTTTTTTTTTTTTTTTTTTTTTTTGTAATTATTGTAAAAGGGATGTAACGCACACATTGGACGGTAGTTTGTTTGGGCATTCTAGATAGAGCGATAAAAGTATATTTCCCCATAATAGTTGACAGCGGCCTTCTCCCTAAGTATTTAGGTACAGGGTCCGCTTGGCCGTGTCCTGAAGGACCTTGAGCCTAAGAGGTTGAATTTATAAAAATCGAGGAGAATGCAGATATGTGCGCGTTTGTGCATATATACATATATATATATATATATATATATATATATGCGTGTATATGTGTGTATGGATATACATGTGTATACGGGTGTATATTTTACGAGCCGGAGCGAATGGAATAAGATAAAAATGGATAATAAAAGCAGGTACTTGCCAGTGTGTAGCCTCGTGTGCTGCTGCACGTGACTGAGCTGCTTGAACCTGCGGTCGCAGTAGCTGCACTTGTACGGCTTCTCGCCGGTGTGCACCCTGATGTGTTGGACGAGCTGGTGATTGCTCGAGAAGGATTTGAGGCACTGCTGGCACTGGTGGGGCTTGACCTCGTTGCCGGTTATCATGCCACCGGGCCCGACGCCGACGCCGAGGCCGCCACCGAGGCCGGCGAGGCCGCCTCCGACTCCGCCGGCACCTGGACGTCCGGCCCCGAGGGCACCCGCGGCACCAAGTTCTCGCGCATGCATCTGCATGGCGTTCTTGTGCATGAAGATCTGCGAGAAAAACTGCCGGGGTTAGTTGGTATGCTGCGCTCTTTATCGAGTACCGTGCGATGGCCAAAACCCGCATGGCAAATCATTTCATATACTTTAGCCTTGACTCCCACTAAGCCTGGACTTTACTCGTTTTTATCAATCTCATCTACGAGAGGAGGCACGCAGATCACTTAAACTTGAGATCAGGACTCGAGCTGAGTATCATTCAATATCAATATTCGTTATTTAACCAATAATAAGTATTTTGATGTTTTTTATCCCGAGTGTCTTTAACTTTCATTAACTTTTAATTTAATTCCGCGTACAAGAAAATTGTAAATTTTTACTGAAAATGTGAGGCGTTTTTTTTCTTTTTTTTTTTTTTTTAAATTTGAGGTATTCTTTCTTAATTGAATAACTTTTTATCTGTTTTCTATCGAATACGGAAGTATTCAATTATTACTCTGTTTGCATTCTTGTTGCCTCAAAGCTAGAAATTCACTTCTATTGTCTCCAGTTTTACTTTCAATTACATCAATAGCTTATTTACATTTCATTAGTGTAATTTTTATTCCGACCCCTCGTCCTCCTCGTCCTCCTCGTCCTCCTCGTCCAATCGAATTGTCCCGAATTGATTTTTGGGATACAATAAATATTTTTCAACAGTATATGAAGTAAAACGGGTATTGGCTATCGCTCATTTCTATTAATACATATTAATATTAAGACATTGTTGTATTACTCAGAGGCAAAGTTCGATAGAATCTCGTTCCTAGCCCCGTATCTCGAAAAAAACAGCGAATCGCTAGTTAGAAATCAATATATATTTAATGTGATTTATGACGAAAGCAAATTATCCCGCGCATAAATGTGACTTTAATTCTATGTAATCCAATTTATTTCTTACAACGCTTTCATCAATCAAACAAGTCCTCTGAGCTTTACGATGCCAATGTTCAGCACATTATTTTAGCTTTCAGCATGAATCAGTTTATTAAAAACATGCACTTTTTATATGCGGCTTCACATCGAGATATTTAAATCGTAAAAAAATACTATTATTAATGAACATTAGGATACCATGCAGCAATACAATAACAGATTTGATTAAACAAAAATAGGAATAAAAATTAATTGAAAAAAAAGTACACTTAATTATAAATCACTTGATATCGAAGGACCTTTATAAATAACTGGCGAATAGTAAATATTTTTCATCGCATAAAAAACCATAAGGCTTAACTAAATTTCATTTTCTTAACATGCACTAATGCTTATATTAATTAAATTAAAAAAAAAAAAAAAACAAAAAAAAACAATAAAAAAAAATCTCTCCGACTATGTACGTACACATGCGTATATTCATTTATGCATACAATAAATTTACAGTAAGTTTTATTTTCAAGATAATTAAAAGGCTTATGCTTACAGTGAGATTTCTGGAAAAGTATAATCTACCTAGGAGATTTTTAGTAGTTTTTTATTCAAATCTTCTATTTGAAAATCCCCAACGTCGACAGGACATGATTATTCATAACAAGAATAAAAATGAACGGTGTGAAATAACGGAGTATTACATAATAAATGAATAAAATGAATCGGCTATTATAGGCTTAGGCATCAACGGCTGCTATTTATTCATTTATTTCTTTATTTATTTCTTTATTTAAAGTCAGCGCCTGTAATTGTCCAGCTATTGAAAAGCTATAATTACTCTAGTAAATAATCCCCTGTATTGTGATAGTAAGGATCCATCTCAGTAATTTGATGATCGCAGGAGATAGGAGCCGGGCATGGATCATTAGAAATGAAAACTCTCGAATTCTGCCCGAAGCAATTCTATGGGGATGTGAGAAGGGAATAGAATTAGTCGTGTGTAGTGGTGGACAGGTACAATGGACACGTGGTATTGCGGCATCGGCATTAAATATTTATCGTAAGAAATAGTGGGCGATCAGTCGAAGGTCTCAATCTCGCCGGCGCGTAATTATCCGCGGGCACAGACTCGCGCACTGCACGTAAAAAGTTGTGGAGGACGGTACCGGCGCCCCCCGAGGATCCCGTAAGACTGATTCACGAGTCTCGCATAAGAGTAAGGGAAAAAGAGTCTCTTGGAAGAGTTTTGCAACTCGACAGAACAGGTGTTTTTACGGCTCGCGCTTCGGATTAGGAGGGGCTGCGGGGGCGTGCAGAAAGGGTTAGACGAAGGCTGAGCACGGGAGGCAGCCGGAAGGTACAGTCTCGCGCAAAAGCTGAGCCGAGCCCTCGGATATTTTATTCCCCGCTCGCTTCGTCGTCAAACTTTCTCTTTCTTTCTTCCCTTTCACGCGA
Organism: Ceratosolen fusciceps; assembly: GCA_018883505.1. Lineage (NCBI taxonomy): Eukaryota > Metazoa > Arthropoda > Insecta > Hymenoptera > Agaonidae > Ceratosolen > Ceratosolen fusciceps. Next base: position 16,243,011 of record RCIC01000002.1, on the reverse strand, counting down.
CTCAAGCTCATCACTGCTAAAATAAATGCCATTGATGCACTTATCGATCGTTGCTCGACGGATCAGTCGCTTAAGTCTTTTAAGTAGTATTATTCCAGAACTTTTTACATCCATCTACATGTGCATGCGTGTGCATATATATATATATATATATATTATAGAGAGAGAGAGAGAGAGAGAGAGAGAGAGAGAGAGAGAGAGAGAGAGAAATGAAGAGCTCTCGAAAGAGTAAAAATCTCAGAGAATTATCATTGTTTCTCTAATTTTCTTAAAATTCAGATGGAAAATTTTCCCTCAAAAAGCTCGGCTCGGACTCGGACTCGACCTACCGCGTAAGATCTTAAAAGGAGAAGATGAAAGCGGACCGATGACGGGGCGAGAGGGGGCTCTTGGATTTTATTAAAATATGTTAAAACTGTAATTAAAATCGAAAAATCTTTCCTTCTCCCCTCCCCCCTCTTCGCCTTCTCTCCCACTACCCCGCCCTCTCTATCTCTCTTGTCCGCGCGCGTTGGTTAGTCGTTAGTTGTCTGCGTGAGTGCCGAAGTTTTAAGAATCTTAGCTCTCGACCGCGGCGACGGAAAAAGGAACAAAAGTCAGCGCGGCGCCCGCGAGAAAGAATTGAAATTGTCACAGAGGGTTCTCAAGTCCCTCCCTCTCTCGTCTCTCGTCTCTCGTCTCTCGTCTCTCGTCTCGGGCCAGCGCCAGAAGTCGAACCTTACTTACCCCTTTCATCTATATCTAGCCTTCGCCACTGTTTTCTCTTCTTTTTTTCTTTTTTACTTTTTTTTTTTTTTTTTCTTCCCCCCATTCCTCGGCCTCCCCTTCCGCCGCCGATCCCACGGGAGAAAACGATTCCACGCGCGGAGCACGGGGAGAGGGACAGCCAGCAAGGGGTTGCGAGCGATCGGACAAACGAACTGGGCAACCCTGACTCTTAATTCTCGTGAGAGAGAAAGCCTGTTCCTGATTTTCTCGGCTCTCCTTTTTCCTTCTACATCTCGTTCTTTCTTTCTTTCTTTCTTTTTTTTTCTTTTCTTTTCTTTTTTTTTTTATCTCGCAGAGCCTTGCCTTTCTCGTACGCTACTTTCGCCACTGTATAAGCAGATTCTTTTGTAGTTATTTGTTTCCCCTTACCCACGGTTAACTCGTATAAAGATGCAGGGATTTTTTTTTCTTCTTCTTAGGGAGGGGTTTGAATACATTACGGTAATTAAAAGTTTTCTCCCGATTAAGTTATTTCTTCCTATTATTTAATTTATATTTCAAAGGGACATTTTTATAATCCGAAGCTTCGATTCCCTCAATTCCTTTAACCTCTTATTGACATAGACTCTTTTTAAAAATCACGCTACGAGGAATTTATTGATCCATTTTTATATTTTTAACGTGGCATTCTATTTTCTTGAAGCAACTTATTCTTAGTAATTGTATTATTACCTTTTATTACATATCCGAGCGTTCGGTTACGCCGGTTAAAATAGAGCTCAGTGAGATTTTAGAAAATTGACCTGGAATGTTGGTCACGATTTCGAAGGTCTCACGACGAGAATAAAAATTGTAATATGATCGATATCTTAATAACAAGCTAAAGGTAAATAGTAAAGGGGCGAGAGAGAGAGAGAGAGAGAGAGAGAGAGAGAGAGAGAGAGAGGAAGGGGAGTGCTTGTTTTGTAGGTTGGGAGATGCAAAGGCGTCGGGAGTAACTTCATTTTCGTAAATGAAAGAGAAACTCAGAGTGCAAAGTTCGACGTCGATATGCAAATACCTGATTGATCAGAAAGGTTCGATCGGTCGAGTTTAACGAGCGGAAAGAGCACAGACGTCGCCTTGGGAGTCGAAGAGCATCTCCGGCAATCGCCCCGAGTGATTAGCTTTAGGATACTGATTTTACTAGGACATTTTTAATGACTCCTGAGCTCGCGTCTCGAGTGCCTCTCCTCCGGCTCTTTCCGACGCTTATTTTTCCCGGGGATGACCTCGTCGATTCTGCAGGACTTTGAGACTCCGGTGACCCTCCTAAGAACAAGATCCTCTACCCCTCCCTCCCTCCCGCCCCTCCTCACCCCATGGATTAAGGGGCTAGAATAACGTTGAAGAATCGCGCGCCTATTATCTTTAATAAAAAATACCCGTTAATTGTTGATTTATACTAAAAGAGGCCGCTCGGGTCGCTCAATTTTTTTTTTTTTTTTTTTTTTTAAATACATTCATCATTAACAAGTGGGATTTTTTTTTCATTCGTTCGCTCCGAAGGAGGCTCGAGTAATTTAATATAAATTGTTAAAGAGAAAATATATATTATGCATTTAAAATATTATCTTTGAAATTATAATATTTTTAACAAATCTCTTATGTAGTTATGGGAACGAGTGAGGGGGACTATAGAGAGAGAGAGAGAGAGAGAGAGACATATACACAAGCCGTCTCTCTCTCTCTCTCTCTCTCTCTCTCTCTCTCTCTCACTGTGTGTGTGGTGAATTACGAGTGGGCTCGAGAAAGATGATGATTGTACACCGTTATTAAATTCTAAGAACAGAGCTCAATGTGTTTAAGAAAAACAAACGTTTTCGAAGTGAATAGCTAGAAATGATTTTAAAGCCTAATAATTGACTTGCTTGTCCTATAATTTCGAATCGCATAAAAACGCCATTTTACCATCCGCGCTATTTTACCATCGTAATTAGCGTGTGGATTTTCTTTTTAATTTCCTTGAATGTAACTGTGATAGGGAACTTTTTATCAGCCATTCATTCGTAATTTGACGGAATAGCCTGTGGGAGCAGCCGACGGCTGGTTAAGGAAGCCTCGCGGAAGCCTCGAGGTAGCCTCAAGGTGGCCTCAAGAAAAAGGCATACGCATCCATTAAGGTATTTAGGGAAGGTGAAACAAGGTTCGGAGCAGAATGCGGAGCAAATAGTCCCGAGATTGCTTAATCATACATTTAATTCCTCGGCGCGTATCATTACGACGATAGAATGAGCCCCGATACGGGGAGATAGGGATCGCCTAGCCGGAAAAGACGTCTTGCCGCTTTATTTCAGGAGGCGAATCACGGCGCCCGCATTGTCGCCCCGCCATTAATCAAAATTTTTATCTGTCCGGCCGAGGCGAAAAATACCGAGAGCGAAATTAGGAGGGAAAGAGTTTTCGGAATCTCTCCTCTTGATTTATCGTTGCGGCGCTCCTCGGGAAAAAAATGACTCGGAGGAGAAACGCCGCGGCAGCGAGGATCTGCAATAAGTACGTAACGAGATGGAGAAGAGAATCATAGCCTCGCCGCAGGCCATTGCGGCTTTATGCCCTTAATAATGCAAAAATATATATATATATATATGTACGTATGTATATTATCGGGTCACTCGATCGGGCGCCCTTCTCTTTCCCGCTTCTTTTTCTCTAAAGCTTAGAATAATAATAATCATAATAATAATAATAATAATAATAAGAAGAAGAAGAAGAAGAGGAAGTAGAAGACGAAGAAGGAAATGAAAAAAAGAAAAAGAAAAAGAACAGAGAGCAGCGGTTTAACACGTTCCTACGACTGCGAGGCAAGCATTCACGTTGCTTGCCAAAGTTTTTTTCATTATCTCTAGACTAGGACATCCTTGTTCAATACGAAGACTTCCCGCATTCCTTCATTCAAGTCGACTAATCTTTTATTAAAAATTCAGAACTTTCTCCTCGGCCCTCATTATATGCATTCGGCGTCGCAGACTTGACGTCGTACCGAAAACTGTGTACCCGAGCGCGGGCATTATTAATTAATTAATTTGCCGGCAAATGAGAACAAATGAAATCAGTCAAGGTCGAGAGTGTTTCATCGGGTCGGCATAAGAGACGAAAGACAAAGGTCCTGAGAGGCCGTAAAGCCGTTCGGATGAAAGTATAAAAAGTCGGACGGCGGAGAGGGGAAATGGGTGGAGGGGGAGGGGGATGGAAAGGGAAAAGGGAATAGGAATGGGAATGGGAGTGGGAATTGGAAAGGGAAAGGCTTTCGAGCGGCTCAGTCACTCGGTATCGGATACCAGGCTCTCGTTAGCATTTCGGGCAGTTTGGGATCGGGAGGATAGAAATAAGAGAATCGCTAACAGCAGGACGAGAGGAAGCGCGGCGACCGTGGCGGAGGTGGACGACGACGCGAAAGAGGTGAAGGTGGGTGAAGGAGAAGGAGGAGGTGGAGGAGCACCGACAGCAGCAGCAGCAGCAGCAGCAGCAGCAGCAGCAGTAGCCCTTTTGTTCATTGTCTGTTCACTTGCACACGCACTCAGCAATACAAAGAGGCGAGGATCTCTCACCTGCGCTGACCATATGCCCATGGGCACGTATGGGAGCAGCTCTCCTACGCCCGCTATCGCAACTTAAAGTAATTGGCCGACAACTCCCCCGTCCCCCAACCTTACCCACCTGATCCCTTCCGCTTTTATTCGATCATCTCTCTTTGATATTCTCCTTGTGCGCCCTGGCCAAAGTCGCCCCCCCCCCCATTCGCCAACCTTGTGAGCCATGCTTCGTTTAACAGTCCTCTGTAGCCAGGCCACGTGATTTACTCTAGCGAATCAAACGATTTATTTCAACTGGAATTAAGCTCCAGCTCCTCGATCCTAAGGAGTTACGAAAGCCCGTTCGAGCGAGTCTCACCTTCGAGTGCCTTCTCGCTTTCATAAATTCAATAAATAATCTAATAACAAAATGTAATTGCGAAAGACGTCGACAGACTATCGCGCGGCCTTAACAAATCTTAATTAATCCCTATGTAAAGCATCCTCGAGCGGCGCATAACAGCTTTTATATAAGTGCGTCAAGTGAGGGGGGAGAGGGGGGGGGGTAAGGACGATTCCGATGAAAGACAATGGCTCGCTTTCGAAATCCATGCGGAGCCTACGACGACGACGACGACGACGACGACGACGACGACGACGACGATGAAAATCTGTGACTGCTCGTCCTCTAGGGGTAAGAGGAGACCGGCGGTGGGACGGAGCAGGAACCGTATCGGAACTCGGACGCGGCTCTCGGCGGAGGCTGCAATCTCGGAGGGAAATGCCGCTCGGTAGGTAGTTAAAGTCCGGGCCCCGTAAGGGCGCGCTCCCGCCGATGGTCAATTCGAGCGATTTAAATGGTGCGAATTACGCGTCTCGGCGATTACGGGCGGGCGAAAACGCAGTCCAATAATCGAGGAAAGAAAATGAGTGGAGCAACGGACGCAGCCTCTAATTATCATCGGCCTTAATCGGCATCGATCGGCTCCACTCGTCCACTTACCCGCCATCCCTATTCGATCCGATCCCTACTATATTAAAGCGTGGCCGATTGGAGTCCGCCTCGGAGTACTTGGTACTTTTGAGCTAACGCACGCTCCGGGCATATTTTTTTTTTTTACCAATCGATTAGCTTCCAATTTTTTATGAAACAATTGTAGCCGTTCTCCAGTGAAATGCACATATCCCCCACCCCTCCTATGTGATCCTCTTACGGGATACGAACTAATGTTCTCTAATGTTGGATTATGGTTTAGCGTTTTATTTGTAAAAGCGTCATGTGCACGAGTATTCGGGGCTGTGTGACGTTTGTGAAATACGCGGATAAAGTGCGCTGAAAATGACACTTTTGCGTTGCGGCGTACGGCTAATCCGGTGGATCCGGTCGAAGACGAAAAGAAGCGTGGATCGAGTCGCGGAAGTGTCAGCAGGGGCTCGGAAGGTGGGGAGGGGCGGGGAGGGGTCGGGAGACTCGGACGTCCTAAGTGAGAGCCTTGGAAAATTTGGCCCACTAATGAGCTCGAAACTCGAGATTCCCGGCACGCGACAGCGACATTGCGAAAAGTGAGGATGCACCTGGTGACGGAGGCCGACGACGTGGCAATGCGGTCGTCGTCGGGCTATCGCTTTTCTCGGCCGCGGTGTCGCTTTTCCACCAGCGGCACTTACATAAAGCAGCCGGTCGGCCTTCGCCGGGAGGAATGCGAGACCTGGGCGTGTTCGCCTCTCCCCGAGATCGACTCTTTTTCTTTTTTTTTTCTGTCTGTCTCTCCAAGAGGGACATTTGGGGACAAGATCGACGATAGATCGCTAATCCGCCCTTCATTTATCCGATCGATCGAGCGACATCTCATACTCCGGCTCCCCTTCGATACACAACGGGACGTTTAAATAAACAGTCTCTGTTATTAAGTAGCAATAACCTCCCTTTACTAATACCAATACTAATACTAATATTAATACTAATTTCTGTGTGTGGATGATTCTCCCTTCTTTCTTACGCGTATTTCATACGAGCATTCAAATTATTCTGAATGTGCTCGTCTCATTGACCTCGCGTCTGTCACCGTGCGGCTCTCCTCTTCCTCCTTTTTCCGGGCAAATTAAAAGAGATCTATGCGGGATATCGGTAACTGACAAAGGAAGGATCGACTCTGACGATCTATCGCTAATTATACCAATAGGAACGAAGACCATCTGCTTGCGCCACAACGCGCTCCTCTTATCTCCGTCTTAACCTCTCCTTTACGCACTTTACCGCTTCTCTTCTCCCCACCCTCCGTCCAATCCACCCTACCCCCGCCCGTCCGTCTCGCTCCTCTTCTATCCTACCTCGGCTCTTTATCCTGCCGACACACAGCGACCGATGGATTTTCTTCGGAGAGCACAATAGATCAGTTTTTTCCTCAGAGCGCTTCCTTTCATTGTGCACCGTGAATAGCAGCGAATCGGGGACTCGACAAGAGCGCGGACGCGTCTTATCGATCCTATCGATTAACGTCCAATCTAATTTACCCTTCCAGACAAAATCCGCTATTATTATTACTATTATTATTATTTTTTTTTATTGTTGTTGTTGTTGTTGTTGTTATTGTTGTTTTTATTGTTATTTTTATTGTTATTGTTGTTGTCATTGTTATTGTTATCATTATTATTATTATTATTATTAATAATAATAATATTGTAGATAAATAACAATATAATTAAGGTAATGGTGTCGCGGACTGTCGAAGGTCGAAATTCCAATTAAACGAACTTGTCGAGCCCCCGTGCCATATTTCCGAGGGCCTGGAGCTTAATTTCAATAACGCTAATAAAGCTTAATGGCCCGGCGAAAGGTAATGACGAGACCCTCCTTGCGCCAAAATTGCCTAGATGCAAAAGTTCAGTGTCCACGGCCATATCAATTTGGCCTTATCAGGACTGGACTCTTGGGGGGTAGGGTACGGCGAGGAGCGGAGGTGCGACGAGTCCATCCCCATGGGTAGCTTCGTGGCTACAGGGGGATGAAGGAGGGGGGAGCTGGTGGTGCGGGTTCTTGGAGGACGCTCGGCTGTGGGAGGAGTGCACGGGCGGTACGCTAAGCGATGTCCACGTCCGTTAATTACCTGATGGGGCGGTAAATGGTGGTGATGGGTATGGGGCTGATGATATGTCGGCGGCACATAAGCGGGTTGATGGTTACGCGGCTGATTTTGCTGCTGATCCTGTGGCTCCTCTTGGCTCGTCGGGGGCTGGACCAACGTCGGCCCGGGTGTCCCGACCACCGGTGGAGGTGTCCACGCGTTGTGGTGGTGCTCCTCCGACCCGTACATTTTTGCTCATTAGTTTTTTTCCACAGCTATAATACCTCCCTGTCAGTCTCTCCTTCTCTCTCTCTCTCTCTCTCTCTCTCTCTCTCTCTCTTGTGAGCTTATATGCCAATCCACATATGCGTGACAACCGCGGACTTTGTCTTTTATCACCAGGCTACGAGTCGCGCTAATATATAATATTATGCCACAAGCACAGCATAACGCACTCGTATTTGTTAATTATATTACACTTATCAGTCTATCCAGAAGCATCGAATACTGCGGTTTCTTACACTTTGCGGAATTAATGTCTATGTCTCTCCCTCTCTCTTTCTCTTTCTTTCTCTATCTCTCTCTCTCTCTCTCTCTCTCTCTCTCTCTCTCTCTCTCTCTATCTTTACTTAATAGCAATCACTCGCGAAAAACAATAGAAAATCGTCCGTATCCATCTAGATTATAAATCTCTGCCTGACTTATCTAAAACTATCGATGCGATATTATTATTATCGTCGTCGTCGTCGTCGTCGTCGTCGTCCTCGTCGTTCTTCCTCTTCTTCTTCTTTTGCTTATTATTATTATTAATATAGACACATCGGCCTTCTTTCCGTAAAATAAATCAAAGCGAATCGTCTCTTCCGCTTTTGATGTAACAACTTAGTCAAACTATAAATTATTCCGTGCAGTTCGATAAAAAGTCTCATTATTCCGCGTCCTTATTAACGAAATATAGCCACTCGTGTCGACACGATACTTATTCCGCATGAAGAATCGGCTCTTAGCTTATGTAAGGAAAAAAGAAGTACATAGGGGAGCACAAGACGTCTTTAGCCAAGTTGCATAAGTTCGATTCCGGACGCTCGCACAATTCTCCGTCGAATGACCGTCCGAGATTTCTATCGAATTGTGCCGGATGCCCGGCAATCCTTTCGGGATCAGGATCTCTTTTTCTTTTCTTTTCTTTTCTTATTTTGCTTTTTTTTTTTAATTCTTTTTCGGCTACTTCTTCTTTCTCTTCTTCCTCGGGCTTAATAAAAATCTTCACTTCCCGATATTTACGCCATTCCGGCTAAGGAAGATTATTCCTCCTCGGGCTGACGGATTTTCCCTATTAAATGCACTTCACCTACTTCATCGAGAGCACCGAGCTTTCGGCGCTAATCATTCATCCTTATCTATTGTACGCCGTAGACCCGAGAGTACCAGAAGGTGTTCCCGTGACACGTCAGAATGCATGCTTTGAGTTTCAGATGTAACGAGAGTGTACGTTATGGCACTGGGGATTAATGATCGATATCGATATTACATAAGGCCAGGGTCAGAATCCGGACTTTCTCATTGTAGAGAGGAAGGATTTGTCCCTTCCTTTCATACGGGCAATCATTAATCTCCGCGAATAAAGATTTCATCGCTTTAACCAAGAGAGAGAGAGAGAGAGAGAGAGAGAGAGACACGCGGGCTATTCGAGACCCCAATAACCTTCTCTTCCTTTAACTCTGGCCCGATTTCGTTCACAAGGAAGAGTCCTCGAGGACCTCGGGCACTCGTTCCCCTTCTACGGAGAGCTCTTATTATTTATCACGACAGATCGACCACGAGAAACTGGGCTCTCTGAGTTTTTCTCCTCCCTCGCCTCCTGTCGAAGGGACGCTCGGTTAGAAATACACGCGCACGCGGCGTCGTTTACGGACTAAGGAATGATTTGCGGTATAGTGTCCGGGAGACGATCGGCTCTCTCTCTCTCTCTCTCTCTCTCTCTCTCTTGGTCTCGAGCGAAAAAAAAAGTGCGAAAAGCGAGCAGAGATAAGCGTTCGAGGCGTCTGGAGGGAAAAAATCCGGTGGCGCGCGTGTGCGTGCGAGCGATTAGAACGGGCCTCGCCGGCCAGTTAGCGCTGCAGTCGGGAAATCCGGAAGCGTTCGCTCCTCGTCGTCCGTCTATCTCGTGGCCGCCTTTCCCACCCCGACACTGCTCGTCTCTTTCCACGGCTCCGTCACACGTACGGCAACGTACGTACTGCTCACGGGGTGGAGGGGTGTTGGGGTTGGGGGGAGGGATCACGGGGATACGAGCGAGCAGATCATTTTTAACGGTCCCGTGATCAATTCCGATTGGCCTACAAATTTATTTCTCCCTTTTCTCCGTCCTCGCTTTCTTTGTCTTTAGGCCCCATTCACCCTCCTCCCTTCACCCTGCCACTTATAGTATAATATACTTTTTGACTTATCACTCTAGCACGTGTTATCTCAACACCTTTTCTTCTTTATTCGAAAAAAAAAATCTACTATACCCTGCTAGTGAATTCCGGCAGACCTTAATTGCAGTCTTAATTTATAAAATTTTTTCTTAGCACTTTATTCATATTGATATTGAGCATATCCAGGACATAAATTATCTTATACGTGCGTACCCATTATAACTAGGTATTTTCAATCAACTCAGCTTATCACAACTTCTTTCGGAATCGAGCCTTTTTTATTGCCTATTATTTTATTACTACTAAACTTATGACTTTAAAGTAGTGCAATATAAAAAGTCTTAATACTGAATATCATTTATACATCTTGACTTATTAAATCCCAATCCTCTTTTTTGTCTTATTCTATATATATGTATATATATACATATAAAGAACAAATTCACAGATATTATTATATGGTTTAGAATTTTGATAAATGACACATTTATCTATCCCTCTGTCTACCTATCTAGCCATTTATCTGCCTATCTTCCTACCTACCTACCTACCTACCTACCTACCTACCTACCTACCTACCTACCTATCTATCTATCTATTGATTTATCTATTAAAATATATTTATTTATTTCTTAAGTAAAAGAGCTAGTATTTGCTGATGATGAAGGTACATGCAAATTTCATAATGATACAATATATTATCTCCTAAAGGCATCGAGACCTGTTATACGACATATATATATATATATATATATATATATATTGATGATGCGTTCCGTGCCTTCTCTTTATTCTTTACAATGAATAAGAAAATATACAAGTGTCTGGGTTTGATTTATTTCTTATTTTTGTCAGGCTTTTCAGATTATTTTTCTCCTTCATACGAATACAACGGTAATTTTACAAAGAAGACGTTTAATAATAATAATAACAATAATAATACTAATAACAATAATAACAATAATAACAATAATAACAATAATAACAATAATAATAATAACAATAATAATAAAAATAATAATAAATGTATGGAATGGGATGACTGTTGGGCAAAGAAATAAGTTGCAGGCATACTTTTGTTTTATAGACGAAAAGACGCATTTCCCGAGGTCGAATTATCCTAAGAGGTAAGAAGTATTAAGCAAGATATGCATCTTGTAAAGATTTGTATTAATAACCTTTGGCAAGGCAAGCTAGTAGCCTACCTAGCTAGCATTGTTGAATTAGTTGAGGTTGACTCGAGTAGGCCGCCGGCTGGCTTGTAATTTATTATAAAAGCGGACTTTGATTTTGTACTGTGACATTTTTAATAAAAAATGCGGAAGATTTACGGGTATTTGGGTAATTAGGAGGTCATGAAGGTTGGCGGTGTATCATTGGCGTAGATTTGGGCGAAGGTATTATAGGCGTAGGTAAGAAATCAAAGCTAATCGATCGAGGCCGTTACAATAAAGAACTTCTTCCCCTGCCCCCCCCCAGCCGGTATCCAGGACGTAGGAATTACAATTGCACGAACTGTAGACTCAGCTTTTTCTCCTCTAGTCGAAATTCTGAAAGTCTAATTATAAATCGGGCAGCACGCGCGCATAAACTGTCCGGCGTATATCCGACGGGCCGATGCCGAGGTAAAGCTAACATTGATTTAAAAATGGCGTGAGATGTTAAATCGTCTAGGCCTCGCTCGGTTCGTCTCGAAAAATGGGGCGGAGTCTCAAGTGAAGAAGACTGTTCCCTATCCATCATGGCTGCTTTTTATCACTGACGTCACGATAAGAAGGCATCGGCTCTAAACTTTACCCGAGTTAGTGCCGCAATCGAAGCGCATTGCAAAAATTCTACGTATACCGTAGGAGCATTAGTCGGGAATGGCGAATAAAAGGGCGCATTTTCCCTCTCGGGCTCCTCCTACTCCTCCTATGCTCCTCCGATCGTGCACTTCATCACGATCTTCAAATATTTCTTAAATAGTACAATTTCGTCTCTAATTTACTTAGTAAGGATAGAGACAAAGTAACACAGCAAAGCCAATGAGTTAAGATCATCAATGGAGAATTAAATAAAATTACGATAATATAATTGATTCAATAATTGCTTGATTTGTTTGCTTTATTAAGAAATTAAATGCCAAGGAATTAACGGCCCGTTCCGTCAATTCGACATGAGCGAAAATTATTGGCAAATTTATCGGAAACCTCGGGGAAGCAGACTCGATAATGACTTAAATAGATTTACTTTGAGTCGAGCGCAATGAGTACAAGTAATATTATAAAAATATCGACAAGATGGACGACTTCGGTACTTTTACTTCTTAAAAACCACATAATAAAAGTCTCTCAAACCTTCCTCACCTTCGCACTCTTTTGCCTGGAAGAAGAGGCCGAGCAAAAAAATACCACAAGCCAGCACGACGATCGTATGGATGGCGACAGGGAGATGTTGTGGGACAGAGAAAGAGAAAAGGAATAAAGCCCTCCTTCCTGCAAGACGTCAAAATCCAAGCAGAAGAAGAAATCCTTCGGATTACGGGTCGAAAAAAACGACACTAAAGTGAAAGTATTATAGCAGATAGCCTCTTTATACAGTGCCCTCTCTCACTTGCTCTCTCTCTCTCTCTCTCTCTCTCTCTCTCTCTCCCACAGAGAGAGAGATTGAGGGAAAAAATTGCCCAAGCAGAGGGCTACGAAGATAAAAAATGACGGCGAGGTAGATGGGGGAGGGATGGGTGGAACACGTAAGGGGCGAGGGGAGGGGAGGCATCGAAACGGCTCGGCGATCAGTTTCCCGAGAATAAATCACCGCCTCGAAAAGTGCGTTTTAAAGTATATATACAGGGTCTGTTGGCGGGCGCTGATCTTGAGAGCCGCGTCTCGAGCTCTTGATATAAATAAAGTCGCAAATAAACGAAAGTGAAGGGGAAAAGAAGGCGAGGGGCTAAGGACCGCGAGGAAAAGAAGGAGGAGCGCGCGAAGGCCGCGTGCATTCTCGCCTCCTCGCGTCCGTACCCCAAGACGAAATTACTGACCATGGGCAATGAACGAGCGAGGTCTCTCTTTTTTTTTTTCTCGATTCCCCGCTCTTTTTTTCCTTATTCCCGGGGCGTAATAAAAATAAATGCACCGCGGAGAAAAGAAGAAGGCGCTCCGCTGAGCCGGCGGAGGCGGCGGAGGCGGAGGCGGAGGCGGTGGCAGAGGAGTAAAATAAGGGGAAGGATGAAAGAAGCGAATGTGCAAGTCGCAGCTTAACTACGCTCTTTCTTTCTGCTGCGGAGGCGGAGGCCTCCGCACCTCCCTCCTCCCAACGCCACCGTCAAGCGCATACTCCTTCGTCCCACCCCCCCAAGGCGCCTCCTCCTCCTCCTCCTCCTCCTCCTCCTCCTCCTCCGTCGTCCCATCCCCCTCCATCTCATCCTCCTCCTCCTCCTCTTCGGATTCTGGGATGTTGCTTCTTTTTTACCCTTTTTTTTTTATCCTCGGTACCCCACTCCTCGCCCGACCCGCGCCCTCCGCTTTTTACACTCCAGCTCTCGTGTTTTTCATGGCGGGGAGGAATATTGGTTGTCTAGGACGAGAGTTTTACATGCCCCGTCTTCTATATGGAAAATGTGTATAATGTACGCGTAAAGTGTAAAGTGCAGATAATAAAGTTTTTTCCCTTTTTCTGACGTTACCAATCGAGAAGGTTTTAATACACTATTATAGCTTTTTTAAACAAAATTATAATGGCCGGTATATTTTTCCGGCTTAACAGCTGCCGAGATGCGAATTTCCGAGAAATTTATGGTATCGTCAGAAAAAATGTTACGGCTCCTCATTTCCCATCTTTTTTATTACCGATAAGAATTTCAGTCCGAACTTTTCAAAACTATGCCACACATTTTATTTTCGATTCTTCATTAATTGATCAGCCTAACAAGTACTCCAAATAATATGTTTTTTCGATCACCCCTCTCTCTCTCTCTCTCTCTCTCTCTCTCTCTCTCTCTCTCTTTGCTTCCCTATTAATTAGACACCTAATTATTAAATAATACCAATAAACGATACTTTTTTTTTGCAGAACGATAAAAATTTTAAGCTTTGACAACATTAATTTGCGTATACATATTTACATTAAAAATAAGAATATGACCGGTACAATTGATAAGACTTGACTTTCGAAAGACTCATTGGCATGCACTTGTATGCGAGTTCTAGCATAATATGCATCCGGAATTCCACGTAGTATAATCGAGCATCCCTTGAAATGGTGAAGCTACCCAGTTCAGAAAAGTCAGTTAAAGAAAAAAGAGGTGGATGAGGCAGCGACAGTCGCAGCAATAGCGGCGGTGGAGGATGAGGAGGAGGAGGAGGCAATGAGCGAGTGATCCGTGCAGTTTCTCTCTCTCTATTTTTTTCCTCGTCCGCGATCTTTTTCTCTTCGAGTACGACGACGACGACGACGACGACGACGACGACGACGACGACGACGACGACGAAGACCAAGACGAAGACGACGATCGGTGAGTCTGGAGCTCCACCGCGAAAAAGAGAGAAAATAAAAGTCCGCTGGTAGGCCTTGTCTGGTGCAGTAGTGCAGCAGTCGGACCGCCGCGTTGCCAAGTCTCATTTGTTTATCATGTTACATGCGCCCGCGCGCACACGTACTCGCATGCATCGGGGGGCAGCCACACGAGAGAATAATATAAAATGAATGGTGGGAGAGAAAAATTGAGGGGCTCTCTGAGGTTTTCGATTTGACCGGGCGTTGAAATCGAGATGAGCCGTCGCACGGTGTAGGAGCTCGCGATTCCTAGAAAAGAGCGCTGGTGACTGGAGACGAGGGGGCCGATTTCTAGATGCCCTTCGACGTTTTCCCATGGCTTACCTATCCCCGCCTTCGCGAGACCTTCGCCTGCGCATCGCATTAATATATCCGCGGAATGCCTTCCCCATGGGCGACGATAATTATAAACTAACGGTGGCCGAGCTCGCGAACCATCGGCTCCATTAGCGATTACGTGCTTAAGTAATTCATTAAAGACGGGGCGGGAGGCTTGATTTAAGGTTCGGCGAAACGAACGAGTAAATCGAGACCAACGCCGAAAAATTGGATCAATTCCTATCGCGGGATGCATAAGTCATGATTATTCAAAGCCGAGCATTCGAAATTACGCTCGCGTCCTATCCTACATGCACCGCATAGCTCCGATCTCTCGGACGGTTTCTTCTTTCTACTCCACACTCCCCCCCCCACCCTTTCTCTACCCGTCCCCCCCCCCCCCCCAATCCCGCCCCCGCCCCCTCCGTCCGGCCCTCGCTCACCCACTCACTCTTTCTCGCTCTCGGTATCTCGCGTGCACTCGCACCCACTCTCCTCCTGCTCCACAACCACCACCACCACGACCACGACCACCTCCGACTCCGGCTCCGGCTCCGACTCCGACTCCGACTCCTTACCAACTCCTCGTCCGGCGAACTCGTTTCTGAGTCATTTTACGTGCACTCGTCGTAGTCGGCATTGTACGTGTTCGCGTGCATTTGCGTACACGCGCCTTACATTACCGCAGCCGATGCGCGCATGTGTACGCGAGAGACCAGCACGCGCCTCTTACTCCTTAGAATGCTTTCCTATATAATGAATGTCTTCCTTCGGCGTACAACGTTCGACTCTCTCTCTCTCTCTCTCTCTCTCTCTCCCGTCTCTAACTCGCTCGCTCGCTCGCCCGCGACGGATCTATCCCTCGCTCCTCTACCATCCAGTTCCTAGTTCCTCCGTCCAATTCTATTTCCCATTTAAGAGCTTGTTTTCACCTTCCTTATCTTTATCTTTATTTTATATACTGTCATTTTTATGTTTGCTCTAGTCTTTTTATAGAGGAGCCTTTGCTCTGCCAACCCCCGCCCCGCCCCTCCCTCTATCGCTCTATCTCTTTTATTTGGACGGCTTACTATTATTTGATCAAAACACCGACATTCGCTCGAACTAGTTTTCTCGTACACCCGATTGCTGCTTCCTCGATTTTCTATTGTTTTTGTACTTAAAAAAAAAAAAAAAAAAAAAATCTCTATCGCATAATTGACACGCGGATCGAGCGATAACTTCAATTTAATATGGCTTTTAATAATTCATTGATTTTTCCGTAATTACGAGTATACATTTTAATTTAATGAACAGTTCTATACATAGATAAGCATTCTTTTAGTCCGGCACTTTTTATTAGTTCGTCTACAAGTGCTTACTTGTAATCTACATTTTATTATTACCAGCACTCGATACTTTTCTTGAATGTATGAAATCAGTATCGACTCAGAGAATTAGATAATATGAAAAATTTTCCAATGTACGCCTGATAAGCGGGCGAAAAAAATGACTCGATAACAAAGTATGTTCAGCACTCGCGTATGATATGCACGAAAGAGGAATATCGAGGCGGAGACAGAATGACGGGGACAGAAAGATATCGATTAATAGAAAGAAGCCTTTTACAGCGCAGCAGCGTTTGTTTAAACTAAAAACCATTGATCAAACTCTTAAGCTGATGGTTAGAAATTATAAATCTATTTGAAAGTTTTCGACAGAATGCGAAATCAGAGAAAATGGTTGCGTAATTAAAAGAAACGAATTAAAGTACCCGTATGTTTTGGGACAAGTGAGATGACAAGTGGGGATGATAATGGCATCGGATTGTAATTTATTTTAAAAATGATAGAGAATTTCTAGGGGTAAAGTAGTTGAGGTAAATGAAAAATAAAAGAGCAATAAAGAAAGTATTAGAGGAACGGCGGAAGGTAATAAACGGGGAGGGAAGAATGTGAAAATGTCTAAATTAATATTTATACGGATACTCTCTTCACGGAGCCTCAACGACGAATCCCGATATAGTCTCGCAAGGCATATACCCGGAAATGCACGGACATCGCGCCTCAAGGCACATACGGGTAGTAAAGGCCATTTTCTTTAGTGCATCTCCTTGCTTTCCTTTTTTCTTCTTCTTCTTCTTCTTCTTCTTTGTTCATTACTTCTCTTGCGTGCCAAGCTTTTCCTCTGGGCGCAAGCTCGGGCAAAAATACATGCCGAGAAAAGGCTCCGAGCGGAGGCGAGAAAACGATACCGGCCTGCAAGATGCACTTTCCGAGATTATAAATAGACGGGGCGAGCGTTTGGATCGTCAATATCTCGAAGCTCCGTCGAGCCGCGCAACTTTTCAGCTTTCGCCGAATGATCCAAGCCATTTATATTAATAAGATTCAACAGGGTGTAGAGGTCGGCCGTGCTATTTCATTACCGAGGACGGTCCCAACGAGCTGTTATCCGGAGCTGTGCCGCTTGAATGGGGCCACGTAAATGAGGTGAACAAACGTCTTGGTGACCTTTTCTCCGACTTTCCTAAGATAATCCGATTAAAGTTTACGGAGTTTGCCGGAGTCGAGCTGCTGCCGGTTGGAGCGGCACCTTACGAGCTTTAACTGCCACCTTTTCAATACGTACCCGGGAAAATATTTTTCGCCGTGCCCGCTCCGGCCAATGGGAGCGCTGGGGACCAATTTGCCTGCCCATCGCCGTTAAATCAATTAAATCAAGATAATGATAAAGGGGAAAGGGCATTCCTACCCGATTCACAAAGCTATAATAGTCTTAATAACCTTAACTGTAGCCAGCGCTAGCAATGTTATCGAACACTCCGTATCTGATAATCCATATCTGATTAAAAGAGCATACCGCACAGCGGCTTTAAAATAATGACCTTCGAAAAAGTATTAGCGACGCGTAAATGCATACGTGTCGTATCTCCGAGACCGACGGCTGTTACTTTTATATCATTTGCAAACAAATTGTTAAAAAAAAAAAAAAATCACTTTTATTAGCATTGCAAGAGTAATGATCAGCGGCTAAGTATTACTGTCGCATTATTATTTAGAGAGTAATGAAACGAAACGTCAAAGTTGATGAATGATGATACGCTATTTATTATTTCTCTTTTCTTTTCTTTTTTTCTTAATTTAAATGCACTGCTGCCAATATGAAATGCAGAGGATGTATTATACCGTGTCGTATAATACAATTAATGCATGTCAACAAATATTACCTATTGATTTTATAAAATGGTATATCCTTATTACGTATGTACATATTATAAGCTCCTAACTGCCATAAATGATTATGAATCCCATTTCGCTCTTCATTATTACGCATTACCATCGTATACGACGAGTATTACATGAATTATTAAAAAATATGAGTGCACCTTGAGGAATAATAGCCGCGAGCTTATCGATTTCTAAGTACGAATGTTTATTTGTTGTTACGTAATCCGTAGTAGTTGGGAGTGACCGATGAATAAATTTATCGATGCTTGGCTAAGTTAACGAATTAATGATTATCTTGGCCGTACTCAGCTTAGACGATACGAAGAAGCTCCTTTTAATAAGGTCTTTTTATAGGGGACCGAGAGACATGTACTTTAAACGTCTTCGTACACACGCGGGAATATCGACTCGTCGATTGTCCGTGCGAGTAATTTAAAAAATAGCAATTACCATTCGCTTATAGATAATATTACTTTAAGGCTTGTAAATATTAAATGATAGGGGGTAATAATAAAAATTGATGAATTCGTAACGTCCGGAATAAAAGATAGGAATAATAGTCTAGCGCGTTACTGCGGCGGAGGAGGAGGAGGAGTAGGAGTAGGAGGGGGAGGGGAGTGTGGAAGGAGGAGGAGGAGGTGCGGCGCTAATAGAATTGCTAATGCTCAGCGGCATTGCCGACAGAGTAGTTTAGCGCTGCTAAGCGCATAAAGCGTCTTGCGAAGTTATCAAGGTGCCGTAAGGCCTTTTCTCAGCCGCCGAGATAGCCCGATCCCAATAAAAGCGGTCCTAGTGCCCGACGTAAACGGGACTGATAACCGGGCATAAAAAACAATTACGAATCGTTAAACAAATGGCGAATCAATCGACGGCCGTGAAACGGGCGCTCCCTCGGGAGTAGGCCAGGGGCTCGGGGTCGGTGGGGGTGGGATGGCGTGACGAGGGCGTGAGGGGGGTGAAATGGAGAAAAAAAGGAGAGAGAGAGAGAGAGAGAGAGAGAGAGAGAGAGAGAGAGAGTGAATTTGTGAACGAGATCGGGGAGGAGAGGGAGGGGGAGGGAAGAGAGAAAAATAGTGGCCCGTGGAAGTTTACGAGTTCATAAAGTGGCGTCGGCGCTCGTTATGCAAGAGAAGGCGTAATCAACATTCCGCGGATCAATTAGAGGCGGCCTCGTCGCCGTAGCCGTAGCCGTAGCAGACGTAGCCGCAACACAAGCAGCAGCATTTACTCAAAGAAAAGCAAGGAGGATGAGAGGAGGACGAGCGGCCGTTAATACAAATTTATAAGGCTCGTGGTCCACGTGGCGAAGCGGTATCGAGAGGGAAGGGAATTCCTGGCTAATACGCGGGCCAGTCTCTTGGTCGTCGTCGTCGTCGTCGTCGTCGTCGTCTTCCTCGTCGTCACCGTACCTGGTGCATTGACACACACACACACAGACAGACAGACAGAGAGGGAGAGTGAGAGAGAGAGAGAGAGAGAGAGAGAGAGGGAGGGGAGAGAGAGAGAGCGAGCTTTCGCGCCACGAGTTTCTTGCCGGACGAGCGCTAAACTGGTTTACACGCGTGGTGCTCAGTTTTTTGGGGATGCGCCTCGATGTAGGTCGGAGCACTTGGCGCCCTTCGACGATTAATCCGAGCTGCAAAACCTGAGCTGGAAACCTGAAGGCGCTGCAAAAGAACCGCGTCCCAATCGACTAGACGGCATTATTAACCCACTATTTATTCCCGATCGTTGACATCGCCACCTTTAATCGCCGCTTATTATTTTCACTTACTCACTACTACATACCCTAATTACACTGAGAATAAGCCCGTTTATTTATGCAAGGTTCGCAAGAGCTTGGGATGTTTTTGTGACGTGATATTGGGAGCCAGGGGCTCGTTAGCTTCAAATTTGCGAATGACCGTAAAAAAAAAGGCGGACGTTGCCGGCCGTCGATGATTACCGATGATTGCAGGTATCGGGACCGATAGCAGACCGTCGGGTCGCTCTTACGCCGTCATTACTACGCGCGTTTAGCCTCCGAGAATGGCCGGGGCATGGCCGGGGAATTACACTCGCGGCCGAATAAAACTTTATTATTACGCCGTACGCTTGACACTGTCGTTCTTCCGCGCTTAATGTTTCATTCATCGAAGTGACGGCCAAGTGACGAATA
Source organism: Ceratosolen fusciceps (assembly GCA_018883505.1). Taxonomy (NCBI): domain Eukaryota; kingdom Metazoa; phylum Arthropoda; class Insecta; order Hymenoptera; family Agaonidae; genus Ceratosolen; species Ceratosolen fusciceps. The sequence continues at coordinate 16,223,043 of RCIC01000002.1, read as the reverse complement.
CCGCGACGAAAACAAAGCCCAGTCATTTTCCTCTGGGTTATCGCCCGATTAATCGTATGCGCTTTCGAGCCTCCTTACTATTATTTCCCTCCAAACTGCTGACTTCCACCCTCTCCCGACAAGGCTGCCGATCTCCTTTCGTGCTAATTTATTCGAAACCTATACGACATCCCACCCCTTCTTCCCTACTACTTCCTACTTTTATTTCGCCTCCACAGATTATTTCATCAGATTTTATCGAGCTTCCATTCTGCTCCCGGGTGCAACCCCCGCATACGACGCCACCCCCGACCGCATTTAAAGCGATTCATTGATTCGTTATTATTATTTATTCAATAAACTATAAATCCATTAGTGGCGCTCTTTAAAGAGAATATCTCTGTGTAACATTAATCAGGCTCAGCGAAAAGACGTACAGTTAAATGTCCATTACTATTGAATCCTCGTTATTTAGCAATAAATAGAAAAATGTCGAGCTCGAGAAAGAAGTATCACAATTATTTATTCTTGCATCACTCCAAGTCATATTGAGGTAATGTAAGAGCTGCAAGTGTTGCGAAACAATGACGAATTAAAAGGCCCTTTTCGTAACCCACACGGAAAAATAACGAATAATAATAGTGATAATAATTGTAATATTAAAATAATAATAATAATAATAATAATAATAATAATAATAATAATACGAGTAAGGGGAAATTAATGCAAAAGGAGAAGAAGGTAAAGATGGTGGGTCTCTCTTCTGGGGAGATGAGAATCTCGTAAGAATCCTTTCAAGTGGAGCGGCGCCCCTTCCCCGCCGCCGAAATCCATTAGCTTTGAATAAGAGTGACTGAGAGAGACGGAGAGAGAGAGAGAGAGAGAGGGGGGGAGAGAGAGAGAGAGAGAGAGAGAGAGAGAGTTGAGAGTGAGAGAGAGGGTTCACGGACAAGAGAGTGAGGGCAGCGCGAGTGCAACGATTATCGGGAACCGCTGGCACAGCGTTCGATTATTCACGGTCGCGGCGCGTGCTCGTACACGCAAGCCCACCGTATGTATCCACGTATTGGCGGTCCCTTTCCCTCCGCACCGAGCACAAGCAAGAGAGTAGTAGGAGGGCATCCAGAGACGGTGAGAGTTTGGCCGTCGGCGCGGATAACCTTGCGCTGCCCGGCCCAGTCAAGGTGAGACAATGCGAATTCGTCGTCCCTCCCACCCTCCACCGCCACCGCCACCACCGCCACGAAGACGACCGCGGCCACCATTGCGCTTTTACCGAGCGCCCGCGGCCAGTGGACCACGTGACGGTTGCCCAAGCCGGGCAACTTCCGCGAGCATTGGGGGAGAAAGCGAGCCGCGCTCGTTAATCTGGCCAAACGAAAGAGAAAGAGGCCCGAGAGTGACGCAAGGCCTCCGAGGTCGTTTTTAAGAAGCACCCGAGCAAGTCGTTCTCGCTGACGAAGTCGCCGCTGCCGTCGCAACCGCCGCATGTGCACGATGCGGACGAGGAGGATGAGGAGGCGGAGGAGAAGGAGGAGAAGGAGGAGAAAATGGAGGAGGAGGAGGAGGAAGAGGAGGAGGAGGAAGAGAAGGAGGGCCGAGTCTCAATGTGTAAAAAGAAAGGCCGGGTCGCCGACTGGACGGCCGACCTGATAATCTTTAATTTATTTTAATGACGTAGGAGCGTGACTCGCCGCGGGCACTCGCGCAACAAGAATGCGCTTGTCGGAGGTCAGGTTCAGCAGCCGAGACACCGGGGATGCGCCGCTCTTCTCCTCCTCCGCCGCGTCGTTCGCGTCGTTCTCCTCCTCCTCCTCCTCCTCCTCCTCGTCCTCCAGCTCATCCACCTCATTCTCCATCGTGACTCTACCTCGAGCGCCGCCTTTTTCAGAGGCGAAATTTCGCATTCGTGCGGGCGTAGCGGAGTAGTACTCCTGGGGCCGCTCAAAATTTCTCCACGACTGCGACGTAGACGGGGAAGGGTTGAAATTCGCTCTACGACTAGGCGGGCCTGAGCAATTAATTAATCGCTGGATGCTTATCCGGCACTGGATGCGGATCGATCTCGCTGGCTGTCGATTTTAATAAGAGACCGAGGGCAAAAGAAGGATAAAGATGAAGAATGAAAGAAGTAAGGACGCTGAGGCCTCAATTAATGATTGGAAGCTGCTCGCGGAGAGGAATCGAGATGAGCCGAAATAATAATAACGCCGAGGCTCTGTGTTCTTTTCTATTTATCCCTCTCTCTTGCCGCTCGGCGAACCATTACCCATTAGTTTCCCATAAATTAGCGCCTCGCACTCACACTGCCAGCCTATCCAAATAAACTTTTGAGCAGAATGAGATTTTTATCGAAAGCCGAAGCTTCATTAAGTTTTGACGTATTCATTAGGCTCGTAAAAAAGTTAAAAGTTTGCGCGCCGCGTGCCGCTGATGTGACTCATATGAAATTGCTCTTTTCGGAAACGTATTTTTTTCCTCGTCCCGCTTAACAATTAATCGTCTCGGCTAACCTCCAAGTATATCGGGGCGATAAAAAAAAAAAAGCGCGCCGCATGTATAAACAAACATTCATCATGTCCGGTGAAAGAAAAAAAAGAAAAAAAGAAAAAAAAAGGTTTCGTCTCCGCTTATTTCTTTCGTCCTCGTTCTCTCTCTCTCTCTCTCTCTCTCTCTCTCTCTCTCTCGCTTCTCTCTGCTCGTTGATAGGTGCCACCCCACCCCCGCTGGATCGAACCGCTATTCGACCCCGCTAGGCTACCGAATCCGCAGAATTAGAGCGTTTATTATATCGGCACGAGGGATCTCTCTTTCTCGGCGCGGTGAGTGAGTTTAAGAGAGAAGGAGATGGAGAGATGGAGAGAGGGAGAGAGGGAGAGAGGGAGAGAGGGAGAGAGGGAGAGAGAGAGAGAGAGAGAGAGAAGCGCCGATAATTCCAAAGCAGTCAACATTGCGGGACGCGCTCCAAGTGTCACGGCCAATGCATCGCGCGCCCACCGTCTTACTCCTCGTTTTTTCTTATAAAAGAAGCGACCCTCGACGGGAAAGAGATCGCTCCACATTGGATGCTGGAGCGGCTGCGGCGTCCGTAGCGCCCGAGCTGTATCTTGCATATATAAGTATGTTTTATGTCAGCGTGCATATACTGGCCTCGCGCAGTTGCCACATCTTTTCTGCCTCTGCTCCTCCTGCTTCTTATTTCCTTTCTTTACTTTTTCTTTTCCTTCGGACGCCCGCTATGCCCCTCCCGCTCCCTCCACCCTCCCACGACCACCTCCTCTGACGTTAATAATGATAATAGTGAATATCGAAGATAAAGCATTGCTCTGACGATTATTTATTTAATCACTTTGTAATTACAATCTTTTATTTATTCCTTCCTTATATTATTATTTTTTGTTTTTTCTGTATTTATTTATTTATTTTGTTTTGTTTTGTTTTGTTTTGTTTTGTTTTATTTTCTTTTCCTTTCTTTTCTTTTCTTTTCTTTTCTTTTCCCACTACTACCCGATCTAACTTACTCGTACAATACTCATTCCTTTAATATTAAATATTGGAATAATGAAATAATTTCCAGGGCTTATACCTATGGCTGACCTTTATTGTAAAGGCTGATCCTATACTTTTTCAATGCGAGTAATCAAAAATTTCGCCATAAGCGAAACTCCTACTCGCAATGCAACATAATACGGAACGGTATGCCAGAAGATAAGTATTTAAAATTTTTTCAATTAAAACCAACGAAACTATGTAAGAATCTATATTTCATAGGAGAGCGAGCATTCCATACTATTTCGTTATTATTTTGATGTCGAATCAGAGAAAAATATATGCCACTGTATTCATTATAATCTACTTGTTATTTAAATGATAATTTATAAGGGAAAAAAATTTCATCGCATTGTCACTCACTCAATATAAATATCATTAACGATAATAATGTCTAAACGATAATAATAATTATATGTAATTTATAAAATTAACGCATGTACTAAAAGAGCTTCATATTTGGCGCTAAAGAGTTCGTAGTGAAGGGCAATTTTATGGTAGTTTAAGTACAAGTTCAAGAAAATCAATCTCACGTAAATAATTGATCGATAATTCATTTACGAATCGATCAAGTACTCGCAAAACTAGTGGTGCATCAAATAAAAGTAACCCACAATCGGGTGTTTTACAACCAAGTAAGTAATGATTGGTTCACTTCAAGACAAAGAAAAAAATGTAGACATGTCTTCCCATAATATAATAAGACTCTCATCCTTTTTGCCACCGTCCCCCGTTCGCATACTATCTTCTTTCCTCTGTACACGCCATTCTCTTACGCTCTCTGTCTTATTCTCATACTCCCGCGCAAAGATTCAGTAACGGAGCCTCGAGACTTCTCTTGACACTTCTGCAAACCCTCCTCGCGTCTCTATGCCCCCTCCCGCTCCGTCTCTTTCTCTCGCCTCGCGGAATATAAGAAGTCGTTGAACTCGGAAAAAGGGAACTTATATACGCGAGGATGTGGAGGAGAGTACGCATGTATACGTATGTATACGAAAAACGAGAGAGAGAGAGAGAGAGAGAGAGAGAGAGAGAGAGAGAGAGAGAGAAAATCGCGCGGGCATACGTACGATTGCCGCCGCCATTGCGTGCGGACCGAATTGGAATGAGGGACGTCGAGAGAAAGAAAAAAGAGTCAAGAAAGAATGAGTGCCAGAGAGAGAGAGAGAGAGAGAGAGAGAGAGAGAGCAATGTGACTCACACTCGGTCCATTGATCCTTGAATATTCGACAAGAGTAACACTTCGATGCAGATTTGCACTTTCGTCAGTATCGGCAGACTCTTATAAAAAACGAAACTTATGTCCCTAGCATGAAACAATTTACTTTTTGTTTCTTTAGTTAGCCATGGGCACGAATCCCAAAAGTTTGATTGGTTTTTGCAATATTGTGGCGGATTGCGTGACCCGATACCGGCCATTACTGACTATTAAATATAAAAATGAGCTCAATCTTGTAGGATGGGCTGAAATTTTTTATCCAGGCGTATATTACATTGGCGAATCTAGCAAATCATTTAGATTTATCTGCGCATAACTGACACTTTATATTTATTTATCGCATAAAATTAATTGTCATAATGCACCTCTTAATTAAGATCATCGTCGTCTTCGTCGTCGTCGTCTTCGTCTTCGTCATCGTCATCGTCGTCTTTTTCTTCTTCTTCTTCTTCTTCTTCTTCTTCTTCTGCTTCTTTTGCCAAAAGAACATAATTCAGGAACAGGTTCTCATCACCCTCAAGCTTATTTCATAATTTTAATTTCATTTGTCTAGTGTTACTTTAACGGCCAATTTTATTGCGCTTATATTTAAATAAAGCGATTAGTCTGGTTGTGTTAGGGGGAGCGGTGAAAGTAGCGTCGTTTGTAGGATCGATCTCGTCGTCGTCGTCGTCGTCCCGTTCTTTCGAGGAGGCAGCAGCCTCGAAATCAGTGACACCGGAAATATCAATTTAACACGTAAATACGTATAAGGAGAGTTTTCCGCGATGTCTCGTTGCTCACGTTTTAGTGGTCGCTCGCCCATGACATTCTGCCTCAGTGTGTCGTGAAGAAAGAAAGACCGAGAGTACGAAAGAAAAAAAGAAAGAAAGAAAAAAATAAAGAAAGAAAGAAAGAAGGAAAGAAAGAAAGAAAGAAAGAAAGAAAAAAATTAAGAAAGAAAGAAAGAACGAAAGAAGGAAAGAAAGACGCCTCGGAGAAGTCAAGCCTCAATCCTTGGCCGCGTGGAGTAGGTCGCGGTCTTATCTCCTCGCACGCGTCTCCTCCTCCTCTTTCTTCGTCTTCTCCTCCTCGGCCTCCTCCTCCATCTCCTCCATCTCCTCCTCCTCCCCCTCCTACGCCTTCTACTCCTCCTTCTCCTCCATCTCCTCCTTCTCCTCCTTCTCCTCCTTCTCCTACTCCTCTGCCGCTATCTTTCTCCCTCTTTCTCTCGGTATCTTTCTCACTTCTTCGCTCTTGGGCGCGAAACTTTCTTTGTTACGGGTATTTCGTGCGCCCCACCGCCTCCGTCGCGACCACCGCCGCCGCCGCCACCGCCGCTGCGTTATTTTTAAAGGGAAAAAAGAGGGAACGTCGGCGGCGAGCGCAGACGAAGGAAAATTCTTCCGCGCAACCATTATACGAGCGAGTCGAGCGGCTATAATAGAGTGATTCAATGTTTGCTTTAGCACGTTAGGTCGATTGAATAATTCAATTTTTATTTATCCCTATCTGCTCCTCCTCCCCCCCCCGACTCGCTCTCTCTCTCTCTCTCGCTCTCTATCTATCTTGCCTGCTTTCGGCCTATTGACGCGGACAATCCAACTTGACGCATCGTTCGAGGGGACGTTTTTTTCTCCGTTTCCCGGACTGCTGATTTCGTTCCTTAACTGAATCATTCCGATTGTAGCATCGGTACACATTAATTCTTGCCTACAATGATGAATTACATAATAATTCTTCGTCACTTTTTTTATCGCTTTTTACTATAATGTCGAAATGCCGTTCACTTCAATCCCCGAACAAATGCTACTACAGCAATAGCTAAGGAATAAACAGAGCCCTCTTCCTCGAGAAGGATGCTGTATCTAGAAAATAATTAGTAGCTTTGGCTTTAAATGTATACAATGTGCAGAGGCTCGGTCATGATAGCTATTAAACTACCATACAATTTCTTACTCACTTTTCATAGTAATACGAGACCTATTGAGTATCATTATCCGAGTCAAATGAAGACATTTTCTTTATATTTAGTGATTTAGTGTAATAGTGGCAATCTTATGATTTTCTTATTAATCTAATTTCAGTAAATTTTGAAGGTAGGGTGGGCGATTTCCTCACACGAAGCTCGAATAAAGTCGAAAGTTGGAGTTGGCGAGTCGCTTGCTCGGAAAAAAAACCGGATTAAAGGAAGAATATCCTGCCCGCCGTCTATTTTATTACGTCAATGGTGGGTAGAAGGGAGGATGGAAGGAGCGGGGCGACTCAAATCTGGTGCGAAAGAGGAGAGTGTGTGCGTGTGTGTGTGTGGGCGTGTGCGTGTGAAAGAAGACGCAACAGGTGGAATCTAATAAGGCGTGAATTTGAAGAAGCCGACTGCTAATGCTGTTGGTGCTGCAGCACGAGCAGCAACACCGGCACCAACACCGGCACCAACACCGGCATCAGCACCGGCACCAGCAGCAGCGGCAGCGGGAGCACGAGCTAGCCTCGTCCGAGAAAAACGCGAAAGGCTCGGCGAGAATAACCGGGCGAGCGTGTGTAGGTGATGAACTTGAGAGCTCGAGGTAATTGAAAGTATTTCTTACGGGATAAGTAATATTCTCGGCGCATAATCCTCTTGGATTGGCCGAATGCTGCTGCTCTTTTCGTTGGCTGAGTTGCGTGGAAAGCCAAGAGCTGCATATTCCACTCGAGGGGACGACCTGTTCTGCTCCAAAGATAATTTTTCTTTGTGCACACTCGTATAAGACGCTTCCCCAATCGTTAATAATAATAATAATAATAAGAAGAAGAAGAAGAAAAATAAGAATAATAAGAATAAGAATAATAATAAGAATAATAATAATATAACAAAAACAACAACAACAAGAACAACAAGGACGATGATGTCGATGATGTCGATGATGTTGCTGCTGCTGCTGCTGCTGCTGCTGCTGATTATGATGATGATGATTATGATTATTGTAATAACACTAAACAATAGTAATAATAGAGGTAATATAGCAGTGGGGCTACTAAATTAACGAGGCGTCTGGTTTAGAAAAACCCCTATGAGTCTTATGGGGGATAATAAAGCGATTAGAAGGTGAGATCGATTCGGCTTTGCCGCGATCCGCGTATTCCCGTCGATCTATCGAAGCTCTATTTAATGGGCAAATCGCCGGATAAATCACTGGGCCATCGGCCATTAAAGCCTTATTGAGAGAATCGAGGCTTTCACAATCTCACAATCGTCGCTCATTCGGATTCACGGGCAGAGCCAAGGCGGTGCGAGTCCCTCGAGGGATGCCGAGTCAAGGCCCGCGCTCGGAGCGAGTCCCTCAGAGAAGTGGTAAAGTCGGACTTATCGATCAGCGCTCATGATCCCCGATTCGGCCGGGTATCGGCATTACGTTCGGGCAATAACGTCAATAACCAAATCAAATCCCCCCGTCGTCGTCCCCGCCAATCTCCTCGCCGTCGTCCCCGTCATCGCCTTGAGGAATTCGCGCACATCGACGGATCGCGGGGGCAGGGGGGGGGAGGGGTACGCGAGGCGTCGCGAGGAGGATCGAGAACCGCAGACGTCTACGGCGGTCGTCGAGGTGTTTCCTCCCCGGGTTTAATATATCGCGCATGCTCAGCTCGCCGATTCGAATTCTCTCGGGCTACGTAGCCACCCGCGGCTGCGGTTTCGTCCCGGAACCGTTAACTCCTGCTGGTAACAAAGTCTCGATACCTTTAACTCTCTATATGACTTTAGCCTCGCTTTATTTTTCTTTGTTTTAAGGGGCCCGATTGTCGGGCCTGCCACTTGCGTTTTCACGGGCCATCTATACATCATCATCGGGCTTGCCGATATCTATATAGATCGCGACTCGACCTTGTTATTTATGCACGAACATATGTAAGGGTGCCTCGGTAAATTAAGGGTCGGAGAGATCTTTTCATTGATAAAGTGACCTCGGAAGCTCCTTAAAGTAAGCGGAGATCGGCGATCGTGAAATATAAACAGGGCGAGGATCATATCGATAATCACACGATTAATCATGATTAATGCGCGCAGCATTAGCTGGAGGCGGATGAAAAATACTAGTCCTCAGTACCCGGATAGTGAGGACGAGGGGGGCGGGAAAATCCTTACCTGGATGAACCGGTGCTTTAGTCCCTTTCGAGAGACTAAAGATGCGCGTAGGTCCTCGTGAGTCCGAGGGTCGCGAGCACTAGGAGAGCGTCGATCAAGCCGGGGTCCCGGGCGAAACTTATCAAATCACAGAATGTCGGTGGTAGCGGTCGCACGTGAGCGCGTTAATCACAAAATATGGCACACTGTTCCTCGGGTCCATCGTTCGGCGCGCACACACACACACACACACAACGCGTGACCGCTCGTCTCGAGAGTTGGTCTTTGGATACCGAGAGGGTGGCGGACGTAGGGCCCGACTTAGGAGCCCCGGGTCCTGGTGTCGGCCAATGTCGGCGATACCTCGGGGTGAAATAGAGCGGAGCTAGGTGAGAGAGACTACGAGGACGAGTCTCCCGCGCGGCCGTTGTTGTCGTCGGAGGAAAAAACTCTGTCGGCCGCTGCTGCAGCGGCACCAGCAGCAGCAGCAGCAGCAACAGCAGCGCACGCACGATTTCTCTCTCACTCACTCTCTCTCTCTCTCTCTCTCTCCCTTTTTTCTTTCACTCTCTCGCTCTGTCTGGCGCGTTTACTCTTGCTGGCTCACTTACTCACTCTCCCCTCACACGCGTACGCGCGCGCGTGTACAATTGCGTTCTGTGAGTGGTGCGCTCGCGAAACTCTCGATACACTCTTTTCTTCTCTTCCATTCCCTACCTCCGTCTCGCTCGCTCTCTCGTCGACTTAGTTGTCGTTGTCGTCGCGGCTGCTCTAGGTGGTCGAATATCGCGCGCACACCAAAGACTCCAGCGGGAGATAGAGAGAGAGAAAGAGAGTGAGAGAGAGAGTAATGGAAAAGGGACCCTGAGACCCAGGCACTGAGCGAGCAAGAGAGAGAGAGAGAGAGAGAGAGAGCGGGAGAGCGTGCGCGAGCTCGCCTGCCAGTGAGAGGGAGTGAGTGAGTGAGGGAGAGAGAGAGAGAGAGAGAGAGCGCCTGTGAAAAGAGCAGGACTGAAAGAAAGAAGGTGGGAGGAGGGCAGTACGCTCCGTCTCTCTTTTCCTTCTCCGCCCCTTCTCCTCATGCATCCTCCTCCACCACCTCCACCTCCTCCGCCCCCCACCTTTTCCAGCTCTTTTCTTTTTCTTCGGCGCACTCTCTCTCTCTCTCCCTCTCTCTCTCTCTCACTCCCTCTCGCTTTTTCCCTCCCCGACCTAGGCTCTTTCCCTCCCTCCCAAGGCGAGATTCCTCCAGTTCTTCTTCCCTCTCTCATTCAATTTTTCCATCCTACTATATCTGAGACTTGCGAAATACTGCGTGGGCTGCTCAACTACGATTTAGACCATTTTTTCGGCTCCCCCGCCGATAATTTTCCGCATTTCCCGGGATCGGAACTCTCCGACTCTCGTTCCCCTCGGCCCGCCGGTCGCCTAATGCAATTCGTCAATTATCTCAGAAACGCGATCCTGGGATGCCCTCGAATTTCTATTCCTCATCGATTTCGCATTAATGGCACGTATCGGTAGGCGGAAGGTCATAGGGCGCATCGGTATCGGACCATTGACCTAAAGCAAACCCATTGAGTGCCGGCGCACCTACGCCTTTTTCCGCGCGAAAAGAGCGACTTCCCGCGACGTGTATACACGACGAAGAGTCTAAGGCGCCGGGAGGGACAGAGACAGAGGGACGGGGCTCGTCCTCGATCGCAATTGGCTAAGCCGGGAGTCAAGATAGCGGGGGAACCGCGAAGGTCCGAAGGTACGCGATGTACGTACTCTCTCTCTCTCTCTCTCTCTCTCTCTCTCATTCCCTCCTCCTCGACACTCTATCAGCCTCCCTCCCTCCCAACCGCCCTCGCTCTTTCACTCGTTCCCTCCCGCGCTATCCCTCATGTATATCAGTCGTCATTTTTTCAATGCAAGAGTGCGTATATGCCTGAGCATGCACCTACACTATTGATATTTGTGCTTCTCTCGAGGAGGAGCATTTTTTCGCAGACGATTTCCGAGCTGCAAGAAAATCGTCATTCAATGATCTCATGCAGAGGAGTAAATGCGATTATAATTCGACGAGCCCTTTTCACTTAATATCTCTTCGATATTTACCGGTATCCCTTCCCGCACCTACTCGCAACCGCCGATATCACCTATTTACTTTATTTACATTGCGTGTATTGTTTATGATACACATTCTTATGCGACTGGCATTTTTGTCTTTCGATGCCATTTCTTTTCGCATGTAAATACTCGCAATATCAACGATTTTTTTATCTACTTAGCATTTATTATTCGTTTCATTTCGAGAGAACGTTAAAATAAGAGTTTCCCTATGATTTTCTGGACGAGGATGGGGGCAACAATTTTCACCTACATTTCTATTCGTTTTATAAGCATTCTTCAACAGCTTTTCCCATGAATCTTATTTTTTTCCCCCATCATTCAGCTGCCCTCCTGATTTACCTATGCCATTTGATTTATCCATTTATCCGTGATTATGTATATGTATATACATATATACGTATATACGTACGAAAAGGTATATATCACAACGCCCTTACATACGTTTCACTGTGAACATTTGAGCAAGATATGCACGTACTTTATATTACGTATATCTTATCCGCATTACTGTTTTTTTTTTTCGCTAATACGTCAAGTGTGCACCTTTAGTCCGTACCTTATTTTTATTAGCTTATCTCTATATATTTCTTTCGTAATGCAGGTTTGCTTATTCGTTTTTCGTTGTTCCGTTTATAATTATGAGCATTGCCATATGTTAGATTAGGCCTTTAATTCATGAAATTATGAGCTCAGCTAGAGCAGAGGCTAGTTCGTTCTCAACCTTTTGCCCAGTACTTGAAAATATTATATATTTAAATAAAAAAATAAGAATCTGCCCTTTTCTATGAATGAAACAAGTCGAAACACGTCGGAGGACGCCGATAGAAAAGAAAAGTATCGAAGGCATTTCATCACCGGCGTGCAACTGTCAAACGTTGGAAACAATAAATCCGATATCGTTACGCAAGCCCGTTATTACACGACTTCGAAAAATCTGTACATCTGTCCTATGAGAGCCCATGATGTACGTTCATTCCCATATACGCGTACATTACATACATACGTAAATATATATATAGTGGAGCATGCAAATAGATGTACAGATGCGCAAATACTTAAGAAAGCCGATTCCCGCGATTCGGCAGAACGGGAAGCGCATAAGCGACACAAGCTTTTGTGCGTGCATTAGACAAAGAGGAGACGTAGAGAGGGCGGAGAGAGAGATGGAGAGTGAGAGAAAGAGAGAGAGCGGGAATCAGTGTGAAGGTAAAAGAGATGGGATGGGACTCGCGGAGGTGGGGTTGCACTCCTAGACCTCTATAAGTCTCTCTCTCTCTCTCTCTCTCTCTCTCTCTCTTTCTCTCTCTCTCCTTCTCTCTCTCTATCTCTCAGTGCATCTGACTAGTGCGCGCGCGTATTCACGTATGCAGCAGACCTCAGGACGCGAGAGGAAGGTCGAGGTTAAGACACCCACGTCGGAGTTCCACAACCTCTGTGGCGGCGGTGGCGACTGCGGCGGCAACGGCAGCAGCAGCACCAGCAGCACCAGCAGCACCAGCAGCAGCAGCAGCAGCAGCCGCAGCAGCGTCTCCCGACACGGAAGTCATGGCACACTGACGCCGGGAATTTCGGCTAGTAGGACCGGGCCCGGCCCGGGGCCAATAACCGACCTTTTCAGCTTCCCCTCCCCCCCAGAAGAGAGCGAAAGTGGGAGAGCGAGCAGCTGGGTCCGCGAAAAAAAGAAGGTAAAGAGAGTGAGAGAGCGCGAAGGACGAGAGGCAGGAGAGAAGACGCGAGTATCCCGCTTAAATTTCGGTACCCGTTGCGTCACGACGCGTAACTCGTGACGTAGGAGGAAGAGAAGGAGGAGATGGTGGAGGTAGAGGAGGAGGTGGAGGAGGAGGTGGAGGATGAGGAGGAGCGGCAACGTCAGCGGCGGCGATGGCAACAGCAGCAGCAGCAGCAGCAGGAAGAAGAAGAAAAAAAATCCGCTGCTCTTGTGACCCAGTGTGCAAACTCTTTCTTCTTTATTCACCGGCTGCTTTATTCGCTCTCTCTTTTTTCGGTTGCCCGCCAACTGACTTCCACACTCACTTATCGGCTTTATTTACTTTTATTAGCCTTGGATCTTGCCAAATCCCTAATGCACTCTCATTACCTTCCCTTCCTTTCTCTTTCCTTTATTATTTATTCGACACCGGTTTTATTTTTCCGATCTATTTTTCTACTTATTCTTTTTATTCGTTCCTATTTCTTTGACTTCGGGCTGCAAATGCATTTCTCTAAAACTATTCAGTTGACAATGGCTCTGTTTAAGGTCATTTTTGTCATATTGGTCATTGAAATTACTCGTCAGGCATAACATATAACATATATTTATCAAGATTGGATTAACGCAATCACCGAGTTATGTGAAAAGAAAAGGCAAGAAAAGAAAATATATCTAAAGAAAAGAAAATATTTCGAGCTCTGATAATTTTCGTAAAATTCTTAATATTGCTTGCTGGTCAATAAGAGATAGATAATTGATCTATGGAAATACTTTACCGATGTGCAAGTCGATTTTGTGGAAAAATTTCAATTGATCATTAAGCGGGGGATGGGGAGTTGAATGGGAAAATAAGCGAACCCGAGACTTGACCCGAAAACCACTGACAATTAACATTAAGTCGTTAGGGAACTGTAAAATATAATTTAATATCGAATAGAAAAGAAGTCATTGATTTAAGATCATATACATGTTGACGTATCTCATAGAAGCTCAAACACATTGTGCACAATGTATTTATTTTTTATTCTCCTCCATGCGAATATAGCTTTTACTGCTTGCGCGCTCGCGCTTTGTATGAAATGAGAGATAGAACAAGAAAGACAGAGAGAGAGAGAGAGAGAGAGAGAGAGAGAGAGAGAGAGAGAGAGTTAAATAGAGATAGATAGATACGGAGTGAGAGAGAGAGCAGAACCGGTTCTGAATTAGCAAGATTATAAAAGTAATTACACAGGCGCATATCCTGACAGACGCTTTCTCTCTCTCTCTCTCTCTCATTTTGCCCCTCTACCGTTCTCTCAAGATTTCACGAGATTAAACGTACGCGAATTTTTCTCCTCCCCCTCAGCGGGAGGATAGTCGGTGAAGCAAAAGAACTGAGGAGCAACGAAGATGCGATAATGAAAATGAGAAAGAGCGAGTGAAATGCGAGAGGGTCCACGAAGAAAGATTGAAAGAGAGAGAGCGAGAGAGAGAGAGAGAGAGAGGGTGAGAGAGGTAAGAGAAGGCAGCGATGGCGGTGAAGGTGGAGGAGGTTGGAGAAGGTTGGAGGAGGCAAAAGTACGTGTCTATAGCGGCATGTAGTCATGTTTCTTACAGCGAGATTTCAGAGTCTGCGCTCGAGTTCCTCGAGGATATTCACCCACGCATACGCCGAGAAAATGATGATGATGATGCCGACGCTTGGCGAGACTCCTCCACTCGCGCACACCACGTATTAGCGGTCACTTGGCTCCCTCTCTCTCTCTCTCTCTCTCTCTCTCTCTCTCACCGCGTGCTATCCCAGCTGTTGGTTATTGCCCTCTTTGAATCCTATGAACTTGGAGCGCGGGAAGAGCAAGAGAAAAATAGAGGAAGCTTTTTATGCCCGACACGCGAGATAATTAGAAGCATTCACTAGACGCGATCTTTTAACATTTCATTTTGGTCTTTTTGTTTTTCTGTTTTTTTTTTTTTTTTTTTTTTTTAAATATATTACTAGTGGGAGGAGGGCATTTTTTCCCTTCTTTCCCTTAGGTCGGAATGCAAAGAAGTATCTGTTATTTCGTGCAGCTCAATTGGTGATTCTGTCTGAATCATCGATCCCTCGGATTCCTAATAAAAATCCCTTAAATTTTATCCCTTTCTCTATTCATCTCCGTGTGACTACTTGATTTAGTTTTACTCATCCGTATACCTCGACATATTCTAAAGCCTCTCCAATAATCCATTATCTATCCCCTATTATGCACGACACGCATTTCATTTTTACAAGTACTTTGTGAACTTTATGGAATTCCTTCAGAAAATTTATATAATTTGACGAGGTTCGTATTTATTTCTAAATTCTTTCTCTATCGCGTCTCGATGATAAAAGTTTATGCAATCGGTGGTAGCTTTTATTCATACAATATAATGATATAGTTCGAGAGAAAGAGCGTGCGAGCATGCGCGCGCGTGTGCCCGATAGAGCAAGGGAGAGCGAGAGAGGGATGGAGACGGAGCGAGAAGGAGATTACGAATCAATAAAATCTGATCGTGAACAGATTTTGCACGTTTACATGCTCTGGGTATGAAGCGATCGGTATCGGCTTCACTCCGTACCGAGGCTTTAATTGAAAGTTAATCATCACAAGTGACGGAGGTTGAGTTGAAATTAATCAATTAGCGACTTCAATAATAAAACTTTGCTCAGCATAACTTTTATTTGTAAATTTTATTTCATTAAATGCGATTGAGATAATGATTTATGACTTGATCTAATTTTACAATATCTCCTTTTCATATAAAGCTCCGAGGTAATTCCATTTCGAGCATAGGACATTCGATTTTAATTGTAACGACAGAGTAAAAACAAAACAAAACCGAATTTTCTATTTTAAATAAAATTCACCCGAGTCGAGAATCCTTGTTTTTTTTCTTTTTTTTTTTAAACTTTTTACTTGAACGAATGAACAAATGCGAATCTTGCTTCGGATTATTCTTGATCGTTAAAGGGCTCTTTATAATAAGGGACGATAATGTTTACGCGACAGAGTCGATTTTCCAAAATAGATTTGCGAAATCGACAGTTTCTCCTAGAAGTGAGGCAAGCCTTTGAATTCAGTAATACCCGAGCCATTTTTAAATACAATATAACAATATCTGCCGCTCCGGGCTTTTAAATACATAATTTCAAAACATTCAATTATTGAATTAAAATTTCGAAGGATTGAAATTTCGTCGCGACCGCCGTCGGGTGAAAAGAGCATTCGACATTAAAAATTATATAAATTCAATTACCGTACGGGCAAATTAAATGTAAGCTTCATCTCCGCGAGTCTTACGAAAATAATTAAAGCGCGTCGATTTCACATATCAATCGCGTTTATAACATACTTTCTTTTATTTGGCTTGGCTTATTGAGGTCAATGCGATTATTTATTATTAACGCGAGTGTAAAACAAAACAGAAAAAAAAACGACGAGAAAAGAAAGAGAATAGACACGCATACATGCGAACACGGTGAGAGGAAAAAAAAGAAGTGACCGAGCGATTAAAAGAAAAGAAGAAAAGAAGAAGAAGAAGAAGAAGAAGAAGAAGAAGAAGAAGAAGAAGCAGAAGAAAAATATATAAGGAAAAAAAAGACTCTCGCCCCGGTGATACACTTTCGAAGAATTTATCCTTATCGGCGGAAAGAGAAAAAACGTGTGTGTTTGTGCGCGCGCGCGTGAGTACAAGAGAGCGTATTGAAAGAGTCTGAAGAAAAGGGCGATTATTTTTTCCCGGCGACATTGGCCGTTGCTCTCCGCGTCTCCTGACCCAGATTCCTAAAATCGCGGCTGCTTTTTTCCTCCTCCCGGTCCTCCCCGTCCCGCGAATCTTTCTCTATCCCTCGACCGCTCGATCACCCCACCCGGTCCTCGTCACCGTCCCACCGCCACACCTTACGCTCTCAGCGTGCGCCGCGTTTTTTTTTTTTTTTTGTTTTGTTTTGTTTTGTTTATATATCTCCGTCCGCCCTTTTGCTGCCCCCTCCCGCAACGTCAAGTTGGCTCCCCACCGACGCTCCAATGAAACCCTCCTCCCGCCACCGCCGCCACGGTCGCCGCCGTCAAGCGGGGGCCGCGCCAAACCTGACCTACGACTACTTCGGCGGACGTTTTTACCGAGCCCCCGCGCGTTCTATTTCGCGTATCGCGAATTTTAGCATCGCGCCGAGGAAAAAGGAAGAGGGGCGCCTCGGCCTCGTGGTAGGGAGGGACAAAGAAAGGCTCCGGGTACTTCGATTGAAATAAGCTTTCTTTCTTAGAAGAGTGATTTAATGCTTTTTCGTCGGAATTTATTTCTTGCGAATGACGGTCTTTTTTGTACGAAGCTCCCTTTATGGTACATTAAATTTTTGCAAAACACACCTTTCTTTACACTTTAAATATAGCTTGGAGGTATGTTTTTAGGCTGACAGCTTTTCGAAAGGATATTTTTACCTTAACTATTCTCTTTGTCCAATAGTGCACTATTTTTTTGCGTTTTATTCTTTCCCTTTCATTTCTTTTTTTTTCTTTTTTCTTTCTTTTTTTTTTTCTTTCTCTTCATTACCACTCGTTTTATTGTACCTCCTCTACTCATTCTATTTTGCCTTTACTTTTCTTTTCATTTCCCATCATTCGAGCCCATCCCCTCCCTCCTATTTCCGTTATTAAACCAATAATAATAATAATAATAATAATAATAATAATAATCATCATCATCATCATAACAACAACAACAACAACAACAACAACAATAGTAATAATAATAATAATAATCATAATTGCAATAATAATAGCAATAATATTAATAATAGTAATAATAATAGTAAGTACTATCCCAATAATAATGTTCATTATTTGCAGACAATAATCGAGTTGGATTTCGTTTGAGCGAAGTTCTTTAGTTTCTGGGGCGCTGTTAAGCTCGCTCTGATTTACAATGATAATGAAAAAAAGCAGTGACCGATTACGTGTTAAACATTAGCCTTGAGTGACTGTGCGAAAAGTCTTTGCCTTGGGAGTGCGAAAACAAGGCACGAAAATAGCGATTTTTCGCTGGGCCAACGTCATCGTTTCCCCTTAAAAACCGAAAAGCGCAGACGAGAACGAAATCAGCCTCCGTAGGCCTCGCGTCTCGCATTTTTCCCGATTCCGCTCTTACCCGTGCCCCCGTGCCGCTGTACCCACCGCCGCCGCCTCCACCGCTCCCTTAGCGCGAGTCACTCTCTCCCTCTTTTTCTCGCTCCACGCTTTTGCCTTTCGATTTTGCAAACTTATATTTAGAAGGGCAACGATCTTTTGCGCGTCTGCTCTCGGTCGCCAGTGAAGAAAGAGTGCACGAACGAATGGGAGCGAGCGAGTGAGCAAGCGAGCGGTCGGGCGGGCGGGCGACCAACAGAGAGAGAGAGAGAGAGAGAGAGAGAGAGAGAGAGAGAGAGAGAGAGAGGGTGATGAGAGTGGCGGAGGACGGGAGGGAGGGAGGGAGGGAGGGAGAAAGAGGGCACAAGATGCATGTGTGCGGTGAGCAGCAGCGGGAGTTGCGCCGTTGCGCGCCGGATGCCGCGTTGTGCGCCCGTTTTGAATTTATTATACGAGATGGCGCGGAGCCGAGCGCGAAATTTCGATGTCGGCGTGCGCTCCCCAAGGCTTCGATCCTCCGCTTCGATCCTCCGCTTCGATCCTCGGCTTCGATCCTCCGACTCGATCCAATAATCGACTCTCATGACTCGCGATCCTCAGTCAAGGGCCGGGGCATTTCTATTATTCCACTATCGGATTCGTACTTTATTAAGAAAGCGGTGTTTATGCGGCCTGGCCTACCTGGCCGCTCTGCTCTTATGCTCTTATTGTGGCTCGACGAACGGCACGGCCTCACTCCAATTAATAAACTCCTTACGGTAAAATCCATCGGCTATTAGTGAGCGCGAAAAGTGAGCGAAGCCGCGAGAATGAAAAAAAAAAAGCGAGCCCCGCCGGCCGAGTCGAGTCTCTCGAATAAATTCCTCCGATTGGGTAAAGTGGCAGAGAGAGAGAGAGAGAGAGAGAGACACACACACAGAGAGAGAGAGAGAGAGAGAGAGAGAGAGAGAGAGTGAGCGGGAGAGTGAGTGATTGAGCCGAGGAATGAGTCTGAAAAAATGAGGGAAAAAAGTAAAGAGAGGCGATAAATATGCCGTGACTCGGTCTCTATTGGCCTAATGATAAAAATGCTTTCGACGTAACGGGCGCAAATGTAATGTCGCTCGGACGCATCGGAAAATAGTCGGGTGGAGTGAAAAGATGGTCCACTCGGCTCGATGTCCAACACGGCTGACGTACGTGCTTTCACGGTGGCGGGAATGGGGCAGGGGCCGGGGCAGGGGCCGGAGGACTGGAGCCTCTAGCCTGCAACGGAGAAAGGGACGTAAAGAGCGAGAGAGAGAGATAGAGAGAGAGAGAGAGAGAGAGAGAGAGATCCGTCTGGACGCAGCCTCTCTTGTCCTTCCGCCGACTCGCAATCTTATCGAAGTTACGGGATGAGTTTGCTCGGCTGTGGCGGGCCTCCAGTGGGGCCGTCGATCCGCTGGAGTCAACGAACGATAAAAAAAACGTCGCGCCCGCGCTATTCCCCGCGCAAACAAAGAATAAACCTCGGCGCATACGTATGAGCGTAACGTAGTCGTCGTCGCCGCCGACGACGCTGCCTCCTCCTTCTGCGTGTATGCATGTGCGTGCGCTTGGGGTAGGTCACGGCGAAACCGCGTGTGCTAAGAGAGACGGAGCGAGAAGATGGCAGCGACGGAGAAGGAGGAGTCGGAGGAGAAGGAGGAAGAAGAAGAAGAAGAAGCAGAAGAAGACGACGCGGAGGAGTAGAAGAAAGGCGCTGAGGGCCTAACGCTGAATAAGAGGACGGGGCATGCATTACGAGTGTGAGAGGAGGGGGGGTGCGTGGTGAAGGAGAGTAGCGGTGTTAAGGGTGGAGCACACTTGTTATTTTTTTTCTTTTCTTTTCTATTCTTTTCTTTTCTTTTCTTTCATTCGAAAACGCTTTATGCCATTATGGTTTTATTGCTCTTTGTTCGCCGGCGGCTTTTCAATAAAAAGACCACTTTACGGCCGAGGCCTCATCCTATGCATGCATTTCCAGTCGCGAGTCTAGTTTTTATTTCGCTTCAATGAGTTCATTTGAAAAAGCTTTGACTCTTCCTTGGATACGAGCCCAATGATCCTCTTACGAGTGGCAACTGTATTTTTAATGAGAGTACTTTTTGCGCGGATACCTTTTTTCAATTAATCGATAAAGATGTTACGAGGCGAAAGAAGTTTTAATTTACTTCAGGAATGCGAGGTTTTTATTTTGTTTTTTTTTTCTTTTGTTTTTTTTTTCTTTTTGGCTTTTTCACCTAACGGCTCCGCAGCCAGTAATTTCAAATTTCCGCGGAAAATATAATCTGCCACGATAAAGCGGTTAAATAGATAATTTACATATATATTGTTAATTAAAGGATCGAGGAGAAAATTTCAGTCCATTCTTAAGATTGTAAGTAGGCAGGCACCACCGATTCCATACGGCCAAGCTCGTACGGGACGTAACGTGGGACGTAACGCGAAAACGTGAAAACGTGAAAACGTGAAAATATGAAAGTAAGCCATAAAGGTCTCGTAATCGAAAGACTCGAACGTCCCTCTCAGGATCGTGCTCATCGATAAAACGAAATTACCCAGGTATTAATTACCATTTATCCATTTCCCGTTACAAAGTAAGTACATCTTTCGTCGATCGAACGAGACGCTGAAAATAAGTTCTCTCGGAATGCTCTAAGATTTTAAGTCAATATGCGTTGGCGAGTAAAAAAAGTCAAGAAGAGAGAGACAGTAGCTCGCCAAGTTCGGTTGGAAGGATGGGGAGGGGGATAGCGCGAGGGAGAAAGACATTGAGAGAGAGAGAGAGAGAGAGAGAGGTGGACAGGATTACCCCTTGTCCAGTGAGCGAAAGAAGTATGACCGAGAGCGTGCACAGCCGACATATATTTCAGAAAAAGAGCCGGTTCCCCTCTCCCGGCCTCCCTCCTTTCTGATTCGTTCGTGCGAATTTTTTTTTTTATTTTTTTTAACAACAACCTCGGCCCATTTCATTAAGTCGCAGGGACATAATGGGAGAGCTGATAGTGAAATTTCATTGATCGAGGTGCACTCCGGAAACAATGAAATCGAGAGCTTTCGATCGAGCGGATTTTTGCATTCTCCCCCGCTCGCCACTACCCCTCTTTCATATAACCGTCCATTTCTCTCTCTCTCTCTCTCTCTCTCTCTCTCTCGCTCTCTCTGCCTTTTTCATAGTAAATTACGAGGCTACGGGCGGTCGTTATTATTGCGGCCGATCATGCAATGTTGAAAGTATTGGAAAAGCGGAAGAAACAATAACCGAGAGAAAAAAGAAGGGTCCGGGGAGGTTATGATAGCGCGTCTCGGTCGAACGTAACGACCGGCTGTCACGGAACCGCTTTCTTAGAGGAGAGAAAAGGAAAGAAGAAGAAGAAGCAGAAGAAGAAGAAGAAGAAGAAGAAAAAGAAGAATAAGAAGAACAGACGGAGGGGCGGGGGGAGGGGGAGATCGTCGAGCGGTCCTCGGTTCGACGGGCAGAGTAAGAGGGGGGGGTAGGAGGGGTGAACGCATCGCAAGTTGATGCTTGAGAAATTTTCGACCTATGCTGAATGATGAGGCTGCCAAGAGTGACGTGACACAGGCGCCAGAGCTTGATGGATGCTCATCTCGAACGGCGAGTTCCAAGCTCCCGGGACGTAGGGAACTCGTGTACCGTATCGTGCTTCTGTGTCGTCAGCTCGAGCCCTCCACCCCGCCTATACTTAATCAAAGGGAACGGGCGCAAACCCCGTAACTTTGAGCTATTACCTTACTTACTTACTTGCTTGCTTACTTACTTACTTACTTTCTTACTTACTCACTTACTCACTTACATACTCACTCGCTCACTCACCTACACATCCGAATCGATTGGATTTTTACTATCAATGATATTGGCCTCCCGGGGAAAAGTTATCTTATAAATTGTACTATTCCTATCTCGGGGACTCGAGACGAAGCTCCTAATATTGCTATTATCGAGTCGCCATAGTTATTTTAATGCTCGGATGCATTAAAGGTGACTATTTGGCAATGTAAGCAAGAGCTCCCGACTTGGAATGATTGCGGGGAGTTGCAGATTGCAGTGAGGGGAGTATCTAGGGCACGCCCGAGATGAATTGGCGAGACGCGAGTTTCGGCTCGGGGAGCCGTTGCAGCCGCCGGGGACGAACGAAATGTCCTCCGGCTGGATGCGAGGGGCGGAGGATCACATCGACCTCGAGGCCAAAGGACCGTCCTGAAGGAGCTCCGCGAGACAATGTGCCCCGTGCGCATACGTAATCCCGATTCCCCGCTCCTTTTTTCGAGGAAAGATTTTTTTTCCGTCCACCCCTCGATGCCAATCGGCCGAGAGCCGGTTCCGACTTCCTCTCCTCTCCTTTCCTCTCCTCTCATATCCTCCCCGCTCCGTTCCGCTCCTTCCTTCCTTCCTTCCTTCCTTCCCGCTTGGCTCTCAGATTTTACTCTCGAGCAGATGGCTCGGTAGATGCTGCTGACTCGCGGCGGCCAAAACAAAAAAGACCGCCGCGTCGTTTTATTTATATTGCAAATCATAGCGCGCTTTGTACTTCCCTTCTTTTAATTAGGACTCGAGAGGGCGCGGCGCACAGGGATACGTATTTACCGTTCCTTTTCCGAGCTCGGCTAACCTGACCGCCCTCTTATTGACCCCGGTGGTCCAGATGTCAATGGTCGACTCGCGGATTCGACCAACATTGTTGCCTTACACTGTTCCGTCGAATGCAGATTGAATTCAAAGGCCATTTAATACTAGATAACTTTACGAAATATCTTTGGCTCGCGAATTTTGCCGGCCGACGTAGAGCGTATGAGATTCCGGTGGAAAAACGTGTGAGGCAGGTCGTGAAAGTGTAGGGGCCAGCCGGCCGAGAGAAGGGGGTAGGGTTGCGATGAAGTGGGATGCGTGCCGGTTGATCCGTTTGAAAGGAAGTCGGGGGAAAAAATTCATTTGAATCCGTGGCAGGAGATTTTACGAAAGGGTTGCCCTATTCGGCCGATTTATGGGGGTAGGGGGGCAAATGGGAAGGGGAGGACTGGCGGTGGTGGTGATGGTGAAAAAAAAAAAAAAAAAAAAAAGTCGGAAGAGCCGCGAGCCGTATAATGAATGCTGCGAGGCGCCGAAATAATTGGATTTCAATTTCTGTTCCCGCAGTGACAAAAAACTCCCCCTCAGGGTCAATGAGTCCTAGTTGGTTTTGGAAATTAGTCCATGAAGGAGAGAATGCGACGTGTTTGGGTAACACCTTTTTTTGCGATTCTCACGTTCGCTCGTAATACACACACACACACACACACACACATACATACATACATACATACATACATATATATATATATATATATAGAGAGAGAGAGAGAGAGAGAGAGAGAGAGAGAGAGAGAGAGAGAGGAGGCCGTCGCTGACTCGGCATTATTTTTCTTTGCCATTTTGTTTCTGTCACATGGTTTTCTTTAGCAGCCGCTCCCGCCGATTGTTACCACCACCTATGCATCGCCTATATGTAATGCAGTATTTTCAATGGGATGAAAAGTCTTGATTAAACGATCGCGCCCATTTGTTGGGACAATGGAGATCGTCATTGTCCCACATCTTGTTACCTCCTCTTTATTCCTTAAGTTCATCCCCTCCCCCGACTTTTTTCAATTACCATATTATTATTTCGTTTTATTCATATTAACTGTGGAAATCTTTAGGACCGCCTGTATCGTGTTATGAACCAATGTAACGTATCACCTGCCCCCTCTCTTCTGTAAATATTTACTTTTCTACCGAAGCTATGAATATTGATTTTGCTTTTGCTTTTGCTTTTCTGTTTTTACAGACAAGATCTGAGCTCCGATTTGTCTTCGGCTGAGATAATAACGCGACATTCAAAGCCATTAATTCCTTGTGTTAGATTTGAGAACGGATTCCTGTCCGTTACTACTATCCCTACACTATAACAATATTAATAATATCAATATTAATAATCATAATGCATGGCGCTTGATTGAAAAAGGTAGGCACCAGAGCCGTGAAAACAAGTCATCACGTGGTTGAGTCAAAATTTTTATCTCCCTCCTTTGTGTGGCAATAGTCTTTTTCACTGCATGTTCTCGTTGTGTCAAAGTTTACCTACGGAAAAGTTGCTTTTAATTTTGCTTGAATAAGTTTCAGTTACAACGTTACTTGCATCCAATGCCGTGAATACTTTTCTCTTGTTTCGTTTCTGACTTAATTCAATAGGACGACGAGTTTCACTCGTAATTTAAAAACTTTGGCCCGGCAACTAAAACATAATGCGAAAGCTGCCTCACTTTCTCTCTCTCTCTCTCTCTCTCTCTCTATATATATATATATATATATATATATATATATATCTATCTCTATCTCACTGCATATATCCTCCCACCTCGTCTGTAGGAATGCGTATTTCGTTGTATTTTATTAAATAAAATACCGACGGTGATTAGATCGTCGGGATCGAGCGAACGATTTAGCGGCTGATTAAGAGCGGTACGTCGAATTCAATTTATTGCCAATATAAAAATAGTTATCGAATGACGGGAGGGTGGAGAAGGGGGGGGGAGGTATTCGACTGCAATCGAATGAGCTGTCAGATAGAGGAGAATATTGAAGTCGAAATAGATTTTAATTCTATAACTGTCCTCGGCGCAGAGTCGCAGCTTATCGCATAAGGGAGAAGGGAGAAGAAAAATAAAATTGTCTTGCTCGCGCAGAAGACGGGGACCGATGTGTTGTAATGATAGACTAATGGAGGCTCGGCCGCTCGGGCCTGAAGAAAAAACGCTCGCCCTCCCCCTATCCCCAGGAAATTGTCGAGCTTCCATGGAAGAGTTTCGCTTTTCGCGGTCGCGGTCGTTGGTCTCGCTCGGCACCTTTGTCCCCGGTGATGTCAATTTCGTTCTACACCGAGTACGACGTGGTGAGGTATCGGAGGGCCCCACTCCGGGAAAACGAATGTCCAAGCGTGTGGGATAGCTCGAGGTACTCCGACACTTCGTTCTCGCGGACGGCCTTTCTAGATAGCCGCCGTTTTCAAGACAACGCCCTCGTATGTGCGAAGTCGTGTGAAACTTCAACATGCCGAGGAAAGATTCGCTTGTTTCGCTCGTGTGAATTATTGTATATATATATATATATATATATATATATATACATACATACATATGTACGAAAGTAAAGCCGATACTTGTACGTGCGAGCCGGCGCCATGAGAAAATACCAATATCTGTATTCGGAACTCTAAGCTGACACTGAAATCCTTATTATTCCGAAAAAGGAGTAAATTTAACTCAATGGCCATAGATTTTACTGAGTCTCGAAGTGAAATTGTCATTTCTTTCATGCCCATACTTTGTATGAAAGGAGACCGTCACTACGCGATTGTTGATCGTTTACTTTTCCGATCTTACACGTCTTCACTTTTAACACAAAGGATTTATCGATCGGATTTATGACGGGGGCCGCGCATTACGAATCCCGCCCCTCATACATTTGCATTAATCGACTGGCATCGCTTGCTAGCGAAGCTTCGGCTAAAATCCGATGCTCGTATTTTTTTCCATTGGACTCGCAACGATTGCCGACGATACGTAAATCGATAAGGCAATCGGTTTCAAAAAAAATTCTTTCTCGACTCGAGTGAGGCGAGTTGTCGAGGCGGCGGGCGAATGCCGCGGGTCTGTACACGTAGTCGAAACAGCTAGTCGAAGAGGTCGGCAAAAAAGGTTATTCGGGTTACGGGGTTGAGGATGGTGGCGGAGAAGGAGGAGGAGCAGGAGGGGGAGGAGGAGGAGGAGGAGGAGGAGGAGGGGAGACGGTACGTAGCTCTAATATTAAGCTCGACGTCCCCCTTCCTTATCCCCTACCCCCTCGACCGCCCCGCTACGCTCGTCGTCCTTTATTCGTCCCGAGGACTCGTAGGCTAAATAAAAGGAACCGCAAAAACAAAAGAGCTTGGCTACTTAACGATACAAATTGTTGTTTCCCTGCTCAAGACAAGGTGGAAAATTTAAAAGTTTCCCGCTCGTCCGGGGCTTTATTTCTCCCTCCCCCTTTTTCCGTTTCCATCTCGTTTTTATTTTCTTTCGGTCTTCTTTTCCCTCGTGTACTTTTCCGTTCCCGAGAAGATAATAGCGCGGGGGGACGAGGGCGGGAGGGGCAGGAGGGGCAGGGGGGAAGCGCAGTGGAGCGCGCCGCGCGAATACTCATAAAACGAAATTCAATGTTCGTTAGCTCTGTTTTCTTTTACGCCGAGATAGAAACTTTTTCTTGCCAAATTGATAAACTTCTTTTTTAATGGCCTGGCAATTGCGCCCACTTATTCTAGCATTTAAGTCGTACTTCCCTGCCGCTTAAGAGTTTATTCAAACTAAAGTCGATTAAAGGGACCTGCTCTCATACCATATGCTCTTTACCTTACCTTACATATTATTTATTGCACGGACTTTTTTCTTTTTCTTTTTAATTTATATGCAATCGAGTAGTTTTGATAAACAACAGTTGTTAAAAATTTCCTAATGTCCTATATTACGTCGTATATATGTCGTAATATTATTGAGGTAATAGCAAATGTCAAATTTTATTAATTGTACTGAAAATTTATCCCACCAAAGCCGAATTAAAATCATACATAAAAGTTGCTAATTTCATTATCGCCATCATATATTACGTTTGCATAAATATGCGTAATTGTAATGGGATTATATTGAACTTATCCAAGCGTGTTCTTGTAAATGTAAAAGAAATTTGCTGCAAACCTGAAAAAAAAACGTGATCTCATCGAAAGCGCGTTCACGCAATGGGGGCAAAAACCTAACGCTGGCATAATAATAAAATTCGTTGCATCAGAGGAAGTTTCGACGGCATGTGATGTCCATCATGTAATTATGATCGACAATTATCACGTGTAACGCATTCGCATGTTCGAGGGAAGCTCTTACGAAAATTAGTAGATCAACATTATATATCAGAAAATTAATAATAGAAATTTTCGGCTACGCTTTGTAGCCTACTACTTACACTTTAAATTTATATATACATAAAATATAAATATATTCACACATATTATACACATAAATAAATATTATCATATTGACAATGCATAAAATTACTGCAGACAATGGAACAGCAAGAAAACAATTAAGGCATCATGCATAGAAAGCCGATGGCTGTCTCACTCGCAAATAATATTAAAGCTATGCGAGACTCGGCGACTTCCAAATTTACGTGGCAGAATAAAATGAGCACAAATTAACAATAACAACGATAATAACAACAGATACCGTTGACGATTAAAAATTGCATAAGCTGGCGAAAAAGGGTAAAAATAATAAGTATTCTAATCTGCCGAAAATATTGTGTGTATGTGTGTGTGTGTGTGTGTGTGTGTATATATATAAAAAAGGAAAAAAGAAAAAATAAATTTTGAGGAAAGTTAATCAGAGAGTGGAATTGAAAGAAATGTTTTTCCTTATATTTTCAAATTCATCTGCTTCGAGAATACATATCTCTTTGAATATTTCAGTTGAAATATTAGCCAGAAAAATTTCTTAGATTTTAATTACATTGTTCTGCTCGAGTATCAGTTAACGTACAATAATTTTTAAATATTCTGTAGTACGGCATGTCTAAATTATTATGTGAACCAAGAAAAACTTGCACGAACGTACTTTTAATTAAAATGAATTTCATTTATATTTGATTTTTAAATGTCCTTGGTACTGAGCTCAAGAGCGGATTTCTACATGAAAAATGAATTAAATTTTAATTATAAATGTACTTAATTTTCATGAAACTGATTATATTTATTGTAGTTTTATGTAAGCTTTAATAAAGAGAGAGAACAAAAAAATAAAACAAGGACGTAAATTATTAAAATGTTTAAACGGCGGAGGATATAGTTCAGATTCAAAAATAAACAAGACGAAGAAGAAGAAAAAGAAGAAGAAAAAGAAGAAGAAGAAGAAGAAGAAGAAGAAGAAGAAGAATATAAAGCCCAAATGAGTATATTCGTAAGTATGTATTTAATTGATGTTTTCGTGTGGCGACGTGTGAGGCAACGAATACCACCGGATTAAATATGATAAAAAAAACAATCGGTCGGAAGAATTTTCATTATTATAAATAAGATTATTATGAATTTATAAGGAATGTAAAAGATGTAAATTCAGACGGAGAGTCGGATAACTAGGGTTCTCCGCGTTCTCTGGCCGTCGTGCCGTGAATGTCGTGACGTAAAAGCTAATAGGACCAGAGAACTATTAAGAATAAAGCACGCGGATCTATTGAACGATCGTCGTGGAAAAGAAAGATCTGTTTTGACAAGGGCTCGTTAGCGCGAAGGCCGAGCATTCCGAAATCGCGGCCCGTGCGCGTTAGGAACTCGGAGCGTCCGGGGACCGCGACAAGGAGGCCGCGATCCAAGGCCGCAGCTATGGAAAATCAAAGAAAATAAATAAAAACGCAGGAACAACGTAGATAGAAGCAGCAGCACTAGCAGCAGCACTAGCAGGGAGTCGTAAATGAAACAAAATGTGAGAATGCGTTGCTGGCATGACTGGCAGGTAAATGTAAAACGAGAAGAAGAGGAAGAAGAAGAAGAAGAGAAGAAGGAGAAGAAGAAAAGTAAAAGAAAAGTAAAAGAAAAGAGCGAGAGGGAGGGTTTGGCACATATCAGGCTGAACATATCCGTCTAAGGGTTGAGTGTTCAACTCACTCGCTGCAGAGTGGACCAGCATTCCTCGAGGGTGCGCTCGTTGATGTTGGTCATGCCCCCGGCTCCGGCAGCTCCACCTCCTCCTCCTCCAGCTGAGTTCCCTACGAGGCCCGCGGCTCGGGACTGCGACCGGGACGAGAGAGACAGATACAGAGGAGATTCGCATTAGTTGGGATTTGCGTCTTTGATCTTGACCATCAGATATGTTTGGAACTCTGAGACCGACAACGCTTCGCACGCGCGCGCTCACGCTCACGCTCTCTCTCTCTCTCTCTCTCTCTCTCTCTCTCTCTCTCACTCACTCAGTCACTCACTGACTCACTTACTCGGTCGGTCTACCTCTTTCACTCTTCATCTTTCACTCAAGTACGCGCGCGCGCGTCTGTCGGTCGTTATATCGAAGTGACTGTGGCCGAGGGGCGTGAGCGGGAGGGGGGGGGTGCCGCATTACTTCTGAATTTCACAGCTCGTTTGTGATGCTGCGATTTGAGCGTGACGATACTTAATACCCCGTTTCCGTGCTTCGAGTCGCGAACTCGCGGCTGCTTGTCCGTGCATTCGACGGATGCTTAACGGGAGCTCCGCGGCGGGAGCTGGGGGGGAGTGGGGGGCTAATGTCATCTACACTTGGGTCTATAAAGTTATAATAATACCGTCGTAACTCCTCGGTCTCCGTTTTTTTCCACTTTAGCTTAACCGGACGAGCTGCAGATCGCTTTAACCTCACTAATATTATTTTATTACTTTATTGCTAATGCATTATATTCTCAATATCTTTCCTTCATTCCGTGTTTCCTTCCTTCCTTCGTCCATTCATTGCTTCCTCTTACACAAACATGCCGAGACGCTAATATCATTCGTCACGAACACTTGCCAATTTACTCGATTATTACGATCGCGTTCGACTTTATCTTTCTTTTTTCTTTTTTTTTTTTTCTTTCTTTTTTTCCTTTTTAAATTATTCTAATAACTTACGCGGTACCAAACGGTCTTATTTTGTGAAATTCACTGATCAGAAACTTTAAGTTTAATTAAAAATAATTAAAATCGAACAACCTTTTTTTAATTGTTCATTTATTTTATTTTTTTTATTTTATTTTTTTTCAACAAAAATATGTGTCAAGCTATAAACATTTGTGATTTCTTTGTCCGTACAGGAAACCGTGACCAATGTGCTTCTCCGTACTTGAGACTGAACAAACACACGCATACGGAAATACATATATATGCAACGTTTTCTTGGACGCGTGACGTATATTTTCACCGTAAAACATCTATTCCACCTACTATATCTTCTTAAAGACGTATAAATATGCAAACGTGCATATAACGTGTGGGCATGTTTATATATATATATATATATATATATATATATATATGCATATGCATGTATACGTGTATCTAGATGTTTGTAATGAACGCGCACGTGTCCCTGTATGCGAAAGTAAGCGTGGAGCACATAATCTGTATTGCGCAGGTCAAAAACCCCGACAAGCCCGCGCGAAGGAGACACTTGTACATTTACGAGGAGGGCATGTCCGTGTGCCCATGCGCACAAGGTAGTGTCTATGTAGTTTACGCCGGGAGATGCACTTCAGCCAAACCACGCTTACGCACCAATGTACGTGAGCGCGCTCTCACTTACGAATGTATATTTATACGCACGTACGCAAGTATCTAAGTATGAACGTATTTACGTATGCGTGTATTTATGAGATGCGTGGATCGCGAAAACGCGATTATACTTTGCATCCTGATACACTTACGCCGGATTTCAACAGTTGACCCGAGCAACATTTCAGTCCCCCCTCCCCTTTTTTTTTGTATCTTTTACTTAATCGTTATAAAGATAAATCTAACTATTTTTTCAGATTAAATATTTGTAAAAATGTTTCGAAACTAATTTAAATGAGTCAATTGAAGATATTTACTGTACGTTTCAATGTATTGTTACACTTACTTTTTGTCTTATTATAAAGTCAAATATATTAGAGATTGACGATGGTTAAGATAAAGCTAAACCATTCTTATTAATTAACATTTTTGGCCTTATAATATATAACACTTATAATAAATTATGGGAAATAGAACTCATGGAGTGCTACGGCAGAATTAATTCTTATAAAAAGGTATTTGATTATCTTGCTCTTCCGATGCTAAGGGTAGCGTTATATGAATTCAATATTCCTTCGTAGTTAGTAAGTATTTATTCGTATAAAAAGTCTTGCGTACTTTAGAGTTAAAGTAAAAGTAGTAGAAGAAAAAGAAGAAGATGATGAAGAAGAGTAGGAAGAAGAAAAACAAAAGAAAGAAGCTCACCTGTAGTTCGTTGACGAGCTTTTCGGTCAATGTCGCGTCATGTGAATCTTGACTGCCAGTGCCGGGACTGAGCATGGAATTCTGGGAATTTTGCTGTTGATTCCCAGGCACGTTCATGCCGGCAAGTGCCCCGTTCTGGCTGATGGAATTGGCCATATTCAGCGCTTGCTGCTGAAGATTCTGCGTGAGGTTCTGAGCCTGCTGGGCCAAGTTCTGGGTCAAGTTTTGAGCCTGCTGCTGCATCGTCTGCTGGCTGAGGCTCTGACTAAGGTTCTGGGCCTGCTGCTGCAACGTCTGAGTGAGATTCTGGGCCTGGCTCTGCATATTCTGCTGCAGGCTCTGGCTCGCCTGGCTAAGGTTTTGCGGCTGATTGAGCAGCTGCTGCTGCTGCTGGGGCGACAGGCTCGGCGTCAGACTCTGGGCCAGATTGTGCTGGAGGGTTTGGCCGAGGTTCTGTTGCATATTCTGGGTGAGAGCCTGGGTGAGGGCTTGACCTAGATTCTGATTTAGGGCCTGAGCCGCTTGGACAGCTTGGACAGCGAGTGACGGGCTCGGGGCTTGCGACATCGACTGCTGAGCCTGTACCTGTGCTTGAGCCTGGGCGAGGTTGTGCAAGCTCTGCGCCATACTCGAGGCGATAACGTTTTGCTGCTCGGCCTGTGGCGAAGGCGTCGTTGGCGCGGGCGAAGTCTGATGCTGTGGCCCCTGAGAATTTTGTCCGATAGACATTGCGTGCTGTTGCTGCTGCTGCTGCTGTTGTTGCTGCTGCTGTTGCTGTTGCTGTTGTTGTTGCTGCTGCTGCTGCTGCTGCTGTTGTTGCATCTGAGAGGCAGCGTTTTGTCCGATGGCACCATTTGCAGTATGCTGCACCTGTGTTGTATTGTTCTGCTGTTGCTGCTGCTGTTGTTGTTGTTGCTGCTGTTGTTGCTGCTGCTGCTGCTGCTGCTGCTGTTGCTGATTGAGCGGACTGTGCATGGCACTTTGCTGATTATGCTGATTCGGCTGCTGGGAATTTTGCAAGGGACTGTGTTGCATTCCCGGTGAGTGTTGCGGTGGTCCTCTCTGAGGCTGCTGCCAATAATCGGACATCTTGAAGACATGCTGACGTAGTGCGTGGAGGTTGGCCGCCGCGGCGGATACTGCCGAAGCTTGGACCTCCATAGGCTCCGGCTCTGGTGCGAGATCTG
Source organism: Ceratosolen fusciceps (assembly GCA_018883505.1). Lineage (NCBI taxonomy): Eukaryota > Metazoa > Arthropoda > Insecta > Hymenoptera > Agaonidae > Ceratosolen > Ceratosolen fusciceps. The sequence continues at coordinate 16,191,024 of RCIC01000002.1, read as the reverse complement.
CCTCGGGTGAGCTCGGCTCCTCGTCCTCGTCGTCGTCCTCCCGCTCGGTAATGTCCTCGTCCTCCTCGTTGTTGTTAATCTTCGCGGACCTGGCCGCGATGCCTCCGACGTTTCCTCCTCCTCCTCCTCCTCCTCCGCCTCCGCCTCCACCACCAGCAGCACCACTTTCTGCGCCGCCCCCACCTCCTTCTATCCCACCCCCCGAATCGCCAGAGTGGTGGTGATTCCCCGGATGATGCTGGGGATGATGCTGCAGGTGCTGATGGTGATGATAGGGCGGATGAGGGCGGACCTCCGGGGGATTTTGTAGAGGGTCAGGATTCTGCGGCTGATGGTGATGGTGCTGCGGTGGATGCTGCTCCAGGCCAAATTCTGATTGGGCTTGCGACTGGGCGCGTAGGTCCAGGGCCGCCGTCGCGTCCGAAATCTTGAGGCCTTCGCGAGAAGCCCGGGCTACCCCCTTCCGGCGCAGCTTGCTCGCTTTTTGGCACTCCTTTCGGTAAGCAGCTCGACGACGGGCGCACCTCCGCCTTTGCCGCCGTCACTCGTCTCGCGAGGTCTCGGCCTCACTCCGCCTTATTTTTAACGTCGTGGTCGAGCGAAGGGTGGCAAGCTCGGCTGCGACCTACGACTCCCCCTTGCCAGCGGCGTCAGTTTTTCACCTCCGCCGATGTCTCGCTCGTACGGCTTATCGATACTGCCTGGCTCATCAATACTCTATTCGGCAGTTACACCACCTACTTTTCTCTCTCCCTCTCTCCCTCTCGCTCTCTCTCTCTCTCTCTCTCTTACACGCACTCTTTTTCTCACTCACTCACTCACTCACTCACTCACTCTATCTATCTATCTATCTATCTATCTATCTATCTCTCACTCTCTATCTCTGTTCTTCAAAGGGCTCCTCTCACTTTCTCGATTACTGCTTATGGTTCTAACTACTCTTCGCTTCCCTTGCGTTCCTCCCTTCTTGTCTCCGTCTTCGTCCTTATTATGTACAAATACAGTAGTCGAGTCGTAATGTGTGTGTGTGTACTTGAGGATTGTCTGTTGAGTGTTTAGCTTGTGTGAGTATTATCATGCGCGACTTTTCTTCGATTGGATGTCCTCGCACTCGATGGAGGACAGCCCTATTATTTATCTTTCTTCTATCTATTTAAAATCTATACGTACACTTAAAATCAAGTTAAATTCAAGATTGCCCAGCCCGGACGGTGTAAACGAGATGAAGGTTCACGGACACTTTGACGTATTATTTGCCCGTATGATCGAGGAATTATTCTTCTTGTCTTGTGTTTGGTGATTGGTCTTGGAAGAATTCCGGATCGACTTTTAAGAATGACGGAGGAAAAAATAACTCCACGTTCCGTGTTGCCCTGAGTTTTTAAACCCCGTTATTCTTTTTATTTTATTAGTGTTGTGATTGCGATGCGACCTGCACTCCTCGCACTTCTCTCAGCGTCGAGTTCAAGTCATCAATTGCCTGTGTGTCGTTCCTGTCTCTGCGTGCCTGTGCCTCTGCCTCTGCCTGTGCGTGTAATTTTACGGAACGAGAGTATTTCTTCCCGGCGATGTCCTTTATTCCTCTTTAGTGATTCCTCGACATACGCTGTCAAAGTCCGTCGAGAACCCCTTCTCGAGAAAAATGCGACTCTAGTATTAATCTTGAAAGGGTTTTTATTTTTATTACTTTTTAATCAATTATCGATTACCGCGTCGTACCGATCGTCGATGGTAGTAGCTTTTTTTGTTTACTATCGTTTAATTAATATTGCACTTAGGTACACTTGTTTGTTGAACACACTGAAATATATACGTTTTCGGCGCGGGGTATCGATTATCTTCATTCGATTGCTTAATTCACTTCATCTCATCCTCCTTCTCCCCTCTCTGATCTTTCCTTCTTCTCATCGATGCTCCGAGATAACACGTTCGTACTTGCCGTGCTTCCTCTGATCTTCTTCAAACTCACTAATACTTCATCCCCTGAAATCTACTCAGTCTGCTACCCCGCTTCTAATCGTTATCCTGCCTATTTTTTTCTCCTCTTGTGCTCGTCTTCTGCTTTCTATTATTCTGCTTTTTTCGCTTCGTCCAGTCTTCCTCTCCTGTGCGGGAATAACTTGTTGTAACGCGTCTCCCGCCCGAAGCTGCAATCACACAGAAAAGAAAATATTGTCTTTAGCATTCAATGTTAAGCTCGCACCACAAAAAAAAAACAAAACAAAACAAAACAAAACAAAACAAAACAATGAATAAAATTAAATAAAATTAAATTAATTTAAAAGAAATGTCAATCGACACTAAATATTTTCTTTTTAATAAAAAGACTTTAATGATAGAAATAAAATAAAAAATGGGATCGGAAAATGCACAAATTTAAAATGACGTGGATATTAATAAGGGAGCAGGAATAAGGAAAATTGTCGGAACACGCGTTGTGATGCCATGGTTTTGATCATTTTTAATTTTCTTTAAGCGAGATGAGAAAGGCCACTTGTACTGTCCATTTATAGCCGCTAATTGTAGACGCAAGTTTGGATTGGCTTCGAGAATATATAACGCGCAATAAAATCATCGAAAATTCAATGAATTTCGGTGAGAATTACGGTCAAAATATCCTATTCAGTCGAATAATTCACGAACTCATTAGCGGCGAAAGTGTAACAATTTTTAAATTAATGCCCTTTTCATTAATACTAATATTTCTTTCTTTTACTATTCATTGGGAAGGCCGATAAAGTGAGCTCGGAGTATTTAGCATCGACAGCCGATAATTCACAGTAATTTCCGACCCGAGCATTGTATCGGCATCGCATAGCGACGCGAAAGAAGTAAAAAAATTTCTGGCACGTCACGCCGCGTGTAAAGAATAGACACACAAATGCAAAATGCATTAAACGGGAAAAAGTTGACATTCGTTTAGGAAATGAGATTTTTTTTTTTATTTCATTTATTATTATTTTTTTTTTTTTTTCATTTTTTTTTATAACGTCCCAGCCACTGTCGAGCGCGGCGAAAGCGCTCGCTGCTGTCATCCTGTATTTTTCAATTAAATATTGCATTCGATTGAAAATCTTGGGATGAAATTCCTTCGGATATGTAAGCATGTGGATATTTGAAAAGTTAAGCGATAAAGCATCGATTGACGCGGGACTTTAAAATTGTGAGAGAGAAATGTTTTCCAAAAACATTGGCTTTCCGTTGATTTTCTTTATTATTTTTATATTGAACCATCGATCGAACAATTACAACGATAGTACGGGGGCTGGATTATCCTCGCTATCCAAACTGACGAATACTTGCACAAACTTGTAAAGATATAGAAAAAAATAATGGCGTTTGCGCCGGTTAGAGAAGGATGAAGCGATTGTATGACTAAACAAGATACTTTCAACGGCCGCATCGCCATAAGCAGTTTGGCTTATTTTCGACGGATCATTCGAATTGATGAAAAACAAAAGTTCTCCCCCTACTGCGTGTTGTGCCCGCGCGGTGCACGGTCCTGTGCCCGGAGGAGAGACGTGTCGCGCGAGGAGCGGAACGTATATTGGAACATGTACTGGGATGGCTAGTAATAGAGGGGAAAATCCACCTTGAGGAAGGATAAATTCACCAGATTAACTGGAAGCAATGACAATAGTGAACTCGCGCACTTTGTAAGAATAGGTAAATAAATCAAAGGACACTTGTTCACTTGGCTCGCCGTTGCTACTGGTGAATACTTTCACATAATTTATGAAAAATCCTCGAAACTACACTTGGAATTTTTTCTAAGTGCGGCCAACTTTTCTTTTATAAACATTGCTTAAAAAGCCTCCTCAAGTCGTCACATCGAAGCACTGATTCATCCGTCACTGAAATTTGAAAAGTTCGAACGCCGCTTAGGCTAGATCTTATGTGCTTTCCAGTACTAATAATCCCGAGGATCCCCAACAGCAATAATTATAATAATAATTATACTAACGATGAAAGTACTGATAATTTTTTTTTTTTTTTTTTTTTTTTTATTATTTATTTATTTAATTTCTGCAATTGGCATCGGTTCGTTAGAGCAGAGCGATTCACTGAAATCTGAAGCCGAACCGGCAGCGGAAGATTTTTTCCAATAGTTGTTCTTGCGCTGCAGCGAGGGGGATCGCTTAAAGTGTTTGTCCGCACTGGTGTCGAGGTGAGCCCGGTACCCGGATTTCAAATACTGGTAAATCACTAATATCCTTCACTCGATGCAAGTCTCGCGAATCATTGTCAAAGCTAAAAAAATTCCAAGTGCAGCTATCGATGATCATCTTACTGGTTTTCGAATGACCGTCCCAGCTTCTCAATGCTCCAAGGATTCGTCCCGAAATAAATCCAAAGTCCAAGTCCACATATTGGCCGAATAATGCCTAACTCTTCCGTTACAAGGTTCGCAAAGAGTAGAAACTCTCGAGTCGAAATCGGTATGACGACGGCACAGGAGGCCGAATCTCTTTCTCTAGGTACGTGCTCAAGGGTGCGAGCGCCAAGACAGAACTGCTACTGCTTGCGCTCGAAGACGGCGATGGAGATGACGACGTCGATGATTACGACAACGACGATGACGACGACGACGACGACGACGACGACGACGACGGCGACGATGACTACGATTACGATGTTAGATGAAGGTTAGAGAAGAGAGCGAGAAAGGATATGTCCTTTTCCCTCTTCTCCGCGAGGTGTTCGAGTCCTTAACGGCCGAAGGAAGCGAACTGACTCTGCTCCGCGATTCCCGAGAAATGCTCTAAGTCCTTCTTCGGAGAAGGCTGGAGAAAGAGAGTGAGAGGGCAATAGTACGTGAGACGACGACGGAGTCAAAGCGATAGAGCGTGAGTAAGAGAGAGAGAGAGAGAGAGAGGGAGAGAAAGTGAGTGAGAAAGATGAGAGATCGGGGTTGAGAAAGCGAGGGAGAGTAAGAGTGAGAGTAAGTGGGTGAGAGGGATGAAGAAGACGATAGTCTGGTGGAGAGCGGCGCGCGGTGGTGGCGCGGCGCGTCTCAGACCGCGTGCGTCTGACTAAAAGCCACCCCCTTCGCATGTACCGCGGCGGTGCCTTAAAGAACCCGTGCCGGGTAGGGGCGTTGTCTTAGGTGATGCGCGGTCGCGAAATTTCTGCCCGACGCCGTTCTCTCTCTCCCGCCGCTGCCGCCGCCGCTGCCGCCGCCGCCGATGCCGCCGCCACCGCCGCCGCCGTCGTCGTCGTCGTCGTCGTCGTCGTCGTCGTCGTCGTCGTCGTCGTCGTCGTCGCCGTCGTCGCCGTCGTAGTCGTCGTCGTCGTCGTAGTCGTAGTCGTAGTCGTGGTCGACGCCGCCGCCGCCGCCGCCGCCGTCACCGCCTCCACCACCGCCAACGCCACCGCCGTCGCCGTTGTCTTACGCGCTCCTCCGCCGAAGGGGCTCGATTTTCCTCTCGCGTGCTCTATCTCTCCCTCTCTGTCTCGCTCTCCCTCTTAGGAGAAAACGGGGGTCTCCTCGCGAGGCTCACCCCCTTCGGCGGGGGCGCCCCAAGTCGCCCGAGGTCCGCGCTCTCCGTAAGCGGTCTCCGGTCTCTCCCGCGGTCTATCACGCTGGCGCGCCCCCGTACTTGCTAGGGAGACGCTAAAAACTGAAGGATGTCGGCCGGACAGGAGTTTTCGTGTCGCCCCTCCTCGAGCTGCTCCCACCATCGGCCGAGCCCCGAAGAAGCTACCCCCACGCAGGGGGTTGGGGCCGTCGCGCGCACTAAAGGAAAGAGGCTCGCCAGGGGTAAGGCTGTAATCGTCCTCTCCGAGGAGGTAAGATACCCCGCTTTAAGTGGGGGAGCCGTTACGCGGACCTGTGTGCGTCGGCGCGAAAGGAGGGTTGTAAGAACAGCGGCCAAGCTTTTACTCTCCCTTCCATCAAGCTCCCTACATTCTCCTTTTCCTGCCACCGCCGTGCCTCCTGAACGAAAGCCGAGCCTTTTCCCCTCGAGGCCTCCTTTGCCTCCTTTGCCTCCTTTCGCTCCGCTCTTCCCCCATCCAGCATACTTTACGTCAACCCCACTCTCCTTCGCACTGTCTATCTTCCGATCCCTCTCTACCCACTCTCTCTCTCTCTCTCTCTCTCTCTCTCTCTCTCTCCTTCACTTTTTTTTTTATTCGTGCGGGCTTCGGTTGACTTTTTAGCCTTAGCGCGTCAGACAAACTATTTGGTGCACAACTATTTCAGGAATCAAAGCCGATCGTCCGTCAATTCTTTTTATTCGTCCCTCACGACCGTCGGTCATTTCACCATAAAACTTCATTCGACTAAGCCAGGATTCGATTATTTCCCATAAAAGGGGATCCCTCGACTTTACAAAATACACCCTAATTATCGACTACTGATCACGAATTCTTCATACTTTAAAGAATAATTAGACACTTACTGTATTAACACTTGTCCATCGCTAATATTTATAATTCCATACTCTTCCAGAATGCAGATAAAATACTGTTTTAAAGGGGGGAAAAAGTGACAGGGTGGTATAGGCGATTCCTAAAAAGTTCCAAACTACACGTTCTGCTCGATATGAATCGGTAAGTAAGACTAATACGGAAAAAAGTGCGGCGAAGGGAACCGACGGCGAGCGTAGGCCTACCGTATGTAACACGTAAGGGGGTGTTCACCGAAGTTTTATTAAAAAAGAAGAGGGGGCCCTTCTTTTAAAAATGGCTTCTGCACTCGCGCTACGTACATAGGCACATCTACACGAGGAATAACACATGCGTGACTAACTTACAGCCGATCCAAATACTACATTGGGGGAGAGAAACTCAATAGTATTTTCTTTTTTCACCCCCATGTGCAATTTCTTTCCCCCTAGTTCGCCGCCATCCGAGGGAGATCAGGTTGAAAAAACTGTCGAGTTCTATGATTCGTCATCGTGCCGCTTTCATGCTTTGCGGCAACTATATTCTGCATGAATATCCTAGGCAATTTTCAATTGCACAACAATTTCTATCATACACTTAATGGCCTTTTGTCAATACCTTATTATCGCATTGCTATTATCATTTATTTGTAATTATCAATGACCGAATGGGCTACATCACGACCAGCTGTTACTTTTTTTCTCTTAGTCTATGTAAAAATAATAATAATGATGATGATGATGACGATGACGATGACGATGACGACGATGATGATAATGATAATGATGATGATGATGATGATGATGATGATGATGATAATGATAATAATAATAATAATAATAATAATAATAATGATAATGATGATGTAAGTATTAGTAAATAATAAATTCTCGCATTAATTAACGGAGAATGATTTGAAGATTGATCGATATCTTTCAGCACTTTCCTTCGTTTGAAAATTCTATTAATTATGCATACCTTTTTAAAGTCAGATACATGTAAATACAATCAAGATATACAATAGCAATTAGTGTGAGCAAGCCGGTTATCTTATAGAGTCTATAATGCTTAGGGCAGAGCCTTGTTTGTACAGAGAAATATCTAGTTTATATTGAGGGAGAGAGAGAGAGAGAGAGAGAGAGAGAGAGAGAGAGAGAGAGGTGAGAGAGCATGGGTGGACAGAAGAGAGGTATATAATGTAATTGAAGAAACGTTGATCATTTGGTGACCGAGCAGCAAACACAAAGGCAAACTTGTCTTAGACGTTTCAAACCACACGAGATTCCGTGTGTCTCTGGAAGAGTACCGCCAAAGAAGAGAGAGAGAGAGAGAGAGAGAGAGAATGAGAAAGGGGGGTAGAGGAAAAAGAGATGCTCGTTGGTCATCTTATCGGTCCTCCCGTTTCCTCTAAGTATACTTGCGACACGCATCGGGGGAGCGGAGGGGACGCGTATACTTTGCAATCCCCTACATTTGCCTTGGCTCGGCATCGACTCCCACCAGAGCCGCTGCTCCTAACGTCCGCTTCTGCGCTCGTCTCGCTCCCACCCTGAAAGCTAAGCCTCTCATCCCCACTTTCTTCCTCCACCCTTGACGACGTCTCTCCCCACTCAAGAGCTTTATACTCTCTCTTTAAATTTTCCCGCGCCTCTTTTACCCCTGTGCGCCAACTGAAAGGAGAAAGCGGAGAAGGACCCTCGGCTCTTCCATTCGACTTCCACCCCTCTTCCTCTAACCCCACCCCGTACCTCCCCATCGGCCTCGCCGCATCCCCATTTTTTTCCACGTGTACGCCACGTGTGCAAGTCCCGGCGAGGGAAGGAGACGCGGCTCGACCTGCGCGTCTTCCCTCTATGTCCCCTGAACTCCCCCACCCGCGCCACCCCACGCCGCTGACCACTCGGTTAGCTCCACCCGTACTTTTTCCGCCCGGGGAGGGGGAGAAGAAAAGAAAAAAAAACGAGGCGAGAGAAACAAGTGGGGAGGGCGCCGATGCGGATGCGCTCCGACGAGCTCGGCCGACCTCCCGCCTTTTTTCCGCCAGGGTGACCTCCGAAGCATTGCGGGCGCGAGTTGCAGCCTAGCAGCTCCGTGCAGATTAAAAGGAAGTGCGCGTCGCGCTTTTTTTTCCCTTTCCCCTATCCGCCCGACCATTGCGGGCATAGAGGGGGTGGGCCTTGCGGGCGCGGAAAGAAAAAAATCGGCCAATGAGCCGCAGGCGTGGGAAAAAAAGCGTCTCGGGGTGCCTGCCCACCACCACCACCACGACCACCATCACCACCACTAGCACCTTCTTTATTCTTTTCTTTCTTTCTTTCTTTCTTTCATTCTTTCTTTCTACTTTGGAAAATACGGGCCACGCGTGCCGAAGTTCTTAATAATCGAATTTTCGAGAGTCTCGTTCCTGACCTCGTCACCTCGAAAGCGTGCGGATTCTCCTCAAGGAGAGGGCCTCCGACACCCTTTTCTATCGTCAACCGGTGACGATAATTTTTCTTACAATGGACTCGGATTATTTTTAATTGCCAAGTGTATCCCATGGATATTACTTTACTATTTCCTTTCTCCTGCTCTACTTTTCTGCAATTTTAAATAGCCCCATTAGCATAATACTGGATAGCTTACGTTTCTACTGCTTAACAACTATGTAAGACCTGTTTTCGAATACTTTGTTCCAAGATTATACGTTTTTTTCTTTTTCTTTTTTTTTATCGTCCTCAGTACCGCGTATTTCATAGTTAATCGAGAAATGAATTTTTGAGAAACAATTTTGTCAAAACATTATCTTCGGGGAAGTTGTTTCCTTTAAAGAATACTTGTACGTAAGCTAATTGATATCGTATACGCAGAAATTGCAAACAGAGTATTACGTATAAAGAAGGGAGTATTTCTTAAGGAAACGTGACTTTAATCTTGAATAGATCGGTTAAACATTGTAACTGGAGGGCATTGTAAAAAGTCCTGGAATAATGGTTGAATAGACAGGTGAAGGCTGTTCATGAGCCATCGATCAAAAGGGGTAACGAGGCAGGAGATCATGCATCTCCTTTCAGGACGTTGAAGATGAGCCCGAGACCGCATAGGGGCAATACTTCCGCTTGTCTGTTTCCTCGGTAAGGAAGCAACGCCTACGTGCGCTTCGGGGGTATTGTGCGCGCAAATGCAAGTGCGGAGGGGGAGTACGCGAATATTGGGCCGACCGATCGGCTCGCCATCTACTTTAAATTACAAATGAACGCGGAGCGATGCGCAACCGCCGATGAGAAAAACAGGTGAGAATCCACGGAGGCACACGTGCCTCAACAGAGCCGAGGGTGAGTTCCACTGCTCCGGACAAGCTCGGGCACGAGGCTAAAGAGGCGCCAACTGTGAAAAAGTCCGCGAGGCATTAAAGAGCGAGGACGTAGCGCCTGATCGAAAACTGCTCGAACCACTTGTTTTTCTAGGAAAATTCAAGAAAATGCTTGATCTCCGGGCAATATCAGTGCCCCGTCGACGTAGCTGGGGCTTTAGTTATCTTGAAAAGGTGCAAGTGAATGAAATACAAAACGGAAATTTCGCATACAAATATATATATATGTATGTGAATATAGTTATACATAGGTATAGGTGTTGTAAATGGATGTAGAAAAAACATGAAAATTCATTCATTAGACTGACTACTCGATATTAATATGAAATGTTGAGATGCATTGGAGATTAGGTAGGATAGCTGTATTCTGAATTGTATAACGGAAATAAGTTCCCCGGCAAGTTTGCCATTAATATTCTGGAAGGGCAGAGATCCATATCAAGAAAAATCTTCTCTTTCGCTGAGAAGATCCTAAAAAGGCACAAGTACGGTGGTGAGGAGCCGAATCGGTAAGTCGACTGAAAAAGTCGTTAAAGGGAATAAAGGCATTGTGCGCTCTGTCTCTATCTCTCTCTCCCTCTCTCCCTCTCTCTCTCTCTCTCTCTCTTTCTCTCTCTCTCTCTCTCTCTGTCTTTTATTCCCTCTTTCGCTGTCCGTCCACGTAAATAAGCCGTAGCGTGCCGTGCGCTACATGAAGCGGGTGGTTGCGCGGGTGTCTGGCCCACCCGAATAACTCGTGGAGCGATTGTCGATCGGCAGCTGGGCTCCGTGCGCTCCAGCCGGTCTTCGTACATGCAGGGAAGAGCGAAAGAGACAGGATGATCGGGGAGAGAGATAGGAAGCGCGGCAATAGGAAGGCATTTGTCTTGGGGCGCGCGGGTGGATCGCCGTGGACTGAGCCGCAGGTACGCGCACCTTCAGGTGGCCGAATATTTATACGGAGGAGGCTTACGTAACCTGCAATTTCTAACGACGGCGCCGATACCGCGATATTTTAATTGGCCGAATAAATTGCGGATAATTAGCCCATCGATTAGGAGCTTCCGGGGCAGCCTCATTGAAAATATTGTCGGGCACTCGCGGCCGGATTATCGCCGAGTCCCTGTCAAGCCCGAGCGGCGCTTATTTACCCGTTATCCCGCACATCCGATGCCATTCACGTGATACAGCCAGTCGGCGAAACGCAAATTCTTTAGAATTAATAACTTCCTATCGTCTGCGTAGCGGCCTACGACGCGTCTTTGTCCGCTATAGAGAAGGCACGTAAAAAAAGGGCCGGGAGCATAAAGGGGATATAAAGGGAATATAAAGGGAACGGAGGGAATAAAGGGAATGAAGGAGTAAGAAGATGCTCGTGGAGCGGGTAAAGGCGAGAGGAAAAGGAAGAGCCGCGGGAAAGCTAGCGGAGCGAGGCCATCGATCGCTGAGCGCGTGTAGTGTCGTTGGCTTCAACCCCCTCGGCATTAAGACCGACCGAATAAGGGCAGCCCGTGCCGAGGTGACGTCTGGTGGCGGAGCGAGAAACGAGGAACGTTGGTTTTTGTCCGTGCTAAGACTAGCCCGGAAGCGCTCGCGTCGTCGTAGTCGTCGTAGTCGTCGTAGTCGTCGTAGCCGTCGTAGTAGTCGTCGCGTTATCCTCGTCATATCCCGAAGAAAGAAGCGTAGAAAGACACAAGGAGAGAAGTGGGCGGGCGACTCATCCGCACGCGGATGAGTGGCTGATTGAGATAGGAAGGAGTTGGTAGTGGTGGCGGGCTGGGTCGGGTCGGGTGGGGGGGGGAGGTGCCGATGATACCGTCAGTCCGGCAAAAGGGAGAAAAATCAAGGAGAAGATGGAGGAGGAGGAGGAGGAGGAGGAGGAGGAGGAGGAGAAGCTGGCTGACGCTTTCGCACGGTAGCGTAACAATGAGAGGCGCGGGCGTGAGCGAGCGAGGGACCACAGAGGGAGAGAAAGGAGCTTGACCTTGAGCATCTTTCTCTCGGGTCGCGCGCTAGGCCTTGGGCCCTCGTTGAATCCGCGCGCACGTCGCGTCCGGATTAAGAATTCGCTCGACGGAGCGAACGGCCTGTTGTAGGATGAAATGAGCGTCGCGTCCGGCGCATTACGCAATGAAAGAAACAAATGAGGCTTAATAGAAAAACTGCCCGCGCTAGAAAAAGCCGGTACAGTACGCTACAGAATGCGAGCGTTTTCCGACCTCCGTCCCATCTCGTCCCGTCCGAGGAGCCACTCGATATTGCGAGCCCCGCATCCTCCTAAATTATGCGACCGTCACTTCAATCCCGCAACAATCATCCTTTTACAGCCGCTTCCTTCTTTATTCCTTTGGAAAGCCCCTGTTTCATAAGCTCTCTCTCTCTCTCTCTGTATTTATTCTCTGTACCTATCCTCCGTATCTATCTCTATCTCTCTCTGATGCCCGACTACGAATCATTGACAGCGAAAGTTGTAAATTTACTGGAGATTGTACGCAACGGCCTGCAGAAGCTCAAATAGCTGCAGTTCTACGAAACTCGCGTCTATTCTTATTGGGATTATTGGTCGAAGATGACCGGCCTGGGTATTCCCGAAAAGAAAAGTTACCATTCGACGAGGGCTTTTGTGAATTGCCGGACGAGCGGCCAGGGCAAGCAGAAGTAAGCGGCTCGATAGGTGCCGACTGGCTCCGAGCTCGCTATCGGTCGCCCGTATTTATATATAGGAGTCGCGAGGGGGGTTTTAATAATTTTTGGGCGGCGAGGCTCGCGGGGCCACCGCGGGAGCCAGAAAAGAGGATAAGTAGGAAGGAGAGGTTATATCGGGGCCAAAAATACCACGGCCGCTGACGCCGGATCGTTTGCACAAAAATACGAGAGCGGAGACGCGTCGGCTAGAGGCCCGGAAAATTTACGGCGCATATTTTCAAACAATGTCGGTTCATTGTATTTTTATGTCTCCCGAGAGCTCCGAGTCCGGCCGAACTAACCGAGGGATCGAGCGATCGGACCAACCGGCTTTCTAATACTGCTGCTGCTGCTGCTGCTGCTGCTGCTGCTGCTGATGCTACTGTTGCTGATGCTGATGATGATGCCGCCGCCCAATCAATCTCTGACCTGGCATTTTTAATTTTCTATTTGCGATCGTGCTGCTTAGCCAGCCAATGGCTTCTTGGCAAGGAGGACCGATTTCCTCTCGCCTTAGAAATAAACGATAACCCCGGCTAAGGCTGTCTCGCTCCACCCCCCCCCACCTCCCCAACCTCTAACCCCTATCCCCTACCACCGTACCCATAACCGGGACGGTGCTAAAGCGTAATTGTTAAATAAATTTCAAGGGGCGCCGAGTCCCGAAATCCCAGCTCATTACCATTGACGAGGCGTTAGCGAGAAGTTTTCTCCTTTAAATTACTAACCGGGAGAATAAATGAACGAATGAGCCGCTCTTACGTTTTTCCATCATTAATTGCACGATAAATGCCTAATCAACAATCCGCGTTTGCCTTTCTTATCAATACTCGAGCATTAAGAGAATATCATACATTTTAGTTTATATAATACATAATACGATAGCTTGTAACTATCGTACGACTCGAAGTAGCATTCGTCGAATCAATTATTCTTACTGCGCAAGAATAATAATCGATTAATAGTCTTGGCCGTCGCGATCGTATTATTTATATTTATTAACGATAAGCCGACGATATTTGAATTGACCGAAGGAAGAAAAAGACTTTCAAGACTTTATTTTCACAGCGGACCTTAATTATCTCCCAATGTATATTACTCGACTATTTTCTTTTTCATCGTACGGGTTTAGCCCGTATTTATCGATAACGCGCGGGCCCTCCTTTTTCACCTTTTTCCTCTACGTATGCACAATGTGCGTGCCTCTGCGTGCGCGGCTGCGTCGCTGTGTAATACCCGCTTTGTACTCGAACGGCCGTTTCGTGATTCACGATACCGTGATAATAATCTATTAGACGCTGGGCTCGTATCTGTCTCTCGATTTATATATTTATTATCCAGTCATAGAGAGCCTAACGATAAAATACAGCCACGTTCTTTCGCTCCCCCGTGATACGTGTCTCTACAGCACGGACTTGCAGCGCAACCCTTTAATTATTGACGAATAACAAGGGAATTAGCCGATAGCGATGCCAGTACCAACCTTATAGACGACTACGCACTTGTCACTTTGATGTCCGCGCCTGCCATCATACGCACACACCATACGCACACGCACACGCTTTGTGTACGTAGTACGGAGGCGGGGTGACGTGCACAGGTGCACTGCGCGTCCCTTTAGGATAAAAAGAACTTCACGAGAGTCGAATGAGCCTCCCGGCGGTTCGCTTTTTCCCTGATTGCTTGTGATTCTCCCGAATCGCCCGAATCGCCCGAATCGCCCGAATCGCCCGCAGCTATTTACCCTAAAACGTAGATAGATCCGCTTGAATTTGACTTAGCCATCGATCTGTTTGATAATTCTGACCATCCTCTATGAATAACGAGTGTAATTGCGGATGGGTTGTCTCAGACTTATTTCCCCGAGTCAGTTACGACTTTTCTCTTGTGGGGATAGTAGGGGTTAGCAGTGGTAGTATTGGCCGAGGGCAGTGGCAGGCAGATCGGCCTCGAGGTGACCGGCCGTCGAAGGGTAGCAAGCGCGTTCTCGGCCGTTCGGGAGGATGCAACGTAATCGGGAAGGACTGGGATAGTCCAGCAGGTTTGAGCTCGAAGCCGAATGGCAAAGTTCGTGGCATTGAAGGAGGTGAGTCCGAGTTTTCACGGAGATGCCGAGGCGAATACCGTGGACAACGCGAGGACGCACTCGAGCCGACAGCCACGTGACGCAATCACGTGACGAACGACGAAGATGCAGGATACGATGATGCGGGGCTCGAGGGGGAAAAAAGCCTCGACTGACTGAGAAAAATGACGGGGTCCAAGAGTGGGTGAGTGAGTGAGTGAGTGGGGGGGGGGAGCAGGAGGCACTTACAATGCGGGGCTGCGGATAAGAGTAGGGGAAGATGGTGGGGTTTGGGGTGGGGAAGTACTCCCTCGGGCTCTCTGGATCCCCGAGTTTTCCTATACTTTCTCGGATTAAAGCCAAGCGAAACTGGAAATTGAGTGATTTATATTTATTGCACTGATTCGAAGCTGCTTCATTTGCCGTTTCAACTGGTAATTATGCAAATTCACTTATCGGCCCATACTTTTTAATTGCCCTCTCGGCTCTCGGCTATCGAAAGTGTGCCATTATTTTTAGACTCAACACGCAGAGAGAAGTAAAAGAAATATATATATATATATATATATATAGGTATGCTGGTCAATTAAAAACTCATTATTATTAGATAAATAATTCATGACGATTTATTTAGCATTATCGGCGAACTATCGGCCCTCTCCACCTTCTCCTCGGAGAAAAGTCATTTTCAAAAACGTAGCCGACTCCTGCCGCACGATTTTTACTCTATTCGCGCTATTTATAAACGGGGAACAAGTTAGTTTTTACATCACGCGGATAATTTATCGCGAAGGCTGCATTATCTCGAGCGCGATGCCTTGCCCGCAATATCTTACAGATTGTCACGATTGTTGCGCCTCATTCTTGTCCATTAAGTATAGTAAGAAAGGTTTAGGGAATTTTTCGATTTTGCGGGATTCGCTGGACCGTCAGCCTAAAACACGGACTGCATTATCTATCGTGCGTGCGATTCTTTTTTAAAATCAATATATATGTCAGAGCCATTATACGGTAATGCTTGTTATCGCTATTAATAAGTAAGTCGGGAATTAATTCATTGGCCTCGCGTGAATAATGAGCGCGTTGCCGTTAAATGGGAGGTGAAAAATTGCTTGGGGGCTCAGGTGTGTCCGGCGATAATCGGCGGAAAGCTGAGGGGAAAACGATGGAAAATCGACGGGACGTTCACAACGATATTCAATGATTGAAACATAGAGGGATAAAAATGTCTCAGTCAAATGTTTCAGCAGATTATGCAACGCTACTTTACACGAATAAGATAAGCGTTGGAAAATTTGCGATTATAAAAGTTGTTTGCGCTTACTATTCATGAAAAAACAATCCGCAATAATATGCGTGTGCGATGAGAAAAACAGGCGTTTTTTATCAGTAAAAGAGCGGCATATGCCGCGAGCAGAAAACATTTGGAGAGCGTATCAAGTGCAATTCTTTTATTTTCCCCTTGTCGCCAGTGCCTTGACAAGACAAGATAAGAATGCATTTAGACGTATCGCGTATCAAGGTGACTATATAGATAATGCATGCCTTAAACTTGAAGCCTTCGGCGACGTAAGCCGGCATCATCGAACGTCTTCACGTGTCGCGTTGAACGTGTTAAAATCACTCGAAATTATGACGCGACTCTTAATCATTACGTACTCGGCTCTTCCTTCTCTTGCATTATTACAAAATTTATTCCTCAATGTACTTTATAAGCCAATTACATTCGGTCGAAGAGAGATAGAGAGAGCTAGACAGAGATAGGTAGAGTGCTGGTGGCCGTGGGGGTGGTGGGGGTGGTGGGGGTGAGGCATGGAGGATGAATAAGATGAAGAAATAAAGAATTAAGTTACGAATAACCTCGGGACATTAAAGCAAGTCATGAAACGTTCTCGTTAAGCTAATTGAAATCAAATGATGGCTATTTTTAGCCGGAGGATAAAAAAAAGCCTTGCCTTTAAGTATCTAAATTACGCTGATCTGAATTGTGCCTGTTTTATCTGTCGTTTAAATTCTTACGTCCTTATATATAGTTGTATAGTTTCAAAGTGACAAGTACGCGTTGAAAAATTGTGAACATGCTTACGTGAATAATAATCAGCGAGCGGAAATGTTCCGGAAATGCGAAGTAAGACTCGCTCGAACGCGGTAGGCTATGCAGCTAAGTATCCGCTAAGACGAGAATCGGTAATTATTGAAAGAAACGTTGATAACGCGGATAATGAAGCGGGTCAGATCGATCGTTGGTAGAAATTGTTTCGGAGGAGGGGCAACGGGCTCGCGGCTCACCCCTGAGGGGGTGTGAAAAAAAAATTAGAAAAAGAAGAAGAAGAAGAAGAAAAAGATGAAGAAACGATCGGCGAGCCACACCCACCCCCGCATGGAAATGCGGAAAAAGCGTGGCGCCTATTGCGCATAGAATTCCTACGTTCTAGGATCATAAATAGAAGCGGCTGTCGGTTTAATCGAATGCGACAGCCCCGGCGAGTTGTAGGAGCGCAATCCTGGGGATTGTTTTCCGTCTGGTATTTTCGGGCGAAGTCATCGGGCGTGCGCTCGGCCCGGGTCATCGACGCCAGGACTCCCACCCCGCACCGCGCTACGCAGAGAGATAGAGAGAGAGAGAGAGAGAGAGAGAGAGAGAGTAGCCGTTAGCGTGTTAGGAGGCCTCGATCTCGCTCCCTTGCTCTCCGGCCGCGTGCGTATGTGTGTGTCTGTGTCTGTATATATATATATATATATATATATGTGTGTGTGTGTGTGTGTGTGTGTGAGTGTGTGTGGTATGTGCGTGCGGACAGTGCAGCAGGGAGCTCCCATTGGCTTGGGCCTCGGAGGTGGTTCGCACGCTGCAGTCATCGATTCGGCCAGTCATTGGCTGACTACGGCGTTGCCGCTTGCACCGCCCGTCGCCATTTTGAATGATTCCCCGGGATCAATACGCGCGTGGCTCCG
Organism: Ceratosolen fusciceps; assembly: GCA_018883505.1. Classification (NCBI taxonomy): domain Eukaryota; kingdom Metazoa; phylum Arthropoda; class Insecta; order Hymenoptera; family Agaonidae; genus Ceratosolen; species Ceratosolen fusciceps. The sequence continues at coordinate 16,173,598 of RCIC01000002.1, read as the reverse complement.
GCAAAAAATGCACCGGGCCCTCTCGCCTCCGTCTCTCTCGCCCACCCTCTCCGCCGTACCATCCATCTCGCAACCTCTCCCACGCCCCCACGTCCCCGGTAGCGCCGCGGTAGCCGCCGAGTATGCGTAAGCGTTCGATTTCCCGGCGAGGAGAGCCGGATGCGACCGCCAACGAACGCGCGTAACATCCGACCCTCTTACGGAGCGGAGCCTGCAGCCCCTAGTCGTAGCCAGCGTAGGGGCTTAGTGGGAGGTGGGAGCAGTGCGAGGGGTCGGGCCGAGTGCACATGTGAAGCTGCATATCTTCCGTGCATTCGTTAGGGAGGAGGGAATGATTGGGGAGGGTCGACGAACCCCTTCGTTAAAGTCATCCACGGAAAAATCTCATACCGATTGTAGCACGGCGGACGCGAAAGGGTCGGAGCTGCATCCCCCCCCCCAACTCCCTCTAAAACCGTCATCTACGTGAAATACTCCGGCCGCGATACCTTCAACGCGCGCACTCGCCTACGTGTGCGTGTCCGTGTGTCGATGCATATAAAGCATTCCCGTCGAGTGTATCGTCCGTTGGCCCGTGCAATTCGTTTACTCGTTTTCTCCCTCTTTTTAAGGGACGCGGGGCAGGGGCAGGGTACGGGGTGGCTAGCGGAGCAGGGGCAGGGGTCGGGGTGGCTAGCGGTGCACGGTGCAGGGGACAGGGAGCAGGTGGCCAGGGGGTGGATCTCCCTCAGCGAGAAATCGGAATTCCAATATTCTCCTCAGCCTGTACGATCCTGACCTCGGAGAGCCGACCAATCTCTTTCTCCGGAAGATCATCTGAATTTCTGTATTATAATATTACTCTACGCGTTATTCCCACGGACCTCGGCTCGACTCGACGCGACTCGACTCACCTCGCCTCTACCGTTTACCGATCTGGACCTCTCGCACCTTCCATATTTATCCTCTGCAGGATGCATGACCCGCCCCCCCCCGCCCGAACGGTCACCCTACGCCTACTTCCCATAAACCGATTATTTATTCAAGCTGTTGCTGCTTTTTTTTTCCCCTTTTCTCTTTGAGTAACAAATGTCGCTTAAGAGCATTACGCGTTAATCAATTTCGGTCGAATTAAGTATTTGGACACTCAGGAAACAAACGAGTTATTATCTGAAAACGTTATCTGAGGCCTTTGCGACAGATAGTACAACTGAAATTGTTTGCAATTTATAAGAAAAAGCTCCGACTCCGAAAGAATGTTATCGATAACCATAGATCGCTAACTATATATGGACTATATATGACTAATAGGTGGGCCGGGGGGGGGGGAGAAAATAAAAACAGATGAAGATAACGAAAAGAGAACAAAAAACATAATAATCTAGGGTAATTTATCCATAAGAAACATTGCATGCATTATATATACATATATATATATATATATTTATATATATTATGCTGATTTTCCTGATACTTACATTTCCAACTGATTTAACTGAAACAAGGACATAAGGCTTTCTTGGTAGCAACGACTTTTAGATCACATTTTTAGTTATTACGAATTTTAACGCTTTTTTCATTTTTTCCGCTTCTTTAAAATTTACTTTTAAAATCTAAACTTTTCAAAACTTGTTAAAAATATACTTTTGTCATTTCTTTACAATTTACTTAGTAAACCTCTTAAATGTTTTCTCCCCTCCGTTTCTTCCCCTCTGTTCCTTGACCACGTAGATATATTTTTTTTCTTAAGGCAATGCTTTTTTTCTTAATTTTGTTTCTCTCTTTTTTTGCGATTTTTTATAATTTTCTTTTTTATTTTCTTCCTTCAATTTCTCTTGAATTATTTTTGTTTTTCTTTTATTCTTAAGTTTCTTTTATTTTTCTTCTTTTTCTTCTTCTTTTTCTTTCTTCTTCTTCTTCTTCTTCTTCTTCTTCTTGAAATCGTCGTAAAATTTTGAAATGAGACACGTTTATTGTTCCAAAAGTTTGTGAGTCGCTCAGTATGTAAGAATCAGTTATTATTATTATTATTATTATTGTAGTGGTGGTTGTATTATTCCGGCAAAATCAATAAGTTGAGTTGTTCAGACTTTGTTTTTACAGACATAAATCGGTGAGTGTTTTACAAACGGTAAAATTAATTTTTCAATGAAATAACTATGACAACACATAATAACACAGTGCGACGCGTCTGTAACAAACAATAAAAGCAACATTTTTAATCCAGCTTTCGATCTATGCTTAAGGCATTGAACGAAAGTTATCGCGAAACCCCGTCTGCGGTCCAATTTTCTTATATTTTTTTTTATCGTACATCAACTTTCGAGCTTCTTTTTTTTGTACAATATTTATTATTTTTATTGTCGGACGAATTTAAAGTAGCTTTTTAGATATTTCATTGACGAAAAATTTATTATTTTTTTTTTTTTTTTTTTTGAAATTTCTATTTACTTGAATAATAACGTAGATTATTTTAAGGTTCATTTACGATTTCAATTAATTTCGAATATATCGTTAGCTATTTATTAATATGTGTTTTTAAAATCTAAGGTATTCGTGGGGGCTCGAGTAAACTCGTGTATCAGGGAAACCATTGGAATTCCTTCATAAGCTTGCTATTACATTCAATATATTGAGGATTACGAAAAATTGTAAAAAGTAGACGAGAAATAATGAAACTGAAACTCTAAACCTTAAATGAAATGAACTTTTGATATAGTATGCTAACTTAATAAAATTATATTTATCGCATGATAAAGGAGGTTAAATGAGTTTTCAAAATCATAGATCATTGTGGCCTCCTTATCAGAAATAAATTATAAATAACACATCAAATATCTGAAATTTACAATTCAAAGATCTCAATGCAATAATAATAATAATAATAATAACAATAACAAGAATAATAATAACAATAACAAGAATAACAATAACAATAACAATAACAATAATAATAATAAAAATAATAAAAATGATAGCAATAACGGTACTGATATTAAGGCCGAGGGTGGCGAGAGATCGATAACCGATTGATAGCGATGATGGCGGATAAGAAATAATAAGAAAATTAAGAATACTGAAAGTTGTCCATAATAGTAAATTAGGTAAAAAAGTGCAATCCTGAAAATCCAAATGGTGTCTGATAAACACGACAAAATGGAGTCTGCGCGTGCCGGCAACTTCCTTGGATGGGCTATGTCAGCCATTAAGGATGCATGTAGGCGTCTCGGGGCGGTGGTCCGGGCGCTGCGTCGAGACATTCGAATATCCCGCGCATCGAAAAAGTAGGAAAAGCCCCTTAAGAAGGAGCGGCACGTGACGGCGGAAGGAACGAATGGGAGCGTCTTTGAGGCCAGTGGCGTAGGGGCTCGCGCCCCTTCTCCTTCGGCAGCTTCCCCTTCTGTCAGGCCGGCCTCGCTCCTTGCCTCCTCTAAGATGCGGCGCTCTTCTCCTCCTACGCCACTCTTCTTTCCCACCCACCCCTCACCGCGGGAGCTTTCCAGCAACTTTTCTCCAGCCACGTGTGCGACCCTCTTCCCGCCGATCGCTCCTTCCACCCGCCGCGGCTTCCTCTTATTATCCGGCACACCACTTTTCAACCGGGCACGTGAGTCCCGAGGAATTCCCGACAACCCAGAAGACGACTACCCGCGACCACCACCGCGACCGCCTCCACGAGCCTGGCGAACGCGCACTTCCCAAGGCTTGTAAATAAGTCCTCGATATCGAAAACCCGAGCCGGCCCCCGCGTCGCGGATCTCAAACTTTTTTTAAACATCGAGCCGAACTTATCCAAAAAGCTCTTTAATCGCCGATTTTCGTAACCTTTGATAGAGGCATTGCGAGCATCCCCGTGTCTGAGTAGCAACTGCGCTGTGGCCCCGTGCCCGGCACCCCCACCTCACTTTACCTCACTCGCCGCCACCTCTCGCTGCCTCGCCACCACCGCCCCTCCGCCACCCCGGCTAACCAACCCCTTTACCCCGCTTGCCCCGTTTCACTGTCCTTGTCCATTATCTCTCCTCATCTTTCTCCTGCCCGAAGCCCGAACCCGCTCGTCCGACAGCGCACCACCACCACCACGGCCACCGCCACCACCGTTACTACAACAACTGCAGCAACTACTACTGCTACTGCTACCAACCCTCGCCCTTTCCCTCTCTCGCTCTTACTCTCACTCTCACCCTCGAACGCGGCCCGCACATACGTCCTGTACTCGCTGTTCGGCCCCGCCGCCACCGACCGCTCTCCACACCCCTCCGCCCTCCCGCAGTACCTCGTAGGCTCATTCGCTGTCACCGACCGCCGAACGCCGAACGCCGACCGCCAACCGACCGAACGACCGAACGACCGAACGACCGACCGACCGACCGACCGACCCCTCGCACCCCCTTTTCTCTCGCTTTCCATGGGCACGCGTGTGCGTGCATGGGCCTCCCACCGACAAGACCTGCATATCCCATGCATCCGAGAGATAGAGAGGGATCGAGAGCCCCGACCGACCGACCGACCGACCCCCCTCATCCTCACCCATGTTGCTCCCTACGACCATATAGGCGACACATCGTCCGAATATCCATGCACACTCTCTTTGGACGAAAGCCTTCCTACGAGGTGGGGGGGGGGAGAGAAAGACCAGCTCGAATCAGAGCGAGAGACAGAGAGAGAGAGAGAGAGAGAGAGCGACGAGGGGGTGGGATATCACGTATAGAGGTCGAGCGTCCTTATCGGATCCATTGGCATGTCCACACACGACCGCGCCAGGGAAGCCTGCGCCGACTCGACTCGGCCGACGCACCCGATGACTTTCGATGCGCCCGGTGTTTATTATTCCCGCTTGCTCACTGGGTGCTCCGGTAAAAAGGCGTGGACTATTCGAAGCCGTGGATTTCGGCTGGACCGCGAAGGCGGGCGTGAGCTCTTCTTTTTATATATTTATTTATTTATTTATTTTTTTTTTTTTTTTTTTTTTTTTTCATTTTTCACGCTAAAATGTACGAAGAAGGGGGATCGAGGAAAAATCGAGTCTAGACATTTAACGGCTCGTTTGTCCGCTGATTCGTCTGGTTACGGTACTTTCACCACCGACGGCGTTACCGCGACCTGGCGCAAGTTATCCCGCACCTCCCGATCGTAGCTCCTTTACATTGAAACGGCCCTGACGATGACGACGAGCCAAGACTACGGACAAGCGCACCCGCCCAACAACCCCGTCATCTCTCTCGTTTGTCCGAATTGAATTTTTCTACCGCTCTGCGTACTCACTTGAACCTCCCAACCACCCACTCACCCCTTAACGCCAACACGTCAGAATGATCGTCCCCCCCTACTCCCGCCTAGCGTACCCTCCCGCCACGCCCAACCGTGTTTACTGTTTTCCTTTCTTTTTTTTTTTGTTTTTATATTTTTTGTTTTTTGTTTTTGAAAGCCAAAGAGTAATTTATATCGTAAATCGAGAGTGGCGGATACTGAACTTGACAATCGTTACTCATGCATGTTAAATAAGTTCGCTGCCTCCCTCTCACTCTCTGTCGCTACTCGCTCGCGTGAAAATGAATGTTTTAACGGAAATAAATGCTCTCCGCCGGAAGGAGCTTTTGTTTATCCGATATTATATACACCTTCGATCGAAAATTAAATAAAATTTCCTAAAAGAAAGATAATTTGCAATTGTAATCGAATGAATGTGACGATTAATCAGATAATAAGTTATAACCTGTTTAATTTACATTCATAATATTATTATGTCTTTGACCTGAATTTCACGCGGAACCATTTTTCCTTTCTTTTTTCCTTAAGCCACTCATCAATTATTAACTTGTTTATTCATAACCGCGTTGTTTAAATGCATTTCACAATAAATTTATATGCTTCCGAGTAATCGTGCTTCAATTAATGCACAATTTATTAGTTTTAAAGACATCTTTGTAGAAATTTAAAAAGAAAAATATGTATATATATATATATATATTCCATTAAACGAAAAGCTGCTGGTACATTAAATTTCTATATTTATTTATAATGACAAACAGAAGAATCATTCGAATAAAAAAAATTATAAAAACAATAGTAAAAACATTCGTTCAAAGGACTGATGATTATATTGATTTATAATGGTATAATTTAAATTTTGAATATTAAACCGGCTTCTCGTTCCGTAAAATGTTCAATGTTATAATTGCATATACGTGAGGTATACTGGAAATTTTGGAATTAATCCCTACAGTATTAATCATCATTTTACAAAGATTTTACGATCTTTTATAATTGTTCCGAATAATCATATTAATATCATTAAGGGTACGTGTTTTTTTTTTTTTAATAATACCAACAAATTAATCCAGTAAATAAAGTTTTTCCCGAATAATCATCAATGATTATTTAAGAAATTTGTGAACGAAATTTGTTTTTAAATCCGCTCGAATGTCGATATTTTATTACCTATCGGGACATACGATTAATACGATTAATACGATTAATACGATTAATACTACTACTTTTAAAGCTTAATTGACTACTAATCCCTGCAATTCAAATCTGTAAGATTTATAAACGAGTTGCCAAGTGTGGGGCGAGGAAGAAGGTACGGGGGAGAAGGAAGTGCAACAATATCCGATCGCTCGGACGAACGAACGAATCGCACGAGTTTTCGAGTCATAAATAAGCTAATGCAACGCCGTGAAATGTCGCATAAAAAGCTCCGAGCCGAGTCTCCTTACAAGTCGCTCTCGGGATCATTAGAGAAGCGCTTTTTAAAAATGGAATTATGATTTGAAAAAAGCACCTGACCGGTCTTGAAGGCGCGCGCACTCGCTCTTCGAATCCCATAAAGCGACCGCAGCGTCCGGGCGCAGAGTCTAGGGTACCGCCCGGATTCTCTCTCCTACGGCATTCCTTTCACCGGACATCTTATTAGGATGGGGAGCAGTTGGTGGACCTCGCAGGTGTGGCATCTGTTTAAAAATAGAGGACTTCCCTAGCAGTTAGCGCTACTCACCGATCCTCCTGGGTAATTTTAATTTCAATGGGCTTCGCCGTATCTTGGCTTTTTACCGACACCATTAGAATCTCATTAGATGAATACAATCGTACATAATTATCGCGAGTATTAAGCAAATACTTCATATAACGATATGCTCTCGTGTAATTTCTTCGCTTTATCCTTTATCCTCTATCGTCTACTGAAGTTGAAAATTTATTTTTATTTACCTCCTTTTTTTTTCCTTTCTTCTCCCATCCCCGTCCGCCCCACACATGCTCACAGTAATGGCTAATCGAATTACAATTCGATCCTTATCATTAATTCCCTATCTAATTATTACGTTTAATGAACATTGTTGATTAGAATTTCATTGGGCAATTCACCAGGTACCTCAGAGCTTGTGCCTAATTTCAAAGCTGCGTAGAGCCTGAAAATATTACATTCGAAACGTAATATTATTTCTAACAAAGAAAAAAAAGCCCATACGTGGTGATAAACAATATACGTAGATAACATTCGAATCACAATTTTATACGTTATTACTTATATCCAATTTTTATTTCCGGTAGCATTCAACGACTCGCGTTAAATGATTCGACGTAATTTCTTATGCTTTTATTAGATAAGCCGTTAGGGGATGTACAGTACATACCTAAATCCTCGACCTAAATGGTTTTCAATTTATATTGAAAAAAATCTTTCGTGTGATTGACCCAATTTCAACTGATCACGAATCATATAAAAATCCTAATCATTAAATGCAGCTTGTTATTATTATTATTATTATTATTATTGTTGTTGTTGTTGTTGTTGTTGTTGTTATTATTATTATTAATAATATTATTTTATTAAATTCACGATAATACGATGGCCTCGTGTTGTGAAGAGAGTTTCTAAGTATGCGAGAAAAACATGTTTCTCTTAAGTAGAAAAAGCAAATGAACAAAATTGTATTTAAATGCTGGACTTCAAGTATCGAATTGTAATAAGATACATTAAAGGAAATCTCATACGTATATAAATAATATATAACGGTACGAGATAACATTCAGATATTTAATAGTAAGTATACAATCTTTAATATCCTCGCAACTGCTTTTTATCTATATTGATTGTATTTTTATAGAAATTGTTTCTGAACAGTGAATCAGATAAGAAATTGATAGTAAAACATTAATTTTATAAAAGGCAATGAGCATAAATATTTTTCAATTGTTTATTAAAACTATAATAGATGGATAAACGAACTCTAATAAAGAAAAAGAATGTACGAAGTTTTCTTTTTTTCTATTTAGAATACAATTTAAGTATATTTAGTTAACTCATTATCAACTAGCTATATGGCAAAATTCTAAATAATAAAAACAAATAATAATATTTTTAAAGTATTTAAAACAAAAACAAAAACACTAATTTATAAAGATAACTTATTAAATTATTAAATTATTAATTCTTATTAATAATAATAAGAATGTTTGATTCCAATTCAATTAAAATGTTCGCTAATCTATTTTGGTTTACGGACGACTCGCGGCTCGTATAGATTTAATCATAACTACAATTACTAGTTACTAATATTTATTATCGTATTGTTATTGTTAATGAAAAAGAAAAAAAAGAAGAAAAAAAAGACGAGAAGATAGGAATAGTAGGATGATGACGTATGTTTAATCGATATTCTATTCGAATTGCTTCAATTTTAAAGGAAATGATGGTATCACATTTTAGTTTATAGCATTTTTCAAATGGAATTTAAATTTATGGGATACGTAGGAAGATAGAATCTGCGAGGTAAATGACTATTACGTTATAACTTGTCAGATGTTAGCCTTTATTTCAATTGACAATTTTTCTTGACTTTTTCTCTAACCCTAGAGGCGTCTAATGTTGAGCTTCCTGTTGTTAAATAACTGTTACATTAGAGATTAGTTATGCCTGCCGCGACCATAATTAATAATGAATAATGATTTTCAAGCACAGCGTGTAAGTGCATAAATCCTACAGATATTGCAAGCGCTTTATAATTATTTTAACAATTTGAGTTATTTAATGCTACGTTGTAAGTAAGGAATATTAAAAATTCTATAAGCCATAAGCTATAGGTACGCGCTAGTTAATAATAATTGAACTCGAAGTGTGATGAATTTTAATGAAAGCCCAAGGAAGTAAGAAGGCAATATATATATATATATATATATACATATATATAAATAAAAATGTAAGTGTAAAATTCGTTAATGCGCTTTGGGGGAGTGGAGTCGAGTAGAAATTGAGCTTGAAGCCGTAGCACACACGCGCTCGGTTTCTCTATTTCTCAATATCCCAATTCCAATAGGGAGTAGTCCTCTCCTACTAATGTAAAGCGAGTTCCTAGAGAAGACTAAAGACTTCAGTTTAAATGTTATTATTCGAAAATGAGCATTCGCGCGGTAAGTAGAGTGAAAGTCTGGCCTTGCGAGGGGAATTATTCAGGTTCTCGACGTCGTTCGCGTCTCGGGACGATTGAATCACTTAATTTTCCGCCCTAAAATCAAAACCACTCCTTAAATAACCGAGAGACAGACCACTAAATCTTAATGCAGCCGCGCGTCATTAACGAGCAAAAACATCCATTAGGCTCATATAGGAAGGTAACGAAGGCCATAAGTAAAATGCACGACGATGCACGCATCGTACTCCCATAGTCATCGCCGCGGTACACGCTCTGCCTCCTCCTCCCGAGCCCCTTCCTACCCCCCGCCCCCACCCCCACCCCGCCTACGCGGGCTCTCGCGCTCTCTCGCTCGCTCGAACAGCGCCTGCGGCCGAGCTGGACGTGCCGTTATGCTCACCCGAGGCGAGATTTTCAGACGCGTTCCTATTACCACGATCTCCCCCTCCCACACACACGCACTCGCGCGCGCGCGCACACACACACACACCCATTCACCCACCCCTAGCCCCTCAACCATCCCGACACTTTGTACGATTAATGATTGCACTTTGACGAAATAAAAATTCTACCAACGATAATTAGATGCTATCGCGGATAGGCCTTTTTTTCCAATTTCGTATCGCTCTGTTTTATTTCAATAAATTTCTACCACGAATCCGAACAACTGCCATTACTCTGATTAATACCTGCGCTAGAAGCATACAAGAGATGCTGCTGCTGCCCATTGTCCCCACCCAATGAATTCGGAACTGTTTTTAGCGATCCCTTTCCAGCCCGGGCCTCTTAACTATTGGCTTCAATAATTTTCACGTTTTCCCAGAGGCCGGACATTAAAGGCAAATAAATACTCAATAATTTCTCAAGTAGTTAGTTGCAATAATAATTGCCACTTATACGAGTCCGTATGGGCATACTAAAAGAAGATAGCGTGTAATTTTTATGGCTTATACGTCGACTGGAGGAATTGAAAATTATTCATGAGCGAGGCTCGTCTAAGCGCGCGTGTTAACTCTCAACGAGATTTTTCCTCTCCGGGCCTTTGTCTGTTAAATTAACCGGCGAACGCCTGTCAATTTTATTCATGATTATATCTATTTTTGACTCTTATTTACAAAAGATAAAAGCAACAGCGAAACAACGCATTCGCGCGTCTGGCCTATGTTTTTCACTTGGCAGCAGGCAACGCTTGTCAAAATTTCTAATCACTTTGTAATTGCAAATACCTGGACCTCTCTTTCCCCTTATAACTTATTATTTCTCAGCTAATATTAGTACAAATTCCAAATAAACGAGTAATTACGAAAAATACCAATCATTACCATCAGCGAGCACGGTGTTATTAAATTACGTTGTTATTAAATAAAATAATAGGATCCCCCTAGGATCTTTAGCATCCTCCGAGCATCCTTCTATTTAATTATAAAAGTCCCACATTACGGGATAGAATACAATTTCTCGGTAAAAAAAAAAAAAAAAAAAAAAAAAAAAAAAAAAAAAAAGTAAACTGTCTATCCTGCAATTAATATTTTTCCCATTCAAGATAAAACGGCTGTTAGAGCTGCCTCAATGTAATTATGACTAAGAGTATTTTTCAACGAGCCAAGCGCTTCTCAACTTGCTTCTCAACTTGCCTCTCAACTTGCCTCTCAACTTGCTTCTCAGTCACCATTTAAATAACTTGAAATTTTCTAACCAGCGCGACACGCCGTTATAGACACACACAGAGAGGGAGAGCGAGAGAGAGAGAGAGAGAGAGAGAGAGAGAGAGAGAGAGGTGAGCTGCGATTGAAAATACATTGAAGGGAGATGGGATTTTAAGGAGCCTCAGCGACGCAGAATCGCTCAGAGTCCCGATGGTACGAGGCGCGAATTATATTTGATGCAGCGCTTTGAGGACGGGATTGTCCGCGCGAGGAGGAGAGGAGATCGGCCGACAAAAACAGCCCCTTCCGGAATTAAATTTTCGTCATTCTTCTTCGCCTATGCAAATCCACGGCGCTCTATTGTAGTATCCTTTGGGCCCCTGCAGCCGACAAAAAATCCAGGTCAAACTTCCATTTGGGGCATTTTTATTTGGGCCGATCATCCGAGACAGGAGACGGACAATGAAGCGGGAGGGTTGGCGAGCTCGTGGCCGGTACGACGGACGGTAGAGCGGGAGGGAGGGATGGAGGGAGGGAGGCACGGACGTAGAGACAGAAGGCAACAGCGCGTCGTTGTATTCAGGAGTTGGTATATGTCGTGGACCGCCATTCACGCCTCGTAGACCTCTATCTCGCTCGCTGACGAGCAGGCGCACGCGCGCGCGTGCGTGCGTGCGTACACACGGGCGATCGAGCACGCGTAGTGCCGAAGGAACGTATGGGCGCGTAACGGTTGAAATCAGTGACGCCCTTAAGACAATCGATATAATTACGCACGCATGGAGTTGACGTGCGTACGCCGTTGTGCGACCGCGTGTTAGTAATCGTCGTTCGGGCCTGTTTCGAGATCTATGGATCTTTTTTCCCTGCCCTTCAAACACACGCTCGTACCGATATTTTTCTTTAAAGATAAACCAACTAAGAAAAGAAAAAAATTCCCTAAGTATGAGGCGGCGTTTTCCATTTTCTTAATTTTCTTAGCCCAGAGCCGCCGCCGGCCGATAAAATACCTCTCATTAAACCATTTTCCATATCCGTGAAACCGACAGATCTTCCTTCGATGCATTAGATTTCGTTGGCTTCCGACGATTTTTTTAATATTTAAGCAGAAAAATGATTTAACCGGACGTAACAATGGGACGTAATGCCTCATAAATTCAGTAAATATTGTCGTGGGAATGAATTTATCGCATTGAAATGTCAATCTGCAGGTACGTTCTCGATGTGGCCGATAAAGCTGAGGATGTTATTTGAAGAGCAAAAGAACAGCAATAAATGCAAATCCGCTTTAAATAAAAATTCTGCAGAGCTTGCTCGTATAATAGAAAAAGTATAATGTCGAGTTGGGCGTTACATTGTATATTTAACACCAAGAGGCAAAAAACGACGCTTAAAGCTAACACATAGTTTGAAAAGCCCTTCACCTCCTCCGGTGCTCCTTAGCGTCCCATTTTTTTGTCATCCCCTCGCGGAGTTCGCTTGCGTCAAGGCTCTACTTGAGCTAAAGTACGGTCTGGCGGCCTTTTTATGGAGATAGAAACACAATAGACGAGCCTAGAGAAGAGACGACTGCCGTACTCGAGCAAAGAATGAATGGGAAGAATGGGAAGATACAGAGGAAGAAGTAGAAGAAGTAGAAGAAGAAGAAGAAGAAGAAGAAGAAGATGAAGTCTAGTGTTCCTAGAGAAGAGAAAGGCGGCCTCTTTGCTGGCGAAAGAAACACGACGCCGCGCGCATTTGTCCAAAGGCTTCTCATTAAATGCTATTGCAAGATCGAGGGATCTGCATAACTATTTACTAGGGGCCAAGTCCTAGTATCTAGTTCTTCTAAGTCCTTCTCTCTTAGTGAACTAGCCACGGCCGGTTCACTTATTACTATCGACTTCCCCTCTCGCTCACTCCTCCGATTCAAATGTACTTCCCATTCTTCTGAAGTCTATTTCCATACTTTGTATTTCAGCTTTTGCCTACTCGTTAGCTTTCAAACCATTCCAAAGAGTATTATTTATAGGGGCAGTATCTGAAGGTCTGAGGGCTAATAAGGCCCAATAAGTAGCCCCTCGAGCGCACGAGGCCCGAATAACCTCAAGTTTTTATCCTAGCGGGCGTTAGGATCCTGTATTCGAAATGCAGGACAAGGGGTTCGGGTCGAGGTGTAATCGTCGGGGCATTGGTCTATACAGGCCTGCACATGACGCGCGCTTCGCTACCGAATTCATACGAGAATTGTAAATACGGAGGAGAGCAGCTACCGTAGCCACCGACTTCGGACCCAAGGCCACCGCCGTTCAAAAAGACGATGCTCTTTTTACGCGTGGCACGTATTACGCACGTGAAGAAACATTGTAAGTAAGTTGCGGCGAGTCTCGCGAGGCCAACAGAAAGGGGACGGATTGGATAGGGCGGGAGGGAGGGAGGTAGGGATGGCGGGCCGAGAGGGAGAGAAAGAGAAGCACGGGTGCGGTATTATAGGAACAATGAGGTACCGCGACACGGTTGACCAATCGGCCCTGATTTTTTGTCTAGCCGCAGCTGCACTTCCGTCTCTCTATTTATGCAAATTGCGGGCATGCGCGTGTATCACGTAACGGTCCGGTCGGGCCGTTCGTCGTCCTAAGGGCCCGCGAGACGAGCCACGGTATTAAAGAAGCCGATATTGAATTTGGACGACGTGTCGGCTTTAGCTATCGAATGCTCTCGCCTTTATTGGCCATAATGGATCACCCGTGCGTGATTTAGTCAAACGTCAATTATCGAAAGCGCGTGCAAATCCGTTCTTACGGCACACTTATTCAATAGGCCGGCCCGTGCAAACTCTCCAACGACCAGTTGGATCAACAATGTTATTTACCCCTAAAGCTCCGATTGCACGGGAACTTCTTCCCGTACTTTTTAAAATAAACATAAAAATTCGTGTCTTTATTGCGCGATCACTCGGTGGCTCGATCCCTTTCGATTAATAATGCTTAATAATCCTCTCTACATGCTTCAACATCCTTCACAATAATACATTTGTATTTATACGTATATTATTTTATGGTCGAAGCCATCCTTTTTTAACTCTGCGATAAAAAGATTAATTTATTCCAATTCAGATAAATATCCGCTAGGCTTGCTTAAACGTAACATTTGCATTAATAAAGCCTTATCATATTATACGTCTCTTGTATGCTTACTTGTAATTATAAATTTCTTACTCAATTAATTAGCCGGAGGATATTTAAAACGACTGAAGTAGATAGAGGCGATTGCATAATAAGTTGAAAGATTGAGTAATCATTTCGTCTTAGAAAATAACTTTTTCAGAAAATATTTTAACTGATTACAATAAGAAAGCGGGTTTAAGAGTACATTTTATAATGGTATGAAAGAAGCAGGAAAATGCTCGTTCAACTAGATAATCAACGAAATATATATATATATATATATATATATGTATAAGGGTTAAGGATGAAGGGCAGAAAAGAGTAGTAGGAAGGAGTCGGAACAATTGGAGGATGCTTTGGTGTAAGTGCTCGACTCGAGGTTATTGGGGTGAGAGAGCTCTCTCTCTCTCTCTCTCTCTCTCTCTCTCTCTCTCGCTCTCACTGATGTCGAAACGTATAAAAAGGCCGAGGAAGGACACCCTCTTGGCTAGTCGCCTAATGATCGCCGGAGAAAAGACTTGCGCAGGCCCGAAGGGGTCGAGTGCTAGGGTAATTAGTAAAAACAAAGGACCTCCCTTTATTCGCGCCTCTCGCTTTAAAATGGCCGAGCTTATGCGCTTTGGTCCGCCGCTGCAAGCTCCGCGAGTCGCCTCAGGCGATACGAGACGGGATTCGAGGGGCCGGAGGGCCCCCCCCCCCGGGGGGGGGGTGCACGGCGGTGAAGGAGCAGGGAACGAGGGACGGCAGGGACGCTCGGAAAGATAGTCGGAAAGAAATTTAAAAGAGACGACGAGGCCAATTGCCCGACGATAAAATCTAAATGAGAAAGTAATCCCTCGTTTACTCTTGGCGACCGCCTCGCCGCACGGGAACAAGACGCCCCGTTAGTTTTACGTAGGTGAAGATCCGTATCGTGACTCGCTCTATGGCCGTGTAGGAGTCGACGAGTGGAAAGTAGTTGGTCTGCCTCTTTTTTACTCTTGTCTTAGCGCGCGCGCGCATAAAGTTCAAATGCGCTCGGGCTCTTGTTTATTTTATAACTTACGAATCGGAATGGCTGGAGATCGGGAGGGAGGAGGAGGAGGAGGAGGAGGAGGAGGAGTAGGAGGAGGATGAGGAAGGAGCCTCCTCGAGTTATTTCTTGCTCGGCCATTGAAAGTGACGATTATAAACAACGTGGCTTTTCTGAAATATCTGGCTTATCGGATGATTCCCTTCGATCTTATCTGCAAAGTCGCCGGCTTTATAAGGGCGATTATGTTAATAATGAGGAGGGCAGGGCGATCGATCGCTGCACTCGAATCGTCAGAGAGCTTGCTTTCGTCTTAAATGCCCCTTGACTGGAGAGAAAAATCACGCTAAGCCCGAGCTTTTCGAGCTCGGCGAAGCTTTCGTATCCGGGAAAGAAGGAAAGGAAGGCGCTTTCGCCTTAGTGATATATCGATAATCCATTGGCTGCTGTAGCCTTTTGTATCTCGAAGCTTGTACTTCTATCAGAGAATTAGATGTAAATTAAAGTCTTCCCCTCCCCCTTCTTGTCGCGATTTATGCGTCTTTATCGCCTCTAATGCATCACTTGGGCCGAGTTTCTCAGCACTAGCTTTAATATTATACTTTGTAGATTGTTCCATGAGATAGAGCGTCGACGATGAAAAGTTAAAGAACATGTGTTGGATTAGCAAGGGATGTATAATGTACCGACATTGAGGATCTCGAAATCGAAGCGTTAAGAGAATTTCGAAATATTAGATGGATTATTAGAGTACGGCAAGTGCATAAACAAAAGTCAGTTGCGCTCTGAGCCAGATTTGCCTCACTTCAAAAGCCATGATACGTAAAGTCAGGGCAGCCACGGCTATTTATCAGGCGCATATGTGGCCACTGGTACGATCCTCCACCCCCCCCGCCCGCCGGTCCTACTACATACCGCACACGCATATACGCGCATGATTTTCCAACGCTCGATGAAGTCGACGGCGACGCCGGTCATAGGGGAGGAGGGAAAAAAATAAACAAATAAGAATTTTAAAAAGTTTAAAAAAAAAAAAAAAAAAAGAAAAAAAAGAAAACAACCAAAAAAAGGGAGAAAAGAAGCGTTGATTGTTTTTGTTCGATTAGTCGGACAAGCGCAATACTATGGCGCATTGTTTTCTCGGTGAGAGGAGCCTTGCCGGGGCTCGTCCCTCTCACTGTTTGGCCAATCGATACTTTGGCTAGTGGCTCGCGGGAAAGCTCCTGCATTAAAGCACAACGCTCTCTCTCTCCCTCTCTCTCTCTCTCTCTCTCCCCCTCTCTCTACAACCCTTTCTCTGACACCCCTTCCCCCGGCCGCCGCTCGACACCCGTCACACGTCCCCTCCCCCGTCCGCCCCGTGCTCCGTGCAACGCAGCAAGTGCGTGCTAGACGGTGTGCGCGCGTACGTTTACACGGCACGCGTGTGTTCGCGGCCAAACGCATGCCACCCACAATCGGGTGGTGGTGCACATAGTGGGACGCCGAGGGTCGTGGAGGGTAGTGACGGAGCGCTTAGGTGCCATGACCTACGACGATTCGGTGAACTGGGAGTTGCCGTGGCTTATTAAAGCCAGAGCTTCGAGGCGATATCAAACTTTCCTATCTTGGACCCGGCTTTTTTCTTATTTTCCGCATGGCCGGCTGCGTTCTTTATGGGATTTTAACATGGAAATTGTGCGGGAGCCGCTTGATAATACCAGCCATAATAATACGAGAAAACTTTTGCCGCTTCCTTGTTTCCTACCTTTAATGAAAATAGGCTATCAGTTGGATCGATTCGTTCGCTGATTTTCGGTAGATCAGCCCGTTCCTAGCCTAGATAAATAATCTCTTCTTTTACAGTAGACCTTGAGTCCTGTCGCCTAAAAGATTTCTAGGCTTTGTTTTTTTTTTCTTCTTTTTTTTCTTCTTTTTTTTTAACGATGCGTCAATGTCAAGAAGAACGTTTTCTTATTAAGTTGGAGGATAGAATCGAGAGAAGTAAAGGGAAAGGTACAATAATCCCGAATAAAGTGAAATTTTCGCATACAGTGAATGCTTAAGAAGGTCCCGCACTCCCGCTAGTCGATAGCCCTTACGTGATTAAGAGGGAAAAGTATTTTAGACAATATAAAATCGCCTGCAGATCCATTAAGTGCACACGCACGAGATCCAAATGGTCGGATGGTCGGTATTACGCTCAACGAGCCGAGGACAAAAGAATTTGGAACGGTGGATTAAAAAATGCAGAGGAAGCACCGATTGTTTGTGTGTGGGTGGGTGTGCGTGTGGGTGAGATAGAGAGAGAGAGAGACAGAGAGACAGAGAGAGAGAGAGAGAGAGAGAGAGAGAGAGAGAGAGAGACGTGGAGCTGAGTATTCCCGGGCCGACTGACCCGGAGACCCGGAGACCGGGAAAAGCTCCTGGCACATATTTATCCAGGGTCCTGCCTCAATGGGAACGCACCGCAGCTCTTTATTTTTTAAACTGGCTAATTACAGAGCAGAGAGCATCGCGTGCTTATGAAAGGCCGGTGCTTTTAAAGCCAGAGCGTAGCCGAGGAGCCCATGCGGCCTAATGAGGTCCTCTTTAAATCAGGCGAAAAAAACAAAGACCAAAAGAAAAAATGGCAACGAGTTCGCGCATTGTCGCACGGACGTGCATTACGTACGTTTTCTTATTCTGGCCTTCGATTGAATGCTCGGCCTTGTACGACTTACGTGTACACGACCAACTGTCCTCATCGCGTTCCGTAACTTCCGCCCGTTCCGACTCTTGCACGACCTACGAGATCAGAGAGACAGAGAGAGAGTGAGAGAGAGAGAGAGAGAGAGAGAGAGAGAGAGACTAAATATTCCAAGCGGTTGCGAGCGCCGACCTCGTCGTTGAGCTTCCATTTCGCTTCGATTATTTTCTTCTAAACAACGCGGGGCCGACGATCCTCGATCCTGTGGTTCAACCCGACTTTTATTCGATCTCTCCTCGGTTCTGCCGTAGTACGTCATTTTAATCGTTCACATCGGCACGAGCATTCGCACTCCCATACGATTTTACAATAATCTTCGTATTGTGAAGGCGCGCGTACTTTTCATTAGGGAGAGTTTATACGCCATTGGCGTACGAGTCCCGCTGACGAGCATTATTCCCATAGATTCCTTTGGCTCTTGGCATTAATTTCGAAATTTCGCGTGCGTCTCGATTGCTTAACGTTGGAAGCCGCGGCCGTCGTGTGCGCCACACCAGATGCATTGGAAAAATAGTTCAGTAAGCCATTCTCGTAATATCCATATGGGATGAAACTCTCGCCGGCCATTGATTTTCAAGTATGCCGAATATGTCTTCAAACATATTTCTCATGGCTTTTCTATAGCTTTTTCCTTTGTACTTAGGCCATTGAAAAATTTGAAGTTTCTTTACTTCCGTTCAATATCTTATATAAAAGCCTGCTTTCCATCGCTCGGCGATCCAATTATCCACGTCGGAATTTAAAAAACGACCTCCTCCCTGCTTCACGTGATATTTTCAAACAGGAAGCCGCGCGCTGTTGCGTGTCACCGCTTACCAAAACCAAAATCTCCCGCATTACGTAATAATATAAATCCGTATCGCGGCTCAGAAGAAAGAGGAAGGAAAAATAATAATCTACTAGCTTTCGAAGTACGTAAGCGAACTGCAGCCGAACTCCAGGATAGTAAAATCATGTCACGGAAGCAACTTCCGCTTTGGCGCTGTAATAATTCCGGCTTTTCCATTACTTACTACCTGATAATCAGCTTCACCTCTGGCCTCGCCTAACCGCATTATTCATCACAATAATCATGAGAATTAATATAAGAAAAATTATTAACGAGTGGCCAGTAAATGATTCAGCCGAAACCACAAAAGCCGCTCGGCGCGAGCGTGCGCCACACAGAGAGAGAGAGAGAGAGAGAGAGAGAAGTTTGAGCGCAAAATGAGCTGTTAATCCAAGTAAAACCGCGGAGACAGAGTGAACGGGGGAGGGGGGCGGAAGGATCAGGGAGGGTAAAGCGGCGAGGGCCGAAAAGAGATACGGAAAGCCGAAACTCGAGAGGAAAACTCGGCTGCCGAAAGGGGCGAAGGCAAAAGGTAAAAGAGAAAAAGAAGAAGAAGAAGAAGAAGTAGAAGAAAAAAAGAATGTCGGGATGGGGGAGAAAAAGATTGGAAAGACAAAGGAAGAGCAGGTGGAGGAGGAGGAGGAGAAGTAGGAGAAAAATCAGCGAGCCGTGGAGATACGAGCGGGCAGGACCGTCCGAGTCCTCTGGAGCGTCGGCTAACCCTCCTCCACCTCCACCACCTCTCGCCTTCCGCCAATTAGCAGGGAGAAAAAGTATGGGCGCGTGCGCCTAAGGAGGGCCGACCAAGATTTCTGAAGCCCGCAATATTTCATGTGCGAAGTTGCTCTCTCGGTCTTATCGCCGACGTCGCCTCCGCCGCCACTGCCAACGCCACCGTCGCCGCCGCGCTCATAATGAAATTTCCGCGGCGAGCCGCGGCAAACTAGAAGTAAGTTTCGTAAAAGTCTCCGAGGAGATAAAAGATTGCGAGAGGAGTGGGTGAGAGGAGTGGGTGAGAGGAATGAAGAGAGGAATAAGAAGAAGCCCGGGAAAAATAAGAATAAGAACTAATACTACTACTACTACTACTACTACTACTACTACTACTACTACTACTACTACTACTACTACTACTACTACTACTACTACTACTACTACTACTACTACTACTAATACTACCATTGCCGGCTGAGATTTAAAGCTTGTAATAAATCGGCGGCCCTCCTCGACCGGCTCAAGAACCTCCCTCCTTACCCCTTCTACCCTATCCGGCGACTTTGTTTCAATATCATTTGGTGCATTTATAGCCAGAGGCTTCCTCGCTAAGGCTTTTTTCCGATTTCTCGCTTCAGCTCGCTATCGAAAATCCGTGTAAAATGTGCTGACCCTCTGACCCCGTTACAACCCTTATAAATATTTTTTACGTTAAACGATCAATCCAGCTAAGAGTCTAAAGTCATGGCGCGGCAATACTATTACATTCTACTCGGACCAAAAAAAAATTTTTTTAGCGTTACATGCCTATTGGAAATGATGCAAAAGGGTCGCCAAGTCACAGGACAACCAAATTTACCAAAACTTCCGTCTATTTGTACTGAAATAATTAACGAAATTCAGGCAATCGAAGGTAAAATTAAATATTTAAACTAATAATAATCTCAAACGTAATTTCATGAGACTAGCGTCTTATAATACAAAGTTGAAATAAAAATAACGTTTCAGCACTGCTCGAGATAAAGCTTGAATACCAAGAGCCTCGAGGGGAGACATAATAGCAGAATTTACTAAAAATTTACGAAACTCTAATCGTTGTCAGTCGTGGTGGAAATGTCGATTTTCTGCTGCCCGTTGAAGCTTAATATAATTATTATATAACAATTGAATCGATTTAATTCTTTTATATATATATATATATATATATGTATATGTATATGTATACACACATATATGTGTGTATGTATGTATGTATGTATGTATGTATGTATGTATGTATATATGTATGTATGTATACATGTATATCGTAAAGAAGCAATGTCTGGGAAACTCCTTTTAATTTGAAATTTCTGAAAATCTTGTTTTCTCTAGAAATGGCCGGACTTAGGGAGGCTTTGTTTTATGGGGGAGCAGCATTTGGAAAAGAAAAATGGAGGCTCCGCTCAAATCGAAATAATGAAACCGTTGGTCCTTCCAAGCCGAGAGCAAACGCCCGCGTGTCGGGGTCCGTTTCTCTTCCGCAGCCACCCGCCAACCCTCCCACCCTCGCCCCATCCGAAGAAAAGGGAGAGAACGGTTAGTCGGTTTTTAATTGAAAGCGAAGCCCGTAGATTTTTAATTAAGAAAATTCAAGATCGAGCACCGTGAATCTCTCGTCCGACCGGTCGTTCCGTCCGTATCTACCTATTGGCTGCGCCTGCTTTCAAGAGGCTCCGAGGGCGAGAGTGGCGTCGAGAGAGATAGGGGGCGGGGGAGGGAGAGGCATAGATGGGAGAGATGGACTCGGATCCTCAAACAATTTTATAATTGATTTCATTTTCATTTTATTTTGACTCGCGCACGCGCCTCCGCTCCCGAACGAAGACATCGCCTACGCCGTCGAGTCGCCGTCGTCCCCCCCCCCAGTCCCCCCCCCCAACCACCCCGCCAATCAATTTTATATTTTAATTAAAGAAAGGAGGGTATCTGTGAAAAATTAGATTCGCCGTCGCGATCTCAATCGCCGGGGACGTGCAGCGCGAGCCCGAAAACTGCCCGTACACACGGACGCGCTACGACTCCACTACCCATATAGCCTGAATAGCCTGTACGATTGATTCCATTTGGATTTGTATGCGACTATTCATCAATAACCTATTATTTACCTCTGATCCGCATCGACCTACCGAGTCCACTCCGTCGGCTACGACCACTTCACAGCAGCTCTGCTTTCCATTTCTTTCCTCCTTCTTTATCTCAATCCCTTCTCTCTATCCCTTGGCTCCTTCTCTATCTCTGTCCCCATCTCTGTCTCATTCACTTTCTTTTCCCGTAGAGATAATTACCGGGGAGTGCCAAATTACCGAGTCGATTTGAATCTTTCATTGTTTTTATGAAAATCCGAGTTATTATAATTGAGTGATAAAAGAGGTAAACGCAATTAAAATCCTTGCCACGAGACCATTATTCCGCGAATATGGCGCTGGCCGCTATTAAATGCTATTATAAATCGGAATGAATTGAGGGCTTCGGTGTAAAAATATGAAGAGCAGAGCCGCTTGGGAGCGGGAGCTAAATAAGGAGGAAAAATCTATGAATCCGAGAGGATCTTTTATCTTATTTTATTATCTTAGGACTCGTGGGATAATGAAGGAAGGCCGAAATGAAGATTTAATGCAATATCGGGTAAGTGGATAAGGCTGAAATAATTCAGCCTTGAACGGGGAGACCCTGCGGGACCCTGACATCGCCCGTCTGCGCTGCACAGTTGGCAAAACCCGAGTCCGGCTTTCATTCGGGCTCGCGCGTGATCTGAAAAATGTCCACCATTTTGAATTAGCTATTCTAGAAGCTTACGCAACCGGCGCCGGACTTCGGCAAAGAGTTGCGCGAGCGCAAAAATATTTCTCCGGCCCAACTCGTCCCCTCACTCGCCTCCCCCTTTTCCCTATGGACCCGCGAACGCTTATTCCCACCGGCGGCTGCATTCCTATTACCATCGTAATCCCCCCACCACCCCCTACCCCCTCTACCTAATCTGCACTCAGCCACCCACACCCCTCGTTACGTAAAAATTAATATATACGTGAGGCGCAGGGGCATCGCGGTCCCAATGAACTCCAGTCTCAATTCTATCGAAGCATCATTATCTTTTAATGGGGGGAAAGATTTCCTCGAACTTGCTACCTACGTTTCCGTGGCTTTATTCCATTATTTCATTAGCCCTCGGATGGCCGAATCCGCGTAATAAAAATATTAGTTAGGCCGTGCTGGCAAATATTATCTTCCGGATATTTACACGATCTCGTTGGAAAAGCAAATGCCCGGGGAAACATGTTTTTTCAATATAAAGTCGTAAGTGCGCAGAAAGCGCTAACTTGGCTCATCGATCATCGTTCGATGATCTACTCGAGGCGACTAATTGGACAAGTAATACGACATACGAATAAGAAGAGCGTATTTGTTCATTTTAGGATTTTATCAAGGGGGAGACGGAGCAACTCGAGATAGAGATAGACAGAGAGAGAGAGAGAGAGAGAGAGAGAGACATCCCTACCCTAATTAAGGTAATAACGCGAGGTAGGATGAGGGCGGCGGTGGGGCGGAGAGAGGGTAGGGTGGGGAGGGGGGTGTGGGTGAGCGAGAAGATGAATGGGGGCGACGCGGACGCGGGCTACCGAAATTCTTGATCGATGAGTCCACGAGGTGGGGTCGGTGAAGTAAGTCCAGACGGGCGTCGATCCTCGGCTATTTCTCGCGTCTTATGCAAGCGCCGATGCGCTTTTGGCCGCTAAGACGCGGGCAAAAATGCCCGCTTTTAACGGGCCTTGAATCCCCGGGGCGTAAAACTTTTCATAAAATTAGAACTACGGGGAGCCGACCGAGACGTCCGGAAAAGCGATGCGCGGACCGAACGAAATTTCCGGCCAGACTCGCGCGAGCCTCTGCAGCCAAGAGCGCAAAGTGTAACTAAGAGCGCCTACGAGTGAGAGAGAGAGAGAGAGAGAGAGAGAGAGCTATATCCCTTGCATCTCATTTAACCCTGCCGCGTCATACTGCCGTCCGTCGAGTGCTCCGCATCCCGTAAATTATTTATCCTCCCTTGTTTCAATGCACTTCTATAAACCCTGCGTTCATCGCTCGCAAAAGAGTGAAAAGTATTTACTTGTATTCCCTCGTTTGCCTCATTTATTTTAGAAATTTATTTTTTACAAATTATTCATCGCCACCACTCCATTATAAATTACAGAGCCTAATGTCCGATGCTATTATTATTTCATAATTTATATCCTCCTGCATTTATTATTATTATTATTATTATCATTATTATTATTATTATTATTATATTTAAATTATAATTATAATCTGTTTATCATGACGTGATGGCTCGTATAAATGGCTCACAAATACGTGGCAGTATGCTACATGAGTATACGTATATGTACAGTCTATTTTTCTTTTTTCTTTTTTTTTTTTTTTTTCAATACCCCACTCTACGAATAAGTTGCCGGCGAATTTTAGGTAATACAATTATTACTCGAAATTATACAAATTATTTAATACTCTCTTATAAATGTAATATTTTAAAAATAAATTCATACATATTTTTAATAGACGAAGTGATCGTTTGTATCGTTCGTTTGACAAATTAACATTTTAACCCAAAAGACTTCTTGTTAAAACTTTTATTTACATTTTAAAATTTTGACGTAGTATGACAAATTTACCGCATGTGTAAATTAATACAGATTCCTTAATCGAATAAATGCGTATAAGTACGTATTTACTAATAAATGACAATCGTAAATAAACTCATAATAATATAAGAAATATTTAATTATTTTAACTATTTTGTAAAACGTATGAGCTATGTAATATAAAATCAATGATCCATACATTAAGCGATCATTAACGTTTCTGTCATTACTTATTAGTCAATATTTACGAATAAATGATTTTTCTTCATTTACGATTTATCAAACTTTGGTACGTAATATTGTTTTTTTTTCAATTTTCTGTTCTTCAGCGAATGAAATTTATAAAAAAACAAAATGCTCACGCGATTTAAGAAAAGTCCAATTAATGTTCTGTGGGTTATTGGGGTCAACGAACTTTCTACGCACTTGATATTTGTACGTGATATGTTGATATTCAAATATTCCACTTGAACAAACCGAGCCTGGGCTAATGATTCCTTCAATGCTGAAAAGTGATGAGTGTGAGCGCAGGTAAGTAAGGAAATTTCGGATAAAAACAACAGCTCGAGCCGATGCTTCGAAATATTTCAGAGACTAAGAAAAAGAAAGGGGGAAAGAAAACGCTCCCATTTGCAAATCAAGGCAATGGGAGAAGCGGAGCCCTATGGCGATATCAACGCTAATGGAAGCTTTAAAAACTTATGGGTTTGACGGGGGGTGGGAGGGCGCAGGAGGGCAGGGGGTGGGTTGGAAGTGCGTATAAAATTTCACTTTTTGCGTTCAGCCTCGCAGCGCTCGTCCCTCAGGACATTGGGACAGAGACGTAGACAGAGACAGAGACAGAGACAGAGACAGAGAAATATGGAAAAGGTAGGCATTATCGCGAATGGTAAATAAGAAATAATGGCTCGGGGACGAGATGGAGGAGCTTGACAGGCTTCTTAAGAATCCTCGATCGTATTTTGATATTTGGTATTTAGATTCGCTCCTCCAAGAAGTTTTTGCTTTCGCTGTTTTTAAAGGGAGGGGAGCGGTTGGAGCTTACACCAAGTGAAATATCGATTTTTCAAGTGCCATAGAATATTCTATAATTCACTGATGGTCCTCGACGATTCATACATTTCTATAATCTACGTGCACTCATAGGTATTTCTATTATGCTTAACAAGCTCAGATAAAAAAATTAAAAAGATTTTTATATTGGTAAATTACAAATTTTATTAATCATTTTTAAATCATATTTCAAGCCTCAATTATTAATCGTAGATGACCTGCGCTCTTAAAAATAAAAATACGATTTCGCATATATTGAAAATATATTGAGGTCAGATTAATCCTCAGAGTAATTTGTACTTTCATTAAATGTTCGCCGGAATCGTATTAAATTTGAATACTCATTATAAAATTTAATTACACCTTTTCACATATTCAATTAAGCTATTATTATATATATATATATATATATACGTGTACATATACATAGATTTTTTAAAATAATTTCTGCGAAATTTAATGTATAATCATAAAAATTAGGTAATATATGAAAAGAATTAAAAAAAAATAAAAAAAAAAATAGCAATAATCACCATAAAAACTTTTTATCGCGTAATCCCGTACTGCGCTTTACAGAGTTATTTTAGAACACATGCTCTAATTTTTAAATACACTTCTAAAAAGTTTTAAAAATAAATGTGGAAATAAATGTATGAAAATTGCATTAGCCCACAAAAGTCCTAATGAAATTTCATAAAAATGTTGATGCACAGGAATTACGTTATTTTATTATTTAACTTTAAAATTAAAAACCTCAAGTAAAATTACGAGACTATTAATGAATGAATGGGAAAAAATATATTTAGTAAGTAATGTAATAAAAGTATAATAAAATGAGTTCCTATCAAAGCGTAAATTTGACGTCAATGTTAATTCATCGATGTAAAATAAATTATGGATGCATAGGGAAATAAAAATACAAATACGTAATAATAAATGTTGGGAGGAAAAATATTACATTCTATGCAAAAATTACTGAATATTCGGTTATAAAATTCACTTTAAAAGAATAAACGTTCTTTAATTATTCTGACTTTATTACATTATTCACCTAATTTAATTTTTAAATTATTGTTTGCATCGTTACGAGTAAATTTTTATCTTAGTTTTGATGATTTATAATTCCAAGCTACGCGTATTTCGGTAAATTCGTCATTGTAAATAATGGCCGAGGCTTAAAATCAATAACAACTCGAAAATTCAATGCGTAGAGCTCAATGAGAGTACAAAAATATTACTGTAAAATGCAATATTGATTAAAGCGTTTTTGAATTATTTCAATTATATAGAAAAAAATTTATTCTAAATATCTTTCTCTAAAAATGTATTCTTATACAAAAAAAAAAAAAAAAAAAATTTAATTTAAATAAGCTTTTGATTCTAAAATTTTCATAAGAATAAAACAATACGATTTTTATTAAATTAAATAAAAAAAAGCTTACTTTATTTATCAATGAGAATAGAAATAATATTCGAGTTTTAAAAAACGAATGTTGATAAATCTTCAACTTCTTGTAATGTTTATTCCATAGAAAAACATTCGTTACAAATTTTCATATACCTTAACCTGTTTTGACGTCGTTTTGATAAAATAATTTACTTTCTACTACTTACTTTCTACCGACTGGAATATTTCACTTGTTAAATAACGTATAATGAGAGAATAACGTTTAACTTTCATTTATTTTTTTCCCGTTTTACTTTATTTATTTCACCTCGGCGGCGCAAATAAATAATACGAGAAATATATTATTGCTATACTTGGATAATTTTTTCAAACACTTGTTCCGTAGTGTGAATTTATTTTAAGCCCATAATGGAACAAAACTTTTAAAAACTTTATCTGATATCTCATCATTCGTCAGGGGCGAATATTAGATTTGATTAGATTTTAATGTCTGCTAATAATCTGAGAGATCATGATAAACTCGACAAGCCAACTGTCAGACATCGAATTTCAATATATATTTAAATAAGTATTTATTAGAACGTAATATAAAAAAAAAAAAAAAAAAATGCGAGAAATATTAATTAGGATCGACAGCAGAGGATTTAGTGCTTAGAGCACTGATTGACGTTGTAGATATACAAAGAAAAAGTACAAAGTGTAGAGATAGAAAGTGAGAGTGACAACGTAAGCGAGTGAGGAATTCTGAAATGGCCGCAAGTGTAAGTGGAGCGTGGATGAAGCCAAGTTCGAGAAGAGGGCGTATTATGGATTGTTTAAAAAAAATAATAAATAAAAAAAAAAGAGGAAAAAAGAATGGGCTTTAGCTTTGGGAGGAATAAAGTCAATTGTTTCGATAAATTTAACGTAATTTGGTTTGGGCGCTCAAGGGCTCGTTTGCGCTTTGTATACGACAGTAGCAATTGAGAATTACGGCCGGTCTACTTGTGTTAACGCAATATGACTGGACCGATGATTAATTTGTTACCCTCGGTGTACAAATTCAATTTACAATATTCCGTAATTTTACCGAATTCATGTACTGAGTGGATTTTTTCCTATTTATCGACAGGCTATTTATTTACCTTTTACCTCCTGACTCCCCCCTACACAACCTTTTAGCCTCCATTATAAGATTCTTCCGACAAGTGTAGCGAACAAGAAGGAAATTATTTTTTCAGCTGCACGGCCCGTCGATGAAATTATTAACATTTCCGGGACAGATCGTCAAATTTTTGATACATAAAGCGATTTTTCGTTACATTATAGTTTTATTATGACCATTAAATATTAATGGGCAAATAAATTAGTAAATACATTGGCTTACTTAATATCACTCTATCTATTAAAATTCGGCGTTTTTTTTTTTTTTCTTTTATGTTGTAATTTATTATCATTTTGTATTTTTCAATGTAACCGACTGAAGCGATAAAAGGTAAATCGTTCGCGAGGCATTTAATGATGATCAACGAACCAAACGGTGCTTTAATTTACGTAAAAATCATTTCAAATGCAATTACCTTATTAAAATAGAAAAACCAACCCTTTGGCTCGGGAGGCTTACACGCTCGTTTAATAGAATATTGTCTTTTGCATAACCAGAATTGCGGGGGAGATCGGACGTCACGATTGATCAAATATTTTCTACGGTCGCCCAGTACGTATATTAATTATTATTAACAAATAAAGGACTTATCCGGTTTTTTAAATTAATCAGTGTGTATCAGTGATAGGGCAATTGAAAATAATATTAGCAGAATATCTTTCGAGTATTTGCACAAATTTAACTTGTAATTAAATCAGCGCGAGAGGGTCGGGGGGAGGGGGAGGTGATAATGGCTCGACTGTAGTTGCGAGGAGGGTGGCACGGGAGGCACGGGAGGCACGGGAACTTCGGGTTATGAAAGGAGGAAATAAATTGTGACATTATCATAACACAAGTGGAAAAAAAGTGGCAAAATTAAACCGCGAATCCACCCAGCTCGAGTGAAAAAAATCTGGGACAATGGAGGGACGAGAAGAAAGTTTTAAGGACGAGTCGAGCATGACAATGAAGGAAGGAAGGAAGGAAGGAATGAAGGGAGGAAGGAAGGGAGGAAGTACGCCGCTTTATAGAAGAGGAGGGAAGCAGCGAGGACGACGGCAGCAACGACAGCAACGAGACGAGTACGTGCAGCAACCCCCGGGTAGGTCTGCCATTTTTTACGCCATCTTTCCGCTTCTCTCGTTCCCCTTCATGAGCCGCCGACGCCGCCGCCGCCGCCGCCATCCATTTGGCGACTATGCACATGACGTACGAGAGGCTCCCGTCCCTGATCAATAGCGCCGATCGGGGGAGGGGGCACCAACCGCTCGGGCCTCACTTTTTCTCGTCCAGCCCTTCCACCGACAGGCCAAGTCCCCACGGAGGCACTAAAATATACTCGGTGACATAGACTTTCCGAGTAAAAACGTGTCGACCCGCCTACCGCCTCCATGCTAATGCATTTTTTTATTTGACTTTTGGTAAATGCTGTAGGACCGGAAGTCGGCTCGAGGCGCCCTCCCTCTTTCGAGCATTTCAGGCTCCATTGACTTTTTTTGGTTCCTTTACTTTTTTACTCTCCTCGAGTGCATTTTCCACTGCCCGATCACTTAATCGCATATAAATAAAGGCAATAACAGATTTTAATTGGCTTTTCCCACTTTCGCCCCTCACGCACCCTCCCCGCCCCAGCCCAGCCCAGCCCTTCCTCATGATTTCGCTTATTTTGCAAAACCTCGTACTCTTATTTGGTTTTTACACAAATTATCCATTAATCCTATAAACTGTAATTTCGAATGATCAATCGCATTCCGTTAATGGCATCTATCAATTCCTACAGATATTTTATTCTTAATACGTAACACTGGCTATACGTACACAAAGGATTATTTAAAATGTCCAATATGCATGTTAATTTTTAATTAGCCGACTAAAATTGTAATAAAGGGCGGGATCGAACCCACTTGAATCATGTACGTCGCAAAATTACCAATATAATATATAGATCCACGTGCTATGAAAGTATGCGCGGAGAGAGAGAGAGAGAGACAGAGAGAAGAGTGAAATTAAAATCCGTGTAAATTGGTCATAAGAACGAATATTCTTGCAAGTATGCATAGCAATTTAATAATTATAATTTTATGATTATCGTCGATAAAGTGAGGAATGTATAGAAATGGCGATGGTGCGTTGGTACGGAGTCCGTATGGACTGGAAAGTCACGCACTGGAAAGAAATGAGAGCGAAAAGCTTGAGAGCCGAGGCTTTTGTAATGGTCCAACTGAATTTTCGCCTGGATAAGCGTCGACGCGCTTCGGCTGCACATGCAAATCGACGGGGCTTGGGGGGGGGGGGAGAAAACAAGCCCGGAATTTCAAAAAGGCCATTCCAAATATTTGCAATTTTTTTCGTCTCATCCCCCTTCTCACTCCTGCCGTTCGGTCCAGGCGGCCAATTTTTTCCCTCTATTTTTCGCGAAGCGTTAAAAGGCCAGACCGCGGAAGCAATTTCCGGCGATAGCTTCCGACTAGGCAATTTATTCGATACGCGCCTCCCTTGTCATCACATCGAACCAAACGCTTCGTCTCTACATGTATGCGCTTTCGTGCGAGTCCCCATGCGTAGAAATGGAATTGTGGCACTAAGCCGAAACTTCGTCCTTGCGGAAATAAATTCTTCTTCTTCTTCTTCTTCTTCTCCTTCTTCTTCTTCTTCTTCTTCTTATTCTTATTATTATTATTATTGCAATTAATTGTTCCATTATTAATTGTACGAGGGTCGACGTGTTCGACCTTCCTTCTCCTGCGATGAAAACTGAACTTCGTTTTACCATTTTTTTGTTTACGTTCTACGTTCGGTTGATCGGGAATCGTCGAAAGAACCGTGACAGAGCTTGGGAAGAAAAATAACATTAACATCTCGCCGTCAGTCGCTTCAATACCTAAGAAATCGAACTTCATTGTAGTAATAATAAGTCTGGCCGAAGCAATAGTCAGTTTTGTAAGTATGTCGAGCCGAGAAGTCTTTGCTAATGTTTATATAATAGTTCCAAGACCTGATTGACCAATGCATTTAAGAGTATGAGCGCGTCCAGGGTCGTAAATAATTTTCGGATCCAGTTGTATTTTTAATTCGCGTTAATAATGAAATTGCGATGAAAGCTTCTACGTCAATTGGGAATAATTTGCTTTTTTTATCACACAGGATGATAACGATGCATTAAGATATTGACGGGAGATAACGTAGAGAGGGGCCGAGTGGGTCCGGTGGAAAGCAGTGGAAGTAAAGAGGAAAAAATGTCAAGCAATGTAAGGATGGGTTCGGATGGGTTCGGATGGGTTCGGATGGGTACGGTTGGAGGAGGGGAATAAGAAAACGGACGCGTTCTTTCGGGCGGGAAAAGAAGCCCAAGGGAAGCCCCGCCGAGTTATCAGACTAAGTATCGGAAACAATGGAAGAAATCCACGGAGGAGAGAAACATAATTCCCCACTCCCCATCAGATATGAAAGAGCAAGGGTGTGGTTTTTTCTTCGGAACGAGAAAAGTTCTCGCACCGCTTTTTCCCCAGTCTACCCGGGTACCCCAGTCTCACCCTCGGCACCATCTTCCCCCGGAGTAATTATTTTTCTTTGCCCCTTCCTCGACGCGGGGCTCCCCTTTTCGCCGAGTGGCGGACTCGTCTCCCGGCGAACGAGACTCGGGGTGCGAGATTTTTAACGTCTAAGGAAGTAAGAAGAGGGTAGAGAGCCCTCCGCTCCCCTTCTCACCGCCGCTCCGCGTTTTTCTCGCGGACGCTTACCGCGTGAGAGTGAACGCGCCCATACCGGTCCGATCCCAACATGTGTACTTAAATGGCCAAGCTTTTTTATAAAGCCGGTGATAAAATACCTCCTCCTGCGGCAGCCTCCCTCCGGGGCCTCGACGAGTACCCTCCCGTACTTGCACTTGATTTTTCTAATAAACGGGACCGACGCTCCCCTCCACTCGTTCTAATGCCTCGCTACAGTACTTGGGCGCGTTACTTGCACGTTCCGATCGCTTTAATGAATCTGCGCCTTGATTTATTGCCAGATGACGCTCCCTCGTCTTCCTTCCTCACACAATAATCGGCCGAATATTAATATTATTAATATTAGCACTCTTTCTCTACTCGCATTCTCCATACATCTCTCTCTCTCTCTCTCTCTCTCTCTCTATCGCTGTCCCCTAACTTTAATGTCGCTTCAAATTTAATTAGACTCATCCTTATGTTGATGACAAGCTCCCAGTCTATAAACTAATCCTGCGGCTTCTCTTACTGCGCGAACGAATCCCTTTATTTATTCGATCTATGGTTAAAATTAATCGGGAGTAATTACAAATATCATGGCATTAACTCCTTCGGTTAATCAGAGCCCTATGCCTTCTATCACGAATTTCTTATTTCCTCTGTATTGGTTAGTGGTCAGAATGAATTTCTAACTACCGCTCGAGCCTTTGTTTCTTTGTCATTCTCTCTTGTCTTGATCGACAAGTCCAAGAATTTTGTAAATTAATAAAATAAGGAAAGGGAAAAATAATGAACTTTATTTGCGTTCGCTTTTTTTTATCTCCGCTAGGATAATTTATTTTCACGAATATTTTCCTATTCTTAATTGAAAATTGGCATGGACTTCTTTTAACCCACTTATAAAATATTTTTAGTATTTAAGACGGTATGTAGTTTAGTTTAAAAGTATAAACTATCGAGTTACAGTGCCAAATCGATAAAAATAAAATAAGACGATCTTGTGCAGCTTTTTGAAATTTCACCTATACATTCGCCAAGATTTACGATCAAAAAAGTAGTTTCGATTTCTAAGTTTAAACTCAACTTCGTATTCAGAGGCGATAAATAATTGCAAAGCTACGAGAATAGAAGGGAATTATTCTCTTCATTACAGCAACGATTTCTTTAATTATTCGAAGCTGGAAGCGCTGGCTTTCGTCGATCTCGTGACCCAAACGACGATTATAAAACTGAGAAACGTTCCGACTGAAAGATACGCCGCTACTTGCTCTCATGTCGAGCATGTACACGTTACAAGGACGAGCGAGAATAGGTTGAATCGAGCCTTGTCTCGCTACGTCGCTAAATGCGGATAATTTGAGGCTGGCCCGAACTTGATGAAATCGATGAAAATCGGCCCCAAGTCCTTGCTGGTCCCGCGCCGTCGGGTAGAGGGACGGGAAAAAATACTGAAGAGTCTCGAAAACGTGCCGGCGCGTATATTCGCGTGTATTAATTGTAGGCGTAGGAGAGGCTCGGAATAACAAACGGGGAAACGCGGGACCGGGACTGGGGAATAACCCCGGAAAGGTATGCGTGAGCGTTTGGGGCTTGGGGGTCGCGGGTCGGGGGTGGAGTGAGTGGCGATGGGAGAGGGGTAGAGGGTCTGTGAGTGTATTGTCGAATCGATGTGAGCTCGAGTGCGTTAGAGGAAATTCGATTTGAATCGAGGGGTATTTATCTTCGATTTTTTATGCCCCCGCTTAATTTATTGGGATGTTATGGTCGATTTCATTTGTAAATAGATAAATAACATTAACAGCCTCCGACCCCAGAGCTATATCTTTCCTTCTTTATTCTAATGCATCGACGTCGTAACTTACCGTTACGTGCACTCATAAGGATTTTTCATAAAAGGCGTGTTATATTTCTGTACGGTTATATGGAATTTTTTTACCTAAAAATTGACAAAAAATTAACGAATGTCCTTGGGCTGATGAAACCGAAGAATAATAAATTACCTTTGTAGTACTAAAATTTTTATTTACGCTGCAATTGCAAAAGTATAATGAAATTTTATTTTATTACAACTGCATGACGCTTTCAAAATTTATTTCAGGTACGTAGTTGTTTTTTCCTCGAAATATTACCTCAAACGGGACGATGAATATTTATAAAGCATGCGATTTGACCCGCTTAATGTTAATGTTAATGTTAATGTCCTCGCTGGCATTAACGGTATGCAATTACTGCTGTACGGATTTGTCGGGGCGTAATAATGAAAATATAAATTGAAAGGAAAAAAGAGGAGAACTAGAGAGGGAGGGAGGGAGAGAGAGAGAGAGAGAGAGAGAGAGGGAGAGAGAGGGTGACTGAATGATTAGGCTTTAGCGAAAATCATTTTCCGGGTTAGAATTTTCAATTGGTCCACGAGGGATCGATCGATCTAGCGAGATGCGCGTCAAATAGTGAGCCGAAATTCCGCGCGAGTCGTATTAGCGAACGAGCTGCGTAACGGGCATCTCGATAATTGAAAATTAAGTGACTAGACAAATGAAATGCCAGTCAATATTGGCAAGGACTCCAGAGCCCTGACTAACGGCACCATCCCGCTCCGCTCTTGTTAAATAACATTAAAGTCCGCGTTATATTACGAGCCGTCAATTATTTTTGTTCGCGAATCCGCCCTGATTTCGCTCAAAAAGGAAAAAAAAAATAAATAAATAAATAAATAAATAAATAAATAAAAAAATCCCTCTCAGCTGTAAGCGTTTTGTTATAATCGAGCCAAGGGTCCCAGGGCTCTGCAGTATCGGTATTAAATTAACATCGAGTGATTTTAATTATGCGGAAGATCCGAATGCGAGGCTCCAGTGATTTTTAAGCAAATTTTATGAACCCTGGCCGTACTCAATCAAACGACTGTCGATGCGAGTACGCGCGTGCGCCTTTCCACCAAACATATAAGCGGGTTTCAAAATTTAGCATATTTCGCGTATTGCGAAAGCTCCCCCGCATTAATACTACTATGAATACCTACGAATGTGTGCGCTCCTCGTTAAATATATACGTTTCCTCGGTGTAAAAAGATAAATATAAATTTGAATGGCCGCCTGTGCCGTTTGGGGGTAATAATTATACATGGGCTTGGTAAAAACAATGCATCCGCCGTTTAAGGTCTGTCAATATTTCTGACCGAAACAAGCGAAATTGAAATCCTTTATTGAAGTGGTAAAGAGGCGAGGGGCACGGGCATGGGGTCTAAGGGTCTTTTCGTTCCGTGGAGGTGGGCGGAAAGGTGCGCTTTGTGCGCCCCGCGCATCATAGAGGCAAAAGCGGCACGAGTACATAGCAAAGTACGGTAGGGATTCGGGGGTATGATCGAATCGGGGGTAAAATTGCCTACGACGAGGGAAGGTAAATAGTAAATAAGTAATAGTTCCAGGCCATATTACCGTTTGTCGTAAAATCCATCACACCGAGCCGCCGCGTATCATTTTCACATAGTCGAAATAGCGAATTTTTTTTGTTAATGGCAACGAACCGAAGCGTAAGTGATAAAAGTAATAAAGGTCCCCGCGATCACGACCCGCGCGTCCCTCAGCCTCCAAGGCCCGGTCTCGATCCTCCCGTGAGTGCCATTTCTCTGTCTCTCTCTCTCTCTCCTTTTGTCGTTGTAGTGCGGATCGCTGGAAGGCTGCGGACGCCGACGACGACGACTACGACTACGATGATGATGTTGATGAAACGAATCAACGCGGATCGCGATGAGGCCGTAACGGATGAAACGCTGGCCTTGCGATAAATTTTGCGCGTACCATCTTAGTACGCCGCGTGCCCGTCGAAAACTGACCCGCAGCCGGCCGCTCGTGACCCTAGTAAGGGTCCGGGGCAGAGAGAGAGAGAGAGAGAGAGAGAGAGAGAGAAAGAGAGAACCATCGTCGTACTAAAAAGGAGCATTGACGAGCGGGCGAGTCAGAGAGTGAGAAAGTGAGAGAGAGAGAGAGAGAGAGAGAGAGAGAGAGAGAGGCCGCGTGCCCGCTCGGTCGGGTGCGCGTGTGAGAGCGCGCGAGGGACCGACGAGGGCCAGTTGGCGATAAAGGGGCGAGTAATTCCAAAGGTTGCATTTTTTTTCGGAGGGAGGCTTTGATTCGGACCCCTGGACCCTACCTGGGCCCACTATCCACCCGTCCATCCGTCCGTCCGTCCGTCCGTCCTCCCGTCCGTCCAGGTAGCCAAGCTGCAACTCGGGGCATACGTTGCGACGATGCACCGGGCGGGATGATCCGACGAGGAGGGATGGGGAGGAGACCGAGGCCGAGGGCCGCTGCCTCAATGAGATTATATTTCATTTCGGGTGCGAATCTTTCGCTCATTATAAAAAAAACCAAATGACGAGGGATCCAGCAGCCGAAATTTACTTAAACCCTCCTGCATAATTTATTGTTTATTAAATTCTTGTTCTTAATAAAAACTCTTCTTTAATAAAAAACTAAAATTCTTCGGGAAGCTGGAACCCCTCACTTACCAACAGCCTTTATTATTACTTTCTTAAATCGGTAAGAGCGGCTCTCGAGCGCCGGATCCACCCACGCACGAGACTATTCCCATCTCGAAAGCTACCCGCTTACGGGGATGTTACTTAAGCGCGGCGGGCTCTTATTTTTCAAAACGACTTTTCACCTCCCACTCGCGAGGTTCTCCTCCCGCTCGGGGAGAGCAGCTTTTCTACTCGTGTCCTAACCATATAAATGACTTTTTCTTTTTTTTCTTTCCCTTTTTCGTTTTTCCCTTTTTCATCTCCCCTCCCGTGTAGGGAGTACTTGTAAGGCTATGCGGCCCACGCGCAGGATATCGCGCTTTTCGAATCTCCTATTCGAAGCGACATCGACACAAAGCCGGGGACACCTTCGTTTCTTTTTCTTTTTTCTGTTTCTTCTCTCTTTCTTTCTCTTTTGCTTATGCCTTTGCCTCTGCCTTTGCCTTTGCCTTTGCTTTTGCTTTGTTGTCCTTACGGGGTCTGTAAAAATGTTGCCGGGACCACCGACGGATCATTTAATTTCCCTGGAACGCACGCGCCAATCACCTTTATCGAAATTTAAACAAACATCTTACCCATAAACGACTCCATAACAATCTACTTAATTATTTATTCGTCTGTTTGTTCGTTTATTTATTCGTACGTGCATACGTGCTCGACAATAACTTTTACGACTAAGCCTCTGCTTTTCTTGCATACGCTCAAATGTTTTTATGCATACTCTACGTCATGCTCGACACTAAATTCTCCAGTACGTAAGAAAGGGGGCTGTTTTCGCAGTTACTCGACGGCCGGGACGAATGTACACCTCCTACAAATATATTCTTTACTATCAAGCGAAACGATCTGCGGGAATACTTGATTTGTCCAGAATTATCAGACGACTCTACTATACATTTCTAGACTTTTTACGTACTATGTTCACTACCTCTTACATACTCACTGCACTTCCATAAATATCCATATCCTCACTAAATCAATACGTACATTATGAGGTGCATTTACTTAAGAACAACGCGAATAATTTGTCAATTTGTAATTATTCTCGATGAATAATATAAATAATACAATTGTTGTTATTA
Organism: Ceratosolen fusciceps; assembly: GCA_018883505.1. Classification (NCBI taxonomy): domain Eukaryota; kingdom Metazoa; phylum Arthropoda; class Insecta; order Hymenoptera; family Agaonidae; genus Ceratosolen; species Ceratosolen fusciceps. Next base: position 16,136,560 of record RCIC01000002.1, on the reverse strand, counting down.
AATTTAATCTTCGTCATAAAGTCATAATTTTATTTCATCTCGCCTACATGATTTACTTGAGAATACTTATTTCAAGATGATTAATACGAATTGAGTATTTTATAGTAAATGAGGCACTGTTGGCCAACATTTTTCTAGGTTACAGTCTAGATCTATCGCAGTCAAGTCCCGCCTATCCGCTACATCTGAATTCAATTTATAGACATGCATTAATTAGAAATACAACAGCCGCCGACTCTTTAATCTATACTTGTTACTTTTAGTCTTCTTTATAATTATTCGGGAAACTAAATGCATCTCGCGTGAAAATCTCTTTATTTCGTCTAATAAATATATTATTTTTTACAACAATGTCAGAACGATCTTGATAAAATCTGCTTTATTTGCTAAAGAGCGTTTAGCAATGTCATAAATTTTGAAGATCCATAATTCTAATGTTTAAAATACATATATTTTTTAGATACCTTTAAAATGTATCTAATTTTATATTTACGAATATGTATATCGAATGAAAATTACAAGTACATAATATATAATCTTTTAAAGAATAACGAAATTAGTTGCTTATTCGTTCATAAGTAAATAATATATTATATTATTTTATTTTTTCGTTTTTTAAATAACATCGTATTTCTTAACAGAAGTTAAAATTATGTGGAGATTTCATATAATTTTACAAATTTATCAAATTATACCTAATATGCTTATTAGGTGGCAAGGTAGCAACGTAGATAGGATATAAAATAAGAATCTGTACGATCAAAAATGATAAATAAATTGTTGGGCAATCAACAAGTTGTTGTGACGTTAAGTTTCAATCAGAGCTTCGGCGTGTCTCCTATTAAATCGTACGTAACTCACTTTATGACTGCGTACCGCAGGCAAAAAAGGAAGAGAGAGAGAGAGAGAGAGAGAGAGAGCAAAGGAAAAATGTGAAAACGGCATCGAAAAAGTGTAGGAAATAAGGGAGGGAAGCTACTCGGGTTCATTATTCATGCGTTGTTTTCATACGCCGGAAGTTCAGCATCGCTGCGGAATGGATTTATTAATGGCCGTTGCAGTTCCACAAGAGTGAGAAAGAAAGACGGAAAGGGTACAAGGGGGCGGAGAAGCGATTGAGAGAGAGAGAGAGAGAGAGAGAGAGAAGCATCAAGGATATATTGTCCTGCGATCGATGCGACTGGTCGGCATTTCGTCGTCGTATCCTCTCTCTCTCTCTCTCTCTCTCTCTCTCTCTCTCTCTCTCTCTCTCTCTCTCTCTCTGTCGGGTAGCGAATAAGTGATGGCGCGACACGCGGCAACGGTAAATATCGCTCTATCGCGTAACTGCTCTCAGGCCACCGCCGATATGCGCCAGTTCTATGTGAAATACAACGAACAATAATTTTACACCCGCCCTTTTCTTCCTTCTTTCTCTCCTTGTATTCTCTATCGTTGCCTCTCGCTCGCATCCTGGACACATCTCGTTTCCATTGTACGCGCAGCACATCGAGAGAGAGAGAGAGAGAGAGAGAGAGAGAGAGAGAGAGAGAGAGGAGCGCGCGTGCGTGTCTGCGAGCCCGTAGCGGATAGAGTGAGAGAGAGAGAGAGAGAGAGAGAGAGAGAGAGTGAGAGAGAGAGCGGCTGGAGGGAAGCTTAATCGTATCTCTTGGCGACAACTTGTGTACGAATGTATATGGGATCGCGTCGGGCCGAAAAATCGGCTTTCCGACGTTCTTTGTTTATTCACACGATAGCGCCATGTGTTAAATTTCTGGTCTTTTTTCTCTCCCTGTCGCCTCTTTTCTTTCCGTTCTCGGATGAGCCTGCGCTTCGCGTATTCGGAAAAAGACTAAACGATTGTTATTTTTCCCTCTCGACACACGTCCGATAGCTTTATTTGCCCCTCCCCGATATGCCCGTCGAGTCGTAATATAATCGACAGACAATTTTCCGAAATATTGTTTTCTCCATTTACGTGATTAACGTCCCCTCCCCCCGATTCCTCATTCGAATCGTCTAAAAATTTTCATTCCAATCGAATCATCCTTCGTTCTCGCTCAGATCCCCCGCCAAGGGCTCAAAACTTTGATACTCCAAATGGAAATGAAGTGATTGCCGGTTGTTAAAAATGGCGCTCCCTCTCTCCCGTCCTCCCGTCTCTCTCTCTCTCTCTCTCTCTCTCTCTCTCTCTCTCTCTCTCTCTCTCTCTACCGAACACTCTTATTAAAAGTTCAATTGTTCGCGAGGCGCTGAGAACTCGAACTTCATTTAGCGAGGTAAGGAGAAAAGAAGGGCCCATTTGGAAACTTCAATGATATTCTTATTAATATTCTATTGTGGTGGAACGGGCGCGGGCTACGGAGGCCGCGGAATACGTAATTGCGGGTAGAGATATGGTATAAGGTAGCTCGTTCATCGACGTCACGGTCAGGCTCGGATTTTATAAGGTGTTAATTTATGATTTCGGTCCAGTACGTAGCCATAAATACGGGATTTCGTGTTCGATTGGCGTATTTCGATGGCCGACTGTGAAGAAAAAGTCCCGCGATTAGAGTTGAAAACGCGTGGCGAGATGCGCTGCCGTGGATAACGAAGCGAAACGAGATGAGGAAGAGGAGAAGTTGAGGTAGGAAGGAGGGGGATGGAGTGGAAGGGGAGCGGAGGCTATAGAAAGAAAAACGTGGTTATTTATTGGGGATGGCGAAGAGTTGGGATTTCCGGATCTGTTAATCGCCGTAGCCTCGGCTCCCGAGCCCCTGGAAAGGATGGAGCGAAGCTGCGTCTCCTGTTTATCGTTCAGCCGGCCAACAGCGATTAATGGCACTCGGTGCGCTCGCGAAAATTGCTCCGGGCTGGCTAATTCGCCTAATGCCTTTATCTGGATCTCGAAATTGGCTTCGTGCTGGGCGCTCGGCACTTTGACCGATTTACGTGCGCCCGCGAGAACCGCAATGATGCTCGTCTCCTCATCGCCAGGTTACCGCGCGATCGTCAGCCGACTACCAGGTGAAATCAAAAGAAAATTCCCTCCCTCTACGAAAGACTTTCGCAGGAGACGTGGTGGAGATTGAGGGGGCCGGAGGTGGGGGGAGTACCGGGAACGGAGGCTCGCGCGTCCTCCCGAAGCCTCTGATTTTCCTCCCGGATTTACGCTCATTTAAATTCGAATGGACGACCCACGCGTAGCAAGAGAAATACAGCTAACAAAGAATAAGAAGGAAAGAGTGAGAGGAAAGAATAATCGAGAGAGAGAGACAGAGAGAGAGAGAGAGAGAGAGAGAGAGAGAGAGAGAGAGAGAGAGGAGATATTCGATGATTCGTTAAAGAGGCCGAGGGAGGTGGAGGTCGAATCTCGCGACTCGAATCTCCGTTAAATATAAAATTGCCGAGGCAAGCGAAGGCGGCTCGAAAAAAGGGGGAAGCCCCCGTCCCGTCCTAAACCATCCCATCCCATCCCATCCCATCCCATCCCATCCCATCCCGTGCCGTGCCTTGCCGTGCCGTGCCGTGCCGGCAGTGAGCTCGCGGGGATCGCATGCACGTATGTATCCCGCGGGCGACCGCGGGAAAGGCGGCTTTCCCCCGCGAATCCTCGCGCACGCACTCCTTAGCGCATTATGCTAATGCGCCGGGGAACGCGCGTGCGCGCGGCATATTCTTAATTTCCATAAATAATGATAAGCCTGGCGAGCTGAGAGGAGACGCTCCCGGGACTGTGGAGCGCGGAGGCGCGGGCGCGCGGTGTTAGTGGATAGGTGACTAGGGTGAACTGGGGTGGACTGTGGTGGCCGGGATAGGTGGGGGGGATGGGGTGAGGGAGGGGGAGTGTCGGCAAGGCAGAGTGGAAAACGAAATTGTGGGAGAGGGACACGCGCTCGCTGCCGCGGCGGCAAAAAGACTCGAAAACGCGGAAGTGCGGCGGAGAAAAAAGCGCGCGGCTCTCAAACGCGATACCGTGTGCGTGAGTGGGTGTCGGGGCGCATGCGCGGCCCACCTCTTCCTCGCGCCCCACCCCCGCGCCCGCACGATACCCTCGCTCGCCCGAGGCGCTCGCTGCCCGTGCGTGCCTGTCCGTGAGCGCGTGTGGGCGCGGGTGTGGGTGCGTGCCCCGCTCGCGGAGCTAAGCACGCAAGAAGTGAAATGCACGTGGTTCGCAGCCTCCGCGGCAGGGTCAGCTTTTCTCCCATTGAAATTAAAGGCCGGCTTTCCCCTCGCTGGATCGCCATTTGCTTTTTCGGCACATTCTGCCCCGTCCGCGGGAGGGAGGGATGCACGTCGCGGGCCTTATGCCTCCTTAATTAGACGGGGCAGGACGCGAGCGGCCGGCTAAAGAAAATCTTAAAAACTTAGCCGATCACCTAAAATTGATAGGTTTACCTAGCAATTACTCCCACGGAGCTAATGAAACCTCTATTCTTATTACAGGGATCTGCACGCTCGTTACTCCTTCCCTTTTACAACTGCCACGGGGATGTTAAAAAGCGACCGTTTACGATTCTTACTTGAGTGTATGAGGATATTGGGGATGGGGAGGAAATCGGCCCGTAATTACGTACTCGTATATGCGATTCAGCCATTCTTACGGGTCAAATAAAAACTTTATAAACTTTTTTTTTTTTTTTTTTTTTTTTAATCACCTCTGCAGACAAGAGTCCGAGAGCGTTTGTACTTAAGCTCGAGGCTGAATTATATTTCATAATGATTAGCATTGATTCAATCGAACCCGAAACGTCCCTCCCGGCTTTCCTTTGTTTATCATTTGCGAGTTACGATACGCGAAACCCGAAGACGCTCCTCGTTCGCTCCTCGTCTTCACCTCTAGGTACACATAATCTTTTTGGATAAACTGGCGATATCCGACCGAAAAGAACGCAACAGCAGCAGCAGCAGCAGCAGCAGGAGGAGGAGTAGGAGGCGGAGAATGGAGTGACGAAGCCCAAAGTACATGGAGCGGAGCTTTCGAATGGGTGGGGGGGGGAAGAAGCTAGTTTCGTCGCAATTAGCCCGAGATAGGCAAGGGACCGAGCCGAGGATAAATAAAGCTCTTACCTCGCCGGATGGACGGAGCCCGCGTTGCTTATCACTCGCGTAAGCCTCCTTGCCCTTCACCGCGTCCCTCCGCGCTCGAGAACCGGAGACGTGGATCGTCGGGGCGCCAGCGCCCGGAGCTCCTCGAGGACGACGCGTACGCCGTCGCGGTAATCATCGAATCTTCCTTCCTCACCTTTCCCAGCGGCCCTCCTCCGGATTACGCTTCTGGCTTCCTCTCTTCTCTGTCTCTATGTGCCAGAGACCGCTCTTCCTGGCCTTCGCCCGATGACGCGCACAATCCTCGCACTCGGTGAGACTCGCTGCGGCCCGGTCGCGCACTTCCTTCAGTCCGTTGCTGACTTTTGTCTCTATTCACTGCCTACTTCTCATTTCGACAAGCAGCACTTCATTCCGAACTCCTGTACTTTGGCAAATTCACAGAAATCGCTTATACAAAACCGAGTAATTTATTGCCCAAGAAAACGCACGTTGTTTTTACGTTCAATGAGTAGTGATGTAAAGTGATGTAAAGCCTCGAGGAAGAGGACGAGCGTGCCGTTCACCAAATATCTCCGTCCTCGCCGTGGAGTTGATCCCGGGGCTTAAAGTACCGGAGCTTACAGTTCCTTCAGAAATTCAAACACGATTTTTCACTTAGTGCGCGGTGAATAAGTGGATAGAGCACCACGATTCACTGAGTGCGAGGGAGAGGCGAGGGAGAGGAGGAGCAGGAGGACTAGGATGAAGAGGAGGAGAAGGAGGAGGAGGAGGAGGAGGAGGAAGAAGAGGCGATGGTGAGAGGAGTTCACGTGGCCGGCGAGCACGTGAAGTGAGAATGCACGAGGTGGAGCGAAGGCGCGCTCAGACGTTCAGGTAAAATTCGTCTCCGTGTCCGAGGCTCTGATCCATCCATCCGAGAGAGCGCGAGTTTCTCTGGGAGTCTCGGCTCCGGCCTCCTTCGTCCGATGCACACTTCCTATACTTCTTCGGCTCTATATCCCTCTCCCTCGCTCACTCGATCGCTCGCTCGCTCGCTCGCTTACTCGCACGCTCTCCTCGCGAAAAAACAAGAGACCGATCCCTTATTTTCCGCGGTTATGTAATCGCGGGGGCTTATGCCCAACTCGTTTGATCGAGCGATCGATTCGCGGCCGCGCCGCTCGCCTCCTCGCTCCAAGCGTCTCTCACCGACAGATAAATAAAGAAAGAGAGGCAAAGAAAGATAGAGAGAGTGAGAGAGAGAGAGAGAGAGAGTGAGTGAGTGAGAGAGAGAGAGAGTGAGGGAGAGAGAGACGAGAGAGAGAGAGGGAGAGAGTGCGTGTGCGTGTGCGTGAGTGATCGGCAGAGGGATCGAGATTGCGAATGAATGAATGAACGTAGTATGGGTGGGCGGGAGGGAGAGAGGGAAACGGTGAATCGTATGGCGCCGAGGAAGATTTTGGATGGTCACTCGCCGGTCGGGCGCATATATCGTAATCCCGCGTACGCGGCGACTGACGCGCTACTAGCACGGGCGCGTTTTCGCGTTGGCGGTGGCGGATTTATCGCGCTCGCCGCGCGGATGCTTAGAAAATGCTTCTCTAATGCGGTACACACCGCATAGAAATGCCACATGCCACGGCACCTACGGCGGAGAGGGCGAATTCGCTCGCTCGCTCGCTCGCTCGTCGCGAGATCTAGGAGGTACATGTGTACGTGTCGCGGGCGCATGCGCACTCAAGTGTAATGCTCCTCTGTTGTAGAGAGTCTACGTCACGTCATTGGCGTGGAAATAAAGAAAGAGCGAGAGAGAGAGAGAGAGAGAGAGAGAGAGAGAGAGAAAGAGAGAGAGAGAGAGAGGCTCTGCCGGTCCACGGAGAGTCGGGACTCCTCTTCTTCTTTTTCTACTTCTTCTTCTTCTTCTTCTTCTTCTTCTTCTTCTTCTTCTTCTTCCTCCTCCTCCTCCTCCTTCCTCCTTCTCCTCCACCGCCCCCTCCTCCTCCCTCTTTTCTTGTGCATCGTTGGAGACCAACAGGGAGTGCGAGCAAGGGGACGAGCGAGGGAAAGGCAGAAGAAAATGGTTCTTAAGAAAGGTCCGGGATGAACGAATGGAGGGAGTTTGGCTGAGAAAAGGAAGGACAAGAGGAGGTAGAGAAAGAAGAAGAAGAAGAAGAAGAAGTAGTCAGAGTGGGAGAGAGAGAAGGAATGAAAATAAAGAGACGGTGGAGAATGGATATTAAGAATGTATGCGTAAGGAGAGAAAGAGAGGATATATCTATTAGGAATGCGCGCAGCTGCGCTGTTGATTTTTTGAGACGATTCGTTTTCTATTTTAAGTTCTTAGAATTCATTTGGGAAACGTTCTACATTTAGCGCATTATACCGCGTTTCGAAATTGTCTATGCGAATAATTAAGTTAAAAGTTTTTTTGGAAACACTGAAAGATTAATGTTATCTTAGGTGGACACTTTTGGACGCGGCTTAAACGCTTCTAAGAATAATGTCTATATTAGAAATAATTAGAAGAACTTGGTATTTATTTTAACGTCGCCAGAATGATTGTCATCGAATTTCGCAAAACTTGTCCCGATCGTACCGAGCAATGCGAATACTCGGTATACCTTATCTATGTAATACAGGTAAGGTTAATTTTAGGTCAAGCAATGTTTAATTAAATTCGACTGCGTACGCTAAGTAATCGCCCCTCTGCCTCTCTAAGTGACCTGTCTACCATTCAATATCCGTCGTTCTACGTTATTCTATTGTTATTTTGATCTAAAGTTAATGATCGCATAGCTATAGATTACGCGTGCCTTACAATGCAATTAATAATTAATTGTAGCTAGTGAATTATTTAAATTCGGGCATTTTTCGTAGAAGCGCTTGAGGACTAGTGGAAAGCGTGGATCGGCCGCGGGAGGTGGGAAAGCAATATGAAACGAAATGGCGAATACAGAGAAAAGAACAAAGCGATCGGCGTACATGTGAATACAGAAAATACGAATGCGAAGTAGCGAGAGCCAGAGAAACGAGAATGAAAATAAATGATAATCTACTTGAAGAGAGCCAGAAATTACTTCCTTAAATACCGGCGTTCATTAAATAATATAATTCGTCGAGTAAAGAGCATTACAAGTGTATTATTACTTTATAAATATTAATTTATTAGTTAAACGTATCAATTTTCATTGAGTTGATGTTCATAGAAATCTCGTTAAATAAAAGGAAGGGGAACGTTATGGCTCATTGCATACATAATGCAGAAATTATATTTCGATTTTATCTGCAGGAGTTGGTAAGAAACGGGCACGATAAAGAGCGCGCGGGGCGGTTGGGCGGCGGGGGAGGGGAGAGGAGACAGGAAGACGACTTACGGAGTGAAAATAAGAAGTAGGAGGGACAAAGAGAGACAAGGGAGAATTCATGAATACACTCGAGGAATAAATACGAATGGAAAATGTATAGTGCATTTAATTTATTCACTTAATTTCTTCCTACATAACGTTAATAGTTGATTATATTAAATGTTGCGGATATTCTGAACCGATTGAACAATTTTATTGCGGATCTGCACGAGCACAAGCGGACGAATTCGTAACGAAAAAGTCATTATTTTTTAAGCGGCCGAGCAGAATTCGTCTTCGGAGATGTTCTTTTTTTTTTACCCTTTTCCAGCCTACATAAGCTGAATTATACGCGTACACGTATATATATATATATATATATACGCGTATACGTATATTATAAATAATGATGAAATTCATCGGTAGCTCAGGGCTATGTTGATGTAACATGAGCGTGGATCGTCCGTCGTTCGAATGCATTTTTCAAGATCTTTATCATTGGCTAGTCAATGTAATAGGAGAGAGAAATTCGCGGATAATTGATAGAATCACGAATGTAAAATAATCTTCTCCGAGGGAGTGAGGAAAAATTGACGAAAATTGAAAATGATGAATCCCGGCGATAGCGAATCATCCGGCGGACACTCGATACTCAAAATATTGGCAGATCGTAAATAAGGCGAATGGTAATGGGAAGGGCTGGGGGGAGAGAGAGAGAGAGAGATAAAACGAGAGGAGACGGAAGGTGGAGGGCGTGGGAGCGACGGGGCGAGTTGCAGAAGATAAAAGAATGTTCTGAAGCAGAGCCGCGGAAGAAGCCGAGAAGCATGATAAAAAGGACGAGGCGGGAAGGGGGAGGGTGCGCGCGGACTCCGGATAGCGGGGGCGTCCAAGAGACAAAGTCCCGGGGATCGAAAGGAAAAATGCCAGCGGCTCGAAGAAGTTGCTGCTCCTCCGGAGGGCGAGTAGAGAGAGAGGGGGGGGAGCGAAGGAAGGAGGGAGAAGCCCGACGATATTTCGCGGGAGTGCAGCGGTGACCGATGGAAGCGCGGGTTCACGGGTGCACGGGTGCACGGATGCGGGAGTCCCCCGCTTCGTTACGACACTGCACCAACGAAGATTTTTTGACGACCAATGAAAGTTACTCGCGAGATGGTCTATTTTAAACCTTTCAGGCTGCACGCTGGGCTATGCGTTCGCGTGTTAGATGTACATTCGCCCCCCTCCTCCCCTGGTCACCCTGCCTCTTCGACCACTTCGACCCGCACTCCCGTTCTTTCCCTCTGTTTCCCTGTCTCTCTCTCTCTCTCTCTCTCTCTCTCTCTCTCTCTCGCTCTCCTTCTTACACCACCTCTCGCCGACCTCCCCCTCGAGCACTCGCCGTCCCCCCTGCTCCCACTCTCTCTCTCTCGCTCTCCCTCTCTTGCTCCCTCTCTCTCTCTCTCTCTCTCTCGCTCTCCGTATGTCCGTCTCTTGCTCTTTTTCACCGTGGCACGATGTGCGTCGCTGTATTCTCCCGGCCCTCGTAAGGTAAATCATGACCCGCTACGTTCGGACGATGCGTGAAAATTACTAGGAGCTTAGGCACTGAAATTATCCAATTATATGTGTTTTCCGGTGCACTTATTCGTCGGAAATTTCGCCGCGTATTAGTGACGGGATATTTTTTATCCCCGACTTTACGGACACGATGAATTATTGATTTTCAGATTGAGTGATTATTTTATTCTACAACCAATTTTCAAATTATAAATAGAATGTAATTTATTAACTGCACTCCCTGTTTCCCCTCCCATCTCTCTCTCTCTCTCTCTCTCTCTCTCTCTCTCTCTCTCTCACTCCCTCTTGCACACAATGCCCGATAATAAGCAAGTCTTTTATAACCGGCGTTTAAAGGAAAGTACACATTCTCCGTTAAAATCTGCCAATTTTAATGTACAACATGACAACTCGTAGCATAACAATTTATAATAATATCCCTATCCATTATTTGTCTTCCGTTACTATTATCGCCGCTATTCTTGCTAATTTTTTCAAATAATGATCCAAACATACTTTTATTATTTGTTTTTGTAATAATTAGTATCTGTTATATTGAAATTGAGAAGTATCGCGAGGGTTTGAGCTCCACTAAATCCAACAATCACCAGCGATTTACTAAAAAATTAATATGTAATGGCTTTGAAAAACTAAAAGCGCGTCAATAAATAGTAAGTAATAATTTATGGCTTAAGGTAAGCCGAACTATAGATAGGACGTTGTAAATCTATTTGTGAATTAAAATTATTTATTTTAATCGTACGTTTCAATTTCTTAAAGCTGTTTCAATTCGTAATGTAGGCATGGAAATATATTACAACGTGTAAATAGCATTAGAGAAGAGTTAGAAAGTTATAGCGCTGAACAATAGGAACAAAAGGATTGCCAAGGAAAGCCAAAAATACTCAGTTTAGTTACAAGAAATCGAAGAAAATCAAGAATATAGGTCTTGATTCTCAGAAGAAATACAGGACAGCGAAATCATAAAGTATGCAAAAGATCATATCATTAAATAGGCTTAAATGAACATTTTTCCCCGATATCATTTTCTATATTTATTTCTTAATATTTAACTGAGAATAAATCATCCTGTATACTTTATGAAATAATAAAATAGCTAATGGCTAATATAAAATATGTACTCGTGTAATTAAGCTATCGTCATAAATACTTCATTTGTTTTTTTCTTCTTAAATTTTACCGAAAATCCGTATAAAATATAATGAAAAGAAAATTACTTCGGAAAATAAAATCACATATAATTTTATGATATATAAATACTTCATGAAGGAGGCAGCAATAATAACAATCACTTACATGTTCCTAAAGAAAATGTAAGGCTCGATTAATAGGGTTTAAAGAAACCACGAGTTCTTTATTATTTTTCTGTGCCACTAAATTCTTATAAATCTGATTATTACATTTCTTAATTGTCTAAAAATTCAAAGTTGAATATTTAGATCCTTGATCTCTTAAGGCTTGAATACAGATAAAGAAGGAGAGAACATGCCGATGCTCAAGTTTGTGGATTCTTAAGTTAAATTAGATTTGAGTTTGCTCACTAAAATTAGATGATAGAAACGATTGAGAAGAGATGAATTAAAATTAAAATATCAGAGTTTTATTTTATCAATGGCCGAGGATATTTATTTATGTTGATACGTAATGGATTGGCCGCATTCCGTGTACGATATAAATTGGATTACTAGAAAATCTTAATTAATCGATAATATGAAGATTTAGAATAGCTGGATAGAATGAAATATCAATATCTCGCAACGCAGTCTGAATAATGGTTGCGCGCATTCTTTCTATAAATCCTATTGTGCTAACCATGAAATGATGTATTTATAAAGCAAAACCTGAGAATTATTAAGCCCTCGAAGCTACATATTTTACATAATCACTAGCCTATTATTAGATACAGCTTTTGTTATCTAATACTTGAAAACCTGACGAAATTTTGCTCTAAAGATTTTTTACTATAGAAAAAGAAAATTTAAGAAAGAAATAAAAGGCTCTTACAACCACACAGCCGATAAGCAGTGGGTTTTGTTTATTAAATTCCAAGGAATTCAATAAGGAAAATTAGATCAAAGTTTGCGGATGAGCGATGCAGGAAGTTCAAGGCTACTTTCTACAGACGAAAGCTAAGATTTCGGGTGATAATTAGTCAAGTCTCGGATAGCATTTTTTTTCTTTCTTTTTTTTTTTTTTTTTTTTTCCTTTAACAATCCAATCTGTCGATAAGGATCGGAAATATTAAAAATGTACGATGCGTGAAGGAGTAGAATTTAAAAAGGATAAATTGCCATCTAGTCGTCCAGTTCAAGGAACGAATGCGAGGAAGTGACGACGATAAGCCCGAATGTCAAGACAAATAAGATTTTAGCCAAAGATCACAATTTTCATAGGCCATCGAGTAGGTTTGTAAAATATGCGAAGGAACATGGGATAGCTCGTGATATATTACTTAAGCTTATCTTGATTTTATGCAATCGCTTTTATACGAAAGGCCACCTTCGAGTAAGAAAAATAATAAAATCCCTTTGGTTTCTGCATCGACGGCATTAATAATAATAGAATATAAGAATATTATTCTTCGGTGCAGTGATGAAATAGTCGAATAGTTGAATGGTGGAAATTTATATACAACCGATTTTAACGATTTTAACGGCATTAATAGGATTTCCGAGCTCAGCCCTAATGCGAGTCAGTTATATATTATTAGTTAGTAGAGGAAACTAATCGGCCTTCGCATAAAGACGAGTAAAGCACGCGCATTTATTAAATCTTCTTTATTCTTACGAAAATCATGAGAATAAACAATAGGTTTTCGTAAGGTTTTGGATAAATAACCGAATCATAAAGACCAGCGTGTTTTTATTTTTTGTTTTTTTTTTTTTTTTTTTTTTCATGTATATAAAAACAGTTTATACTGGATTAACTAATATTTTGAAATTCAAGAAATCCGTCAGTAATCTTTAGAGGAGAAATATTTTCTAGCAACAATTTACTTCAACAAAGATGCCGTAGAAAGATGAATTTTTTCAAATATTGTTTATCTTCGATTATTTTTCCTTGTAATATTTCAACACGAAAATCATTGGAAAGCCGGCATTATCATTCGGATTAAATATTCTTCAAATAAATCGTAATATTCCTGTAGATTAATCAAAATTTGCTTTATATTAAATGTTTGGGAATTCGCAAAAATGTTTAAAACGCATTCATACGCGCAAAGCCAAAATGAAATGATTTTAATCATGAGTATCTTTCTATATGCAATACGTATAAATTCCAATGCATCTATTTATACAAGATCGATGAATATGAATTCCTGCACTTATATACATAAAGTTTATTTAAATATACAATTCAGTCATACGAATTATTAGGTGCACAGTCGTGTATGGTTGCAGTAGATTCAGATTTTTACTTATTCGTAGATGCGGTAATTTTGTAATATACAGTAGAGTAATAATTAATTTCAGTCACATACAGTAATGCTATTATACAATACCTATGGACATGTTAAGATGATAATTTATCGATTTTCCGCATACGTGTAACCTCGACGATATGAAAATAAACGAAAATAATAAAGAGTTTCGTAAAAAAAAAAGAAAAAAGAAAAAAGAAAAAAGATAGGCGAGATAGGTATATTTCGAATATAGTTAAAATTAAAATGAACATTAAACTGAGGCATAAAGAGTTGGTAACCACTTTTTAAATTATAATAAAAGTTTAACAAGGAGTTTAACAAGACATGTGTGAATAGACTAGCTGTGATTAATCAGCGCCGGCACCTGGTATGTAAAATAGAGTAAAATGCTTATTAGGAATGTTTTATATAGCTATTGAAGGTGGAAAGATAAAAAACAGAATTGTGGGGAAAAAAGAAGATAAAATAACGGAGATGAAAGAAATAAAAAAAAAAAAAAGAAAAAAAAATATTAGAAAGACAATAAAATGTTTTCATGAAGAGATTCGAGTGTGTATCAACCGCAGAGGATCACAAGCTCGCATCGACTTTTTTTCCTGTCCATTGCTTTTACGAGTGGCAACAGAGAAAGATATATAGAGAAAGAGCATATAAATCTCAAAACACCGGCGTAATCTACGTATATACTGACGGAGGTGGGGCAAATGTACATGTCGAGAGGGGAACCGAACAGATAGAGACTATAAGGATAGATGGGAGCGCGAGAAAGAGAGATAGATAGATAGATAGCCAGAGAGAGAAAGAGAGAGAGAGAGAGAGAGAGAGAGAGAGAGAGAGCACGTAAATGCGGATTGTCCACTCAACGACGGACGGTCCCGTGATGTTCTTTTCCTTTTTTGCGCGCAGCGCGCCTATTCCCTTTTGTTTTCCTCTATTTTCCGGTTTTTCCAGAGCTGCCGGCGGAGGGCCGCCGGCGCAACAAGTAGCAGATTATAAAAATCACTCTGCGGTTCCCCGAGGGGTTGGAACGAAAGGAGAAGAAAAAAAAATGCAGCGTCGAACGAAAAAAGAGTCGAGCGAGCGCGTCAGCCCCGTGAGGTAAAAAAGTCGTGAATATCCGAGCAGGTATGCGTGTACTAACTGTATACAAGACCAAATGCATTTATGGGCGGTTTAAGTGACTATTTTCGAGCTCTAACGGAGATTAATTTGGGAGATTCGATTAAGCTTCATTTAATTACTACAAATGAGCTTTAACTTTTCGATCAGAATCCTCCTTCTAGCTATAAAATACTTACCTTTATTATTTATTTATTTTATTACTTTTAAAGAGAAGGGGAAAAACGAAAAACTAAAACCAAAACAAAAAAAAACAAGCGACCCTTTCCCTCGATTGTTTTATTAAGACATTAATTTCATTTTTTGCCATTCTAAAATTAAGTGACGAGATTTTTCTTATAATAACGCGAATGTTCACTCAGAAGCTCATTATTGCCAAGAATCCTTTAATTATAGAGGTTATCTACTTAAAATAATATCCGTGAAAAATAAATACGTTCGCACGATGCATGCGCTTCGAATATTGTAAGAATGTAAATTAAGCGAATAATTATGAAATTCCCGGAAAACGAATAGTATTGGGTGGGGGCGGCGGGAGGTAGGGGGTGGGTGGGGGGAAACATTTTCAACTTTTGCTTTTAATACATTCGTTTCGCCATACATTCTTCACGAAACCTTAAAATAAATTTTTTTTTTTTTTTTGTTTTGTTTTCTTTATTGTATTTCGTTTGAATTGAATTCTGCTCGAATCGAATGAATATTAAATGCAATTTTTAAATAATACGTTTAATCGTATGGGTTCTTCTGCACATTGTAACTAGAAAATGAATATAATTTTTTAAGGATAAAGAACAAAAAAAAGAGATAAAAAGTTATAAATTACGAGATCGGCGTGTTATCACTACGGGCGTAACAATAGGGACGGATATGTTTGGCGAGCGATTCGGTTGTAAAGGACATTAAAAGTTTCGGAAGATTAGGGAAACGCGTTGCATCGCTGCTCGTATGTGAAAATTGAAAAAGATGGAAAAAAGAGAGGAGGAAGAAAACAGTAAGGGTCGTTGTAAGAAAGCGTGTTACGGAATTGAAGAAACGAATCGAGAATGGAGATAGGTGGAACGGGGAGCGATCGCCATGGCCGGCTATGGAGAATTATAGAGAATTCGTCGCGGTCCCATGGATAGGAGCAGCAGTAGTCCGTCGAAATAATAAGCTAATGAATAAATAGGAAAATGAGTGGATAAAGAAGCCGAGGGAAACAGAGGGAACGAATGGAACCGGGCTGACTGGGTGGTTATTTTTGGGGATGGGTGATGGGTGATGGGCGATGGGCGATGGGCGATGCAGGCGCCGGGATGAAATCGCGATCGAATTCAGATCGTATGGTTAAAAAAAAAAAAAAAAAACAGGCGAACGATCGTCATCGGAACTATCGGATACAGCGCCAGCGGTGGCAACAACCCCATCGTTAAAAAAAGAGTCAACGGCAAAAACCATTCATCCGCGGCGAATCGAGCGTTGCCTGGCAACGGTACTCGCGGAAACCAAAGAGAGCGAAAAAGACGGTGGCGCGTGGGAGTGGGCGCGACTGTGCGGTTGCACCGACGGCCCCGCACACGAGCGCATTAGGTGAATTGGTGGGAAAGGGAGGAGGGATCGGGGGTACAGCTCCGTGCGCTCGCTCCGTGGCGATGTCTCCGCGCGCGCGCGCGCGCGCGCGCGCGCCTCTGCGCTGCAACGGCGCTCCGGTGCGCCGAGGCGAGGTGGCGTGGGCAGCGCCGCGGCGTTGCGGGGTCCGACGGGGCTACGAGGGGTCGGGTGGGGCTTGGCCGGGTTCCCCGGGTAAGGGGGTGGGACGGGCTGGCGGGGGGGAGGGGCGAGAGAGAAGGGCGGAGGCAATCATCCGAAAACACGAACGCGTGCGCTTCACTACGACCAGCTCGACACGAATGTGGATGTGCGTGCGCGACCGAGGCCAGTGAAACCAATGATAATAATGTCGCTCCTTTTTTCACCGGTTTCGTATTGCTTTTAGTTTGTGAAATTGTTTACGTTTTTTTTTTTCATTTTTTATTTTTTTATTTTTCTTTATTTATTTGCTTTCTTTTTTTTTTTTTTTCCTTTTTTTCTTTTTTTTTTTTTTTTTGCCTGTGGACCGAAGCCCGGGGGTTAGGGCAATGATTCAGCGGCCCCGAATGATATCGGCTCGCCTGCCCGTGTTTATATTGTTCATCTTGACACTCCAGAGGCTCGAATGGTCGAGGGAGCTTTTTATATTGGTCCTCCTCGGCTTGTTTATATTTCGTTATAACTATTGCAGTCCCGGTTCTATGGAACTTTTATGAAAAGCCGCTCCTCGTGCCGGCTCGACGCAAAAAAGATCATTTTTGCCATTATCCTGCATTAGCGCGGGTTTCGCAAATGAAAGCCAATACGTATTATTACGTAATTGCTCGAGTTTTTCCAGGATTCGTGTACTATCTCTCTCTCTCTCTCTCTCACTCCCTCCCTCCGTCCATCCCTCATTCCCTTCATATCCTACACGCGCAGATAATTCGGTAATCGAGTCGAGGATCCGAACCCCCACCCCCTCCTCCACCCGACCCGGTTCGCTAATCCGTGAATTAGCAAAGGCATCCAATGAAACAAATAAAAATTAAACACTTCCTCTTTGCCCTTTTTCCCTCTCTATTCTTTGGCCGGCTGCCTTTTCATGTCAGCTTTAGACGGCCTCGTAAAAATCAGTCTTGTCTCGGTGTGTGAGCCTCCGGTCCTTTGTCAACTACTCCCCGCCTCTTTTATGCAAAATGTTATTTTCGGTAAAACACCGAAAAGCTTATTTAAGAGAAATCTCTGACCATTCCCACAGTTTTCTCCCTTCCCTCTCTACTTAAAGCGTACCTTTTTGCCTTCGGACTCTCACTTTTTCAATAATTTCGTTAATTTATGCCGCCTCTATTCGTATCCCGATCGTTAAAAGTCATTTTCTAATTATGCCGAGCTCCAATACATTATGAATTTCGTATAACCGCGTAGCATTTTCACTATGCTTCCTATTCCTATAATTGATAAATTCATCCGAAACTCCATTTAAATACTTACACTTAAAATCTAATTATATAATGATTTTCGGTAATAAAATTATTATCCACATACGAGGATTAATTGGATGTATATTTTTTTTTCAATTATACAAGATGTTATAATTAAACGATAATATATTATCTCATTTTATATATATAAAAAAAAAAAATAAAAATAATGATATAAATTCTTTCAATTCTTATAGGGAACAATTGCGATTATTGTTAAAAAGTTTTTATTTCAAATCATTCGTTTTCTCCATTAGTCGTCTCAAATATATATTTAAAGATTTACTGCGTTAGAATTAAATGAAATAATTCGAATATATCGAATGGTACAACAATTATCATTTTCCGTTTTCAGTAAAAAACAACGGCAAAGATACAATTACACGTAATTACATAATAAAAATGCTTTTTTCTCTGTAATCGAGTAATTTAAATATTAAATATAATATTATGTATCATAAGTGAAAGCTTAAAATTCTTATTGAACTTCTACATTTACAATATATTATAGGATTTAAAAACATTTGTTTACATCAAGTTTTGAATATATAAATGTATTAATAATATTTATTCTTTAAAACTCTTGCATCTTTCAACAAGACATTCTTATTTTTATTTTAATAATATCAATTATAGATTTAAATAATTTAAAATTTATTATCATTCACTATGATTAAGATAAATAATTTTATGATGTATTATGTTTTTCACAAAATTATATTTATAAATTATTGGAGACTGTGTAAAAAAATTTATTACATCAAAAGAATAACTAAATTAGATTTTTTCTCTAGCAAGTTATGCATTCGAAATGTAACGAACAAATGTTAATTTATTCAATTAATGTTATTCTAATGTATTTTAGAAATTATATTACTTACTCAACATTTGTTTACATATAGAAGCAGTTTCTTCGAATGATTGAACGAGTGCAATGTCATTCGTAACTTAAAAGATGTATATTTAATTAATAAATACTTTTATTATCATTTAATCAATCACTGTTATATCTGTTAATTAGCATTAAAATAAGAGATTATTAATAGAACCTTGTACGAACAAATGAGTAAATGCATATTATAAGATTAATTCATTATAACGATGCAAATAATATTTTTTACAATGATTCCTATAATTCATTCTTTAATTTAAATCATTAATATATTTTATAATTTTATAGTTATACAAGCAACAAAAATATCTTACGCATCGTATATAACATTAAAAATTTATTATTTTAGAAGATAATAAAGGTTGAGCCATTCGAAATTTGCTTACGCGTAGATAAACATTTTAAATGTAAATTTTTACGATGAAAGAAAAGATATATGATCGGTAATATAGTATATAAATTCTTTAACAGATTTTATTATAATTTATAAACATGGCATATTCTACAATTATTTACATTTAATGTTTTTTTTTAGCTCTGCTTAACAAAACAATGAAAATTCATAAAATTTCCTTTAGTTGAATCGGTAGCTTCATTTTTGTAATAATTCATAGATTTAAAAAATAATGTTAAAAATTCGTCTTCCCTCGTAATTAAAAAACATTTTTTTCAACTATTTAAATAAATGGACTATACATTGGTTTTCATATTCCGTCTAAATTGATTTTAACGTTAATAATCGTAGAAAAATGTATGGCTGATAAGATTAATTTATAAGTAAAACATCCTTATATGGGATTAGCGTATTTCGATTTACTACATTAATAAATAAGCAAAGTATTTTTAAAGTCCCATCATCATAAATTAGAAGATCAAATTTAATTAAGCGAGTATAAAAAATTGATGAAACAATCATTAAATTAGTGCTACAAGTATTTTATGTATATTTATATATGTATATATATGTATATATATTTATTTATTTACTTATTTATTTATTTTCGTTGCTTATGGAGCATGTAATTTATAAGCTGTAAGAAGTCCGTACCGAGGAGGATAAATGGAATAATTGCAACGATGATCGCAAATAGTTTAGCGGTTAGGGGGAAACATGGGTATCCAGTAATTGTAAGTGTATCTAAAAAGGTTGAAGTAAAGAAGAGGTAAAGGATGACCGTAGCCGAACTTGTAGATTGGCCAGCGAGAGGAAGGGGGGGGGCGATTTATAGGTGCACCGGCGCGACGAGGCAAAATGAGGAAAAAAAGAGCGAGCTCGTGCCTCAGAGGGGCGGGGGTGGGGGAATGTAAGTCGAAGTAGAGGAGAGGCTCCGTTCCCGGCCATACTTTTTGGGAACCCGGAAAAAGACTTATAGGAGCGGCCGCGGGGTGAGCGCAGCCGGTGTTTGAAGTTGCGGCCCGAGGAAGGCGGCGGTTTTCTAGAACACCTAAAAATACGTGTTGCGCGTCACCGTACACTGCACTTTAGCTCCTGCCCTCACCGCGAGTAGCAGCAGGAACAGCAGCAGCGGCCACAGCAGCAGCAGGAGTAGCGGTAGCACCACCACTACCACCACGACAACGACAACGAGGAATGACAACGACAGCGACAGCGACAACTACAACTACAATGACAACGACAACGACAACGACAACGACAACGATGTCGACGCCAACCCCCGACCCCACTCCATCCCTCGTGGACGCCCTTCTTCGGCGAGAAATACAGACGGCCAGCGCGGGCAGGCTCCGGAGCTCTGCCCCGTCGGCAAAATAAAAAGGTAACGAGGGAAAAGCATCTAAAATTGGCGGAGCGACTTTGCCAATAAGCGCGAGCGAATTCTCGCAGCGAGCACGACTTCCCGAGTCTAGGAATGACGCGGGCCGCCTGCGGCCGCTGCTTCGGACGCTCGCGGTACCCGGACGCAGCGGAGGGGACAGAAGAGTGTGCCGGAAGCCGCTTGCGAAACGTTTTTCTTTGTTTCACGAGGGAGCGAACTTTTCGGGAGGATCGCCGAGGTTGCGCCACATTGTTCGAGGCCGTCACGAAGCCTCGATTATTGCCCGGCAACTTCTTCTTCCTCCTCCTCTTCTTCCTCCTCTTCTTCGTCTTCTCGAACCCCCCTCACCCCTCCGCATCGCGCCTTACTTTTTCTGTCTAGCGAGTATAGCAGATTACGTTACAATCACAGCAAATCAAGTACGCGAATTCTGTATGCGAATCCCTTTATGCGCAGATCCACGAGGGAACAAGGCTCTGGCCAAAAAAAGTCTGACTACTATAAAGTCTAAATTATGGAAACAACCCTGGCTCATTACCAGCCTAAATATTACATACAAAATTTTTAATAATAATAATAATACTTTAATAACTTTAATAATAAAGTTTTATTAAAACGCGT
Organism: Ceratosolen fusciceps; assembly: GCA_018883505.1. Taxonomy (NCBI): domain Eukaryota; kingdom Metazoa; phylum Arthropoda; class Insecta; order Hymenoptera; family Agaonidae; genus Ceratosolen; species Ceratosolen fusciceps. The sequence continues at coordinate 16,115,798 of RCIC01000002.1, read as the reverse complement.
GATACACTCCATTTGTTTTTAAATTTAGGAATCGTGAAATATGTACACACATACGTAAATGCATGTACATTTATATATAAATATATATATATATATATATATATATATATATGCGTACATATAAATAGCGTATTTGACTTATTAATGCTGACGTTGCCGTATCAGCTTTGTTGCGCCAATCTTAAACAAATCTTTTTCATACAATAATATTCTAAGTCTTAGAGTTTAAGCGATGACCTCACTTATACAAAATTGAAAAAGTACAATATTTTTGTAGAAGGCTTTATTCAAATTAAATGTAATTAGATGTAAAATGTACTTTCACAAACAGTAATATATACTGTAATTTCGAGTTACTAGACGTTCTAGCATGGAGTTTGAAAATATCAATAGAAATCCCGTTAGTTCATGTATTTTGCATCTGCGGAAGAAAATAATAAAGAGAAATAAAATAGTTTCTTACTTATATATGGATGGATGCGTGTGCATGTGGGTGTTTCTGCGTACATCTATATTTATTTATATATATATATAAGATTAGGTATAGGATAAGAAAAAGATTTGTATGTCGGAATGTCACGAGCACCAAGGTAGGAATATCGCATAATATATCTGCAGATTATAATAATAGTTTAGTAATAAAAAAGAGAATTTGTTGGTAAAAGTTTCAAGTCGGACGATAAACAAGTATTAAGGTTCATATGTAGTTAAAAGAAGGTAGGAGTTCTTTGGAGAAACGTGCGCGGCTATAGAGTAGTACTATATGAGAAAGGAAGGGGAAAATAATTGCTTGTATTATAGTTGAATATAGTTGAATGAATATAAATATTTGCGACTAAAAGTGAAGAAAAGAAAGAGAAAAAAGAAAAGTAAAAAGAAAAGAAAAGAAAAGTAAAAAGAAAAGAAAAGAAAAGAAAAGAAAAGAAAGGCTGGCCCGGTAATGATATTGTTGATCGATAAATATGCCCAATCGCAAACGCGGCCCCGAAGAATGAGCCTGTTAACAAGAGGACGGCGAGTTCTGGGGAGGGGGTGAAGAGAGAGGGATAAAGAAAAAGGCCAGCTCCGTGAAATGTATATTCCGCGAAGATAAAGTAAAGCAGGAGACGCGGACAAGGGACTAATTAAAAAAAGGGCTTGGCAAGATATCGTGGGCATAATGAATGCCGCAGGAGCGCGAATCCAAGCCAGGATTAAAAGGATGAGATCAGCGCACGAAAGGCGCCTAGATCCAAATAAGGAATTAGAAAACATGGCGCGGCCGAAAGAAACGTCGTCTTAGTCGTCGTCGCAGTCGTCGCCGTAGTCGTCGCCGTCGTAGTCGTCGTCTTAGTTGTCGTAGTCGTAGTCGTCGTCTTAGTTGTCGTAGTCGTAGTCGTAGTCGTAGTCATAGTCGTGGTCGTAGTCGTGGTCGTGGTCGTGGTCGTGGTCGTGGTCGTGGTCGTGGTCGTGGTCGTGGTCGTGGTCGTGGTCGTTGTCGTGGTTTTAGTCAGGCAAACCAAGAGCCAGACGAAGACGAGGACGAATAAGTCGTGGAAGCGGCTCTCGCCCAGATTCGCGGCTCCCGCACGAATAGAATTAGTCGCCCGCTCCTTGTCTACGAATAGAAAAGAAGGAGCTTCGACGCCTCCTCCCCTTCCGCACGCCGAGGCGCGGTTTTTACCACGATCGCCCATTTTATTCGTTCTCACTCTCTCTCTCTCTCTCTCTCTCTCTCTCTCTCTCTCTCTCTCTCTATCTCTATCTCTCTCGAGAACTCCGTCTTCCCTACCGAGCTATCGCGCTCGCCTTCCAGCGGGGGAGGGGACGGGCCGAGCGAGCGGGAGGGAGAGGCCGACCTTGATCAGAATAGCTCCTCGAAAACTGACCAAACCCGCGTCGGAGGAGAAAAATTCCTCCTCCTCCTCCCCTTCCTCGCGGGCGTTTAGCTTCCCAGATATGCGAGCAACTGCTTTCTTCGGTGTCGATGGCTTCGGTTCCGATCGGCTGAAATACCCGGTCTCAGCCCCTACAGAGCAATCCCCGCGATCGAAAAGTAGCAGCGGTGACAGCATCAGCAGCGGCGGTGGCGGCGGTGGCGGCGGCGGCGGCAACAACAGCAACGATCCGCCTCGCCTATTACACGAAGAAAACTCACTCAATTAGGGAGACGACGGCAATTTTCACATTAAGCCCACTCGCTACGAGTCGGATCATTTTTTAATTTTGCCTCTTGAATTGAAAGTTTCGTCATAGCCCCCCGCGCACCCCCTGGCTTTGCCTACTCAATCATCAAGTCATGCGATCATTTTTACTCGCTCAAGTAACAAGAGGCGCTAAATTATATAATCATTGCAAATATAAAATACTCGGAATTAAATCGGCTCCGGTCGAATGTGCTTCACTTTTTCTTTTTTTTCCAAGACCTTTTGTCTGTCATCCTTAAGCCTCGAGATATTCATCAATTGAAACTCACTGCCTCGAATGAGCCACCAAAACCCTATCAACGATATCACATTTGTATCCGATGCTATGCGATCTTTCGTCTAATATTACCAATTGCCTCTTCTCGTCCTTTCGCTCCTTCCTCCCAACATAAGATTATTAATAATTAAGCCGGACTATTCTATCCCCGGGAGAAAAGTATTTTCTTCAGCGATAAAGAGATTGACGATTATATAAAGAATTCAAAGATTTGTCCGTCGTTTCGAGGTAAAATCTATCAATTTCTCTAAGCTGATTAAAAATGATAAACATCCCTTTAGATCGACATTTAGTGGGAAATAATAATTAATAGACATCAGAGACAATTAAACGAGCAGAAATTTTAATGTAAAAGTTATTGCGAAAGCCTTAAAAATGTATAATAGCCATATGGGTCTGTATATAATAAATAAATAAAGAAATAAAGAAATAAAGAAATAAATAAATAAATAAAGAGAGAAATAAATAAAAAGTGTTCGAGTGCATAAAGAATGATTATACGTATTATTTTCTATATATGGTATTGATTATACTGTAAATTAGCATGTTTATATTCCCGTAATAATGAAGTATGCCGCGCGCAGTTGGGCGAACAGGTTGAATTTGTTGTAATAAAAGTCGCTAGACTTGTAATAAACTGTTATTCTAAGTGGTTGAGATTTTAATTTTAAGAAACGAATCGTACGTCCAGATAGAGTGATATTCGTTTTATAGATGCGCTCTATCGAGAGCCGAGCTTTTCCTATTTTTATGACGGTAGCCCAAGTGGTACGTGCAATTAAATGATTTGCTGGCGATTAGGGAAAATATTTTCCCGACATAAAATCCGTCTAATTGATGCTTAAGCGCATTAATATTTGAAATAGCGTCGAGTCTCCCACCGATGCGCACGTAAGGCGCTTTCCATCTCAATGGAGATTGCGAGGAGTCGCAATCATGGACGGAAGTTTGAATTGTCCATTGGCGCGTACGAAGGAGAGGATCCGGACGGATGTCGATGGTTCCCAAGGGTTTGACCGACAGACCGAGCGACCGACCAACCGACCGACTAACCGACCGACCAATACCAGCTCAATCTCAATTAATCAATGAAGGAGTAACGGCATTTGGCATTAATCGGCGAGAGATTAATGCAGACGGATCATGGCCGCTTCGTGACCGCATCGTGACCGCGTCCGGTACGCGTCAGGGCCACGTCGTGGCCGGGGATATTTATGGAGTTTGGGGGTTCGGACCGTAAGGCGCACTCGAGATAGGGATGATCTTACAGTCTTACAGCCTCCGAAATCGATGGGCGTAAAAAAGTGGCCGGGAAGGGTCGAGGTGGAGTAGGTGCCTGCATTACCGATCGGGAGAGCGGCGGTCAGGAGCGAGTCCGGCCGATACGGCGGGTGAGTCCCGCCAGCAGATGCCAGCATCGGACCACCGAATCTCTTCCTGGACTCGGTTCGCTTCTCAGCTCTTCCCCCTCCGCGCCACGAACGCCGGTCTTTTCGTCTCTTCTGGCCGCCGACGCCGACGCCGACGCCGACGCCGACGCCACCACCACCGCCATCGCCACCCGACTAGGAAAGAAACTCGATCCTCGATCGGACTTTCATCGGAAAAAAAATGGCGCTTTATTGGAATTATAAGCTGTCGTTTAAGTCCGCCGCTTAAGCTCAAGCGGGGAAACTCATTTTTCCAACTCGTTAATTTTCTTCATAAACTTTCCCCAGTACTTTTTAATTAGAAAAGCATCCCCTCACTCTTTCAACTCGCCGCAGCATATTGTTGAACGCGCGCGCGCGCTTACGCTTAAGCCTGGAAAATAGTTTCTCACAACTTTTTAATGCCTCCCTAATAAAACACAGTAATAAAATGGCTAGACTCGCTCTCGTAATATTCTTCTTACGTCCACTCTTATTGACGATATAAATACGAGGGAAATGTACAAATTTATTTTCACCTCGCCACTACGGTCTTTCATCTTACGAAGACGAGGAGAGTAGTCGTTTCCTTTTAATGAAACGTCACAGGATTCCCCCTTAGGAGGGAGGGCCGAGTTACGTGGCAGACCTACGTCGCAGACCTACGTCGGAGACCTACGTAGCAGACCTACGTCGCAGACCCTCCAACTTTCCGGTTCTCGCTCTCAATTTACTCGCTCACTCCTTTATTATTTAGCCGGTGAAACACATTTGCAATAAATAAATAATGTCAGCCCCCGTATCGCATCTCCGCGTATTTATATCCTCTCCTTAAAAAGCGATACAAGCGTGATATAGACGACTCGGTCCTTAAGAATTCAGGAACATTTATAAATCGCGAGGCCTTCTTCGGGAGCACTACCGTAGGTCAAGCCCAAAGGGAATAAGAACAATAAAGAAATCTCTCTGCTGCTGCCGCTGCTGCTGCCGCTGCCAAGGTCGCCGACCCACACAACCAGGCCGATAAATTAGTCCCGTAATGCACCGAGAAAAACATAAAGTTCGCCGAACGACGAGGGGTCGTAAGGACTTCCGTCGTCTCCTCGATCTGACACTGACCTATCAACTCGTGCTCCAAATACCCCGAGCGGCATCGATATCGCTTCCCACGACTCAGAATTATCGAATGATCATTCGCCGCGTAGTTGTAAAGTTGTAAAATTGCCCAGTCGATCCCCCTCCGTAATGGAGGTAATAGATATAGAAATAGATCATCCTTACGAAGCGATCTCTTGACAATCTCGCCCTTGCCAAGGTCTCTCTGCGTCCTAACGTATCGCCGCTTCCAATATTCGTCCGACATACAACGAGTCCTCGTGGATTCACAGTCATTTGAGGATACTTCGAGACTTGGAGTTTTTTGTCTGAGAGGCGAGCCGGGGAAATTATTCGGAGAATAACTTTGCAAAAGCCTCCTCGACTCGACGAATTTTCATGTAATATTTTTAAATGACAGCAGCCGGCATTATTTATGCAATAGACGGAGCCGAATGGAACGAATAATTTACGACTCTGGGCTGCAATCGCGCCACGTCTACGTTTCCGATCGCGATGAGGCGCCGTCTATTGAAAAAAAAAAAACACAGAGAGAGTGTGAGCGGCGGGGGGGGGGAGAGATGAGGGAGAGATACGGAGAAGAAAAAAGAAAGAAAAAAAGAGCGTCGGCAGCTCGATTGGCCCAAACTAAAGTTGGGCAAGTAAAAAGGGGGAAGGGGAATGAAAAAGCCCGGGCGGGGTCCCTTTTTTTTCTTTTCTTTTCTTTCTTTTATTTTTTTTTTTTTTTTTTAATCAGGCTCACCGTCGCAACCTGACACTCGAACACGAGCCCTAGTCGGCGACGGTGGCGGCGGCACGGAGACAAGTGCACAAAAACGAGCCTCGGGTAAGGACGCTAGAAAGGCGTGTACCTCAGCCCCCGGGCGGGGCGCATTGTTCCGATAAGTCGCGGACCGGGGCGCTCGAGGAAAAAAGTGACGGGTGTCAAAATAAGGGGTGCCGGGGCCGAGAGCGGGACGGTGGTACCTTTTTTCCAGGCGATGCGCGTGCCCAGGAATTCTCCACTCCACCCCCCCCCCCGGAGACCCGTGGGCTGGGGCTCGATCCCACCAACTTTTTATACCTCGCCCTTCCTATTTCCATCCCCCGACGCCTCAAGATATCCACGCAAATGAACCGTTGACCGAACTTGTTGCCAATTGGACGGAGCCCCGTAGTATCTCATTCAACCAACTGACTCACCGCCACGACTCTCTCGCCAATCCCACCCCGTTCTCCCTCTTTTTTTTCCCTATCTCGTTTTTTTTTTTTTATTTTTTTTTTCCTCCACCACTGAAATTCAATACTTCTTGCGGCCAATGTCACTGCTCCTCTTAATAATTCATTCATATTATCGCGATTCCTTGTACTCTCGGCTCCCGTCTCTCCCGTCCCCGTCCCCGTCCCCGTCCTTGTCGCCGACGCCAAACCTCAAAATCACCCCACACGTATACGTATATTTGAAGATTTTAAACGATAATGTCTATATATAATTATCCGTACAATATTAAGTTTATCCTTTTTATCTTTTTTTTTTTTTTTTTTATTTTTTTTATTGTTGTTTACATAAAATTCGTACAATACGCGCGATGCTGTTAAATAAATGCATTTATAATATCGTTGCCTAAGTAATGAAGAACATTAATAGAAACGTTTGAACGGCCGATAACCGCGTTTTCTCTCCGGCTTCTTAACTTCACTGTAGCATCTGCATCCGCGAAAAGTGGGGCTGCTCCCCCCCCCCCAACACCCCACACCCACCACCCACCCGTCCGCGCCCTCGCTCACTCGCCACCATTGGTCGTAGACACATCTTTTCTTCGGCTCTGAAATGGATATCATACAAATATCAGTCTGGAGTCACGTACGCTCTACAAAGTGTGTCCACTAAAATCATTACGCATATATCTTAATCCTACTTTACAGGGCTTATCATTGCTTTAACGAAAATCTGTAATATTTAGCTCGGACAAAGTTTACGAACCTTTGGAATAATTATACGCCAGTGTTATTCTTATCGTATATTCGCTAATGGATAAATATGTATACTTTCATTCAATTACTGTAAGAAATTGCATACCCAAATAAACGTATAGTGATTTTCGTCGGCTATTCGAATGTCCATTCCGATACAAAACTCATTATATTCCGTACATTGTATGTACCAACAGTTGATTAAAAATTCAAGCAGTTATCAAGTCGGATAGAATTACACGCAATAAAATATCCTTTCAAAGTACTAAAGCTGCACGTGATTTTTTCCATTCAAGTAATTTAGTAAAAATTGCGTAAATAAAATACACTCCTCGATTGCTTCGTGCGTTCGATTATTTTATTTTTCACTCCCGAGGGCAAACATTATGATAATTAGATATTTATTTTTTTTTTATTACCAAACAAGTAAAGATTCTGCATATTGTACTATTTAATTGTAAATATTATTGTTCCGTGAGCAAAAAGCTAATAACACATTCTCTTAGAATACGTGAGTAATTGTGTATTTGGGGGAAGGGCTGGGTGGGGGGGGTGGGAAGCTGTAATTGTCTGTTTAGCGGAATACAACGACGGAGCTGAGAAAAAGTGAGGAAGAAATAATCTGCTTCATGAAAAAGCACTTAGCCAATTATTGTAAAAAGAAGAGAAGAGAAGAGAAGAGAGAGAAAGAGAGAAGAAAAAAAAAGTAGTAGAAAAAGACAGCGGAGTCATAAAATATTTAGCAGTTTTACAGCGTGCACGCGTCAAATAAAAACTGGTGTCGGCGGACGGAGCAGCGGGAGAGAAACAAAAGACAGAGAGGAAGAATAAAAAAAAAAAAAAAAAGGGAGGGGGGTGAAGGAAGATAGGTGAAATAAGTGAGAGCGGTGCCGAGGAAAGGCGCTCCGTGACATCCAAAGCTCGTCCGGCAAATCGAAATGCAAATGTCCTGGCACTCAGGTATAACGGTCCGGCACCCCCACAGGGGCTCTTTAAATCTTGTACGTTTACCTCATCTCCCCAGTCCCAGCATCCGCTCCGTCCGCTCCGTCCGCTCCGTCCTCCTCCCAGGGAAGCGCGCCCGACCCCCGACTCGCTCTCACGCTCGCTTGTTTATTTTTTAATTAAAGTGTTCCAGGCCGGAGAGGATTAAAAAAGGTCCCCCAAAGTTATTAAGCTAATAATGTGCCCCGGCTGCTGGTCCGAGGACGATGTTCCGACGTCGCTGGCCCGACGACGCTGGTCCGACACTGGTTCGCCGCTCGGCCAAGGAGAAGTAGGAGGAGGCAAGGGTAATGAGAGAGGACGAGGTGACCGTAAAAAAGGAGAGTCGGTATGCGAGAAAGCGGACGGAAAAAAAGCTTCGTGGCTCTCGGGACCGGGCACGCGACCCACGCACGGGATGCACGGGGTACCGAATCGGCCCGGGTAACGCCCCCGAGGACGACATATCTCCTCGCTTATGCATCCTATGCTACTATTATACTTTCGGGTACCGCGGCCTACAAGCAACCTGGCTTTTCTTTATCCACGTGTGCCCCGACTCTCGGCTCCGCTCCGCCCCCCAATAACCCCAATAACAAATTTCGTGATTATTCGGATAAGCCGCGGATCCTCGGCCGTTGCCCTTTTTTATCCTCGTTACGCCCTTTTTTTACCTCCGTATATATATAGAAGCTACGGGATCTAACCGATATCGCGTACCAATTTATTTTCCAATTACATCATTAAAATTGACTTGCCTTTGATCGTTCCTTATGCCTCTGCTGTCGATGAACATTCCCGACTCCGTGGCCGATGCAATAATAAACTTATCACATTCATAGGGGAAATATTGTTGCGATCGGCAGGCATAATAATAAGTAATGATAATAATGAAAATACGAGAAAGTAAATTAAGTGCCCTTTAGTCAGGTGTTATGTTAGTTAGCCTCTCCTTATTCTTGCATCGGCCTAATCATCGCGACTCGGCGTATCTATTCGTATTTATTCCAATGATTATTATTAATGATGAGATTCGACAGTGCGCATTATTTATCTTACGTTGCATTAACAATATAATTTTATTCTCTTGATTTATGAAGATTGACTAGAAAAAAATTTATCCTACATATACCCGGCTTTTATAGCACACGTTATTTATCTACGAAGTTTTCATTATATCTTCCTTATATCATTGCACCTCTTCCATTATAAATCAGAAGTTCATTTTATACTTTTGTAAAAATAAATAATATATGCACTTATGTGTTCGACTTATTTCTTCGAATCTAATCTATATGAACAATATGCTCTTTCAGCTGGCCTCATGTCTCAAGAAAAAAGCATTTCGAGAAACCGGTAACCATATCCTAATAATCTACATACCCTGTACCTTTGTCTATCCCTTAATTCTCAATTATTATAAAAATATTTACTGCTCAAAAATAGTAATTAACGTGTATATATATGTAGGTGTGTATTTTTAATAGCCTCAAGCGATAATAACCTCCTAACTTTTATTCTTTTATAAATACGTAAGACTAAATAAAAAATTATTTTTAAATTATTAGAAAACACGAGCATTAAAACGTTTAAGAAGTAGCTGATCAATTCTAAAATTCAAATAAATCAACTAATCTTAAGCCAACTTTAAATGTGGCATTATGATTTAGTGGCTGAACAGTAACTGCTTTAAATGATATATGAGATTAATTGAAGTTATAATTATCCGTGGTAAGTAGTTTTAAAAAGTACTCGTGTACATTTAATCATTTGTAACTATTTTATTACAATTATTACAAGCAGCAGTAAGTACCTCCTGTCGTAAAAATTAATTTATTTATTTACAAGGAATTTAACAACTTCTCAATCGAAGAAAATAGTCGCAGTATAAGAGAAATTCTAATGCAAATTCAACGGTTGAATATTTAAAAATATTCTGTCACCACGGTTTAGCTAACTAATTGACATTGCTTTATTTATATTAATTATTGGCGTAAATAAACAATATTTCAAATTTAGCATTGAAAATAAGTAAACGTCCCGCGTAGTATCCAGAAAACACAATTTACTTAGTAGAACAGTATATAATCTAAATATAACGTAATTTTCTTTAAATTATATATATTATTTGAGCAAACTTCGAAATAAATTACATTTCTCTAGTTTATCTAGAAACTTAATTATATCGATCAATTTCGCAATCTTGAACACTGAAAAAGTAAACTGAAAAATAAATTGCAGCGAAAATTGACTTTTGCAATAAAATTTCATTCCGATTGTTAAGGGAAATATGTCAAATAATACTTCATTCAAATCAAATACTTATTACATACAGTATTTGTAAACGTAATTATTTAAATACTGAATATTGTAAAAGGCATTGATTCATCCTGCAAATTAATTAAACTATATTTTATGAAACTTTTTTTATATATACTGGAGAAAATGATAAAAATGGGAATCATTTGTAATTACATGTATATATTATAGTTAAATATAGTTTAATGAATATAAACATCGAATAACGAAGTAAATAATGACCTTGCAATTTCAAATACATTATAGGCTATTATGTAATCACACTTTTTTCCGACATTGAAGTAAAATAAAAATTTTCGTCGGTACTTTTGATAAAATTATTTTATGGTCTAAAAAAATTCCCTGCAATATAAGTTTAATCATCCCTCAAAAATTTACTGCCTGCAATAAAATTCTAACCCCCGACCCAAAACATAAAAAAATCAATTCCACCTTTAGATATTAAAGACTGTGCGGATGACTTTAAATCTCATTCAACGAATAAGTTTAAATAATCTATTATTTTAATTAATGTGCGCATTAACATTACCTTGAGAATAGAATAATTGAAGGATAAATTAAGCGATATTAAAAATTAAGATATAAAGTTAAACGTCATCGCTGATATTAACTAACGACACATACCCTTATCGTTGTTAGTTTAAAAAGCTGTAGAATTTGTTGTTAATGAGGATTTGAAGAGCGAGAGAGAGAGAGAGAGAGAGAGAGAGAGAGAGAGGAGAGAGAGAGAGAGACGAAAAGCTAATAGCTTTATTGGATAAGAAGAAGAGTTTATACAAATAAAAAATTTTACGAGCTCGTATACTTGTAGGAATAATAAACATTACGCTTTAAGGGGCTGGGGATATAAAAAAGTGAATTTATGAATTTTAGCGACGAAATGAACAAATATTGGTATTAACAGGGAAGGAGAGTTCCTTCCTTCTCCTCCTAATGCTTCTCCTCTCGAGATGGGAATAAAAAATGTAAATGTCCATGTGCTGTCGGAATAATATATCAGTTATTTTGTGATATTCAAAAGCGTATTATTGGTATAAAAATCGAATATGTGTATTTGTTTAAAATTAAATTCCCTAAAAGCTGAAACTGTAAATTTGTTTGTTGAGAAGGAAGAGAAAAGAAGAATAAAACAGATTCGATATCAATCATTTGCTTTGAAGTTGGAACGGCGAACAGGTTATTTATAAAAACATTATACTCAAGCGTATTGTATTGCGAATTGAAAATGGCATAGCAGCGGCGAGAGTAGTACAAGCACCACCAGCACCACTAGCACCACTAGCACCACCACCACCACCACCACCACCACCACTACCACTACCACCACCACCACCACTACCACTACCACCAAAAGCAGCAGCAGCAGCAGCAGCGGCAGCAGCAACGGCAGCGTTTGTGTATTAGTTGCGCATTATCCGTGTATTATTCGTGTATTATTCGCATATAGAGAGCGCTAATAGGAATATTGAAGCTCGGGAAGCCAGAGTATTTGTAAAAGTGTCATTTAATGGTAAAAATGTAATTTGACAGAATTATTCATTATTGACGAGAATTTCTCGACACATAAAATTCCGTTTGCATTGTTTGACACTAGATCTCACTTTTGAAATAATTCACGTTCTGCTGTATCTGCCACTCTATCCTCCCTGTCATCCCCCGTCACACCCTCCACCCCGCGCCAGGGCCACCAGGACCGCCAGTGCTCGATCAGCCAGCGCCCCAATGCACGTGAAAAGCAGGAAGCTTATGTAATAATGAACAAAGTGCATAAAATAGGGGGATGGGGGAGGTGGATGGTAGTGGCGGAGGCTTAGGCGCCGGAGGATGAGGAGGTGGAGGTGGAGGTGTAGGTGGAGGTGTAGGTGTAGGTGGAGGTGGAGGTAGAGGTGTAGGTGGAGATGGAGGTGGGGGTGGAGGTGGAGGTGGAGGTGGAGGTGGAGGCTTTACGAGTAAACAAGAGTCGTAGGTCGATAAAGCTTAAGTGGCGTGTCCAGAGGGCGAGGCGCGTTCGATTAATAAAAGAACAGGCTCGTCTTCGGGGGCGGCGAGGGAGGTAGGCGGTAGAAAAAGCCAATGATAAATAACTCATGGGAGGGTAAATAAAAATGAGAGAAAAGCCGTCGTCTCTCCCTCACGGGCGAGGGACTCATCGAGCGAGCGAGGAGTCGGCGGCGGTGCCGCTCGACCGCGGGGGCGAGCGAAGAAAAGGAGGGTCGCGCCCGCCACGGAAAAGGAGGAGATCCCCTCTCCTCGTGGCCGTCATCATCTCCGGGGCGATTTTCCCGAGAGAGAGCGTGGGGCACCTCTAAGAGTAGGGGCCAATGAGACGCTGGGCGTCTGGTATTGATCCGAGGCGTCGTCCAGGAGACGCCCGCTCCATAAGACGCCGGGCTTGCCGGTGCCCGGTGCCTAGCTCCTACGCCAGCCGAATAAAAGGATGAACGACGACGGGCGATGGGTAGGGGGAGGGTGGGAGAGCGATGGGCGGCGCGGGGTGATGGGCGGCCGGGCCTCCGGAGGGAGAGGGTGGCCTCGGAGGTTCGCCGGCCCGGAAGCCGCTTCTTTATCTCACCGCTCTTACGTAAGATATTTTTCGCGGTGGCCATCTTTTCACCATTCGTACCCTCCCTGTCCCCCTGTCGCCCTAAACACCCTTGCCCCCTATCCGCCACTCCCTCGTCGCCTCGTCCTACGATTTTCCTTCTTCTTTTCCCTCGATGGCTATTTAGTGCCTTCCCCGAACAGCGACCGCCTACTAGCCTCCACTATTTTATCTATTCCTCCCTCCTCGATCTCTTTCTCTTTTCCATCTTCTTCTTCTTCTTCTTCCACTTCTTCTTCTTCCACTTCTTCTTCTTCTTCTTCTTCTTCTTCTTCTTCTTCTTCTTCTTCTTGTTTGCTTATTTGCAATCCGAGGCCGTCCTTTAATTAGCAATTAGCCCGGACTTTGCTTCAGCATTTTAAACACTTTATTTGTGGCATGCATGTGGGCCGCCACCCTCCCTAGCCTAGGCTAGGGATCCTATTTCCCAATCGCCAAATCTTTTTCCACCGACTATCCTTCAATTCCGATATTCTATGCGCTGCATTGGAATTGCAAATAATTTCGCTAAGTTTTTAATCGATATTCACTGCCACATGCCTCTAATGAAAGCATAGCTAAGCTCTCTTTCATTTGACTATCTTTGTCTCCGTTTTACATGCATAATCCCTCGAATTCTTTATGATTTGCATGAATCAATGTCCAAGTTCGGCCGATCAAGTGCTTCGATTCGTTCATTTAACCAGTCGCACTGATTTAATAAATCTTTAAATAATCGAAGCTGCGAAAATAAATGTATTAATTATATTTTCAGTTCGGAGGGGCCAGGCAAGCGCGAGTTAATTACTTAACTTAGGAGATACGATCGGAATGCTTGTTCCATTGGAAGTTTCAGCGAGACATTAGACGATCACTTATTTAGTAGGCGCTTGAAAGAAAAAGAAAAAGGTCCTTCGTTATGGCGACGGGGATAATCATTTCTTGGATTAAATGTGCGTCAATAGCGCCGTAATAGCCGTAAATACACAGCGATACTTGCGCTATGTGATTATGTGATGCTTCGTACCTTGTATATGCGTAAGAATAATCGTCGAAAATTCAGTAAGAAACTTGCTGAATTAGCATAAATAAAATTAGAGAAGTTTTTTTCTTTGCCGACTACGAATAAGTTACTGTTATTTTTACGGGACATTAAACAAAAAATAAAAAAAAAAAAAAAAAAAAAGAAAAAAATTGGAAAGAAGACTTTCAAATGTAGAGAAACATTCGGTTAATTTGCAAAACGAAAGAAAGGCTATTTTAATCGAAAAAGTTGATTATAAAAATCCAAAGCTAGAAATATTATTACGTCGTAAAAATTTTAATTGTAGGTAAAGAATGCAGTAAATAAATAAAATAAAAATACAGCCTGCTCCTTGTTAATAAATATCTAATAATAAATTTAAGTGCTCTTTATATAGTTAATTGGCATTCGATAGCTGTGTTTTATGGAATTGCTTCACGATCGCCATTATTATTATCATCATTGTTGTTATTATCATTGTTGTTGTTGTTGTTGTTGTTGTTGTTGTTGTTGTTGTTGTTGTTGTTGTTGTTATATTTTTTGACTCCGGATTTGTCGTTGATGAAGGTATGCGCGTCGCGATCAGGTGGTCAATGAATCTGATGTCCGAAAGTGGCCGAAGTTCGCATTGTCGGCTGGGTCGCGGAATTTTTAAAAGTACATTCGGAGGTCCAGGTGGAGGGCGGCGATGGCCGAGCCGTAATCAGGGAATACGTGTCCAGGCGTCCTCAGTCAGGGAAGCCTCAGTCAGGCACATGCGGATTCCTCACCGCTAATATAAATATCCATTAAAATTTACCGAAGCTAAATTAATTTTCACGATAATAACATTTAATTGATAATAAAGCGCGATGATAGTATTTATTGCAAATTTTAAAATAAATTCAGACTTTTTTCAAGAGCAGATTAATGCAGGATTCCTCTTTTCCATTCCGTGCATTCTTACTCACGGAACTCATTCCACGTTCCGCGGGGACCCGACTCCCTCCTTCATTTTTTTTTCCCTCTCCAACTTTTATTATTATTACATAATAAATTATCCAATAAATTTTATAATATATTTTTCACGTACTTTATTGCACGAATAATTTTCTAGGCTAAAACGCATTCGCTCAACGGATTTATATGCAATGAAGTAATGTAATAGGTTTTATACTCCATTACAATAGACAGTACGCAAATCTCTATTTCAATTCGTTCCTTAATTTCATTTTTTACTACGGTATCGTTTATTCAGTAGATTTCCACCTCGCGGGCATAAAATTGCAAATCTACGAAACTAAAGTTATAATAATAAATGCCGATGGCTATTAAATGGCATCCGGAAGGTCATTTTATTTCGTTATCTTATAAAATTACGTCGCCATTATTACTGCCAGTATTATTATTCTTATTTATCATTATTATTATCATTATTACTATTATTACTATTATTATTATTATTATTATTATTATTATTATTATTATTGTTATTATTATTATTACTATTATTGTTATTGTTATTATTATTGTTATCTTGGAAAACTACATTATTAATAATATTATTGTTGATGGAATTATAAAGGTAATTAAAAATTCTGACCAAGAGAATGAAGTTCTTCTATTTTTTCTTTTCTCTTTTTTTTTCTATTTTTGTTTTGCTAATTAATTCTCACTTATCGAGTGTATATTTCGTTAAATTAAATACGCTGGCCATTATGAAATAAAGAATTTTTTAAAAATATTATTTTTACGGAAAATTTATGAGTCATTTTGTAAACACTAATTATTATTTTACTTGCATTATGCTTATCTGCGGATCTTGGATCAAGCTGTTATATACTGTAATGTGTTTAAATGCAATTTTACTTGGCGATTTCATTTTGCTCCATATACTATAATTATTTATATGTTGTTTAAAGAAAAATATTGATAGTTATATACCTCATTATTTATTAGTTTTTTTCATCGAGTAAAATCCAAGTCTTCCGCCACATACATTTTAATAACGGTAAAACGATCATTACACACGCGCACACATACATGTTCATGTAAATGAACAAATTAATCGATACATTTATCTCATTTATTGCTGTTTACTCGTATCGAATTATAAGAATTAGAAAATCTAATATACAAGTTAATTAATTAAATAGTAGTTTTATTGTCTGCAAGTGTTTTAATAATTACAGGCGCAGTTATTTTGTTTTAGTTTAAACGCCGTTTTCTTTCATTCGTATTTATTAATGAGAAATTGCAATTATAACGAATCAGCTAGTTTTTCTCCGTTGTTGCCGTTTTTCTTTCTGTTTCTTTTTTATCAACAATGCCTACATTGAAAAATATAGGTTAATGTGGTCTAGTGATAATAGTAATGATAATGGAAATGGCTAGGAAAATTCGTACGAGTGTCCAGAAGTTGCGTGAGGTGCCCAGCTACCGGAGTCAAGGTAAAAGGCAGAATAAAAAGGAAGAACGGGAGCGGATGAGGACTGTTGGGCGGCCGGCGGAGGATGAGGTGAGGAGGAGGTGAGGAGGAGAAAGCGGATGATAAAGTGGAAGAATAAGGAGAGGTAGAAGAAGGAGGCTGTCTATAAGAGCGTCTCGCGCGGCTCGTTAGAACGAAACTCGTTTGGGTTAACTTTCGCCCAGCGTTCGCCCGGCCGCGCGCTCACTCGCGTTTAAAATTAATTATATACCGCGTTATCAATCACATCCGGTCTCCATGGCAACCGAGGTGCACCGCGAGAGAGACCTCCCTTCTTCTTAGTTACTTCCTCCTTACTTCCTCCTACCTGCCTTTCTTCCTGCCTGCCTTCGTGCCACCACCACCCCCGCACCCCCCGCACCCCATCCCTCGTTCCCCTGCCACACCTCAGCTAAGCAGCCCCGCGACCCGGTACCCATTGTCCGGACGGTTCCCCTCTGGCCATTAAGCCGGTGGAAGACCGTCAAGCAGCGCTGACACGCGTCCCTCGACAAGCGGACAACTCCTGACGGGCTTCGACACCCTCGACTCCCCTCGCTCGGTCGGACCCCTGAACGTACGATCGGGCTCAACGATGGCCGGCCTCCTTACCTGGACAATTTGCAACGATCCCACTTTATTCCGTCATCCCGACCTTCTTAAAATCTGAGGGTAATTACCGCGGTTATTGCGATTCGAGGTGTTCCGAGAGAGACGTATGCAGGAGTAATACTCGACCTTACCGACCGGGACCCTCCAGCAACCACGTCTAAGAATCCTATATCCGAGAAAAACTTTTGAAATGCCTTTTAAGGTCCCTTGAATAATATCTTAATATATCCGATCAATATAATGTAGATCTTGGTGAAGAGCGTCAACCCTCCCGGCCCCTCGCCGCTCTCACGGCTAGATGGAAGCGGGGAGAAAGCCTCTTCGTTTTATTTTCCTTCAATTTCCTTCCTTTCAGCTTTCCCATCAGCCTTTCCATTAATATTAAAACCGGGAATGTAGCCTCAAGAGAACTCTTTCATGGGGATGGTCGGGGGGGGGGCAACGGAGATGCCGGTGGAGATGGGGGTGGTGGGGGACGGGGAAGCCAAGGGGTGCTCAGGGGTGGGATCGTCGAACCGGTGAAAAAGAGAGGAAGACGGTGAGAGAGGAGGGAGCACGGGAAGGAAGGAGCAAAGGGGAGCTGAAGGAAGAAGAGAAAGCAGAGTAAGCACGGAAGACGACGTCCCGTTGTCTCGTTTTTCACCTCGATCTTCTAAAGTTACCAATTTGAATGAAATCACTCCTCTCATCTTTCGCTTACCACCTCCCCTCCCGTCCACCCACACCCCCGCCCCCTCAGCGCCATTTTCTTTCATCTTACTCCTTTTCTCTTCGATTATCTGCCTCCCAAGCATTGTGCATATATTATTCCACGTGGAAATGCCTATTCCTTATTACGAAAGCCAAAGGAGAAAGTACGCGAGGACCTTATCACACATTGAAATTATACGTATTTATTAAATTCATTGTGACTAATAATCAATGAGGAGGGATCGATGCCTGCCGGTAGTCGGGGCCTTTTTCTCAGTACCATTTATAAATAAATATAAATACACTCCGGCGCTTAATAAAGCGAGCGCCGCTCAAATTACACGACAATATTATTTAATGCTAAAGAGGCATTAAGCAATTAATAAACAACTCAAGTTTTACGGAACATCATGTAAATTTAGCTTATGTTATAAAATCTCTCTGTAAACTACATATTTGATTTAACATAAGCTGCATCAAATTACGACGCTGAGTTCATCTTGTGCTACAAAAACGATTCATCTTACACGACAGATTTTCGTATAATGACTAATAAGCAGCCGCCTTGTAATTAATACTGTAATGTAATTTTTTCCGCCGCCTCCCCCCCCCCTCATCGCCATAGCCATCGCTCGCGACCGTCATTTTTTTTTTTTAGAGAACAACACTTCCTGAATATGAATCTCATCTATCAGGAACGAAAGTTGTAGATAAAAAAACAAAAAATTACCTACCATCCTATAATATAGAAGGAAGATTTTTAATTAAAAAACTTTAGTGTTCACTATTACTTGCCTTATAAGTTTTATCATGAACGAAATAAAGGTAAAGCAACAATTTTTACTTGGATGCCCAAGTAGAGAATTCATAAAAGTTAATGGCTGATTAAAAAAGTTTTTTAATCGAGCGCTGGCCGTATTTTATTTTCATTTTTGCCTCTCGATTATAATATTCAGCCCGAGTATGTAAAAATAATGACTAGGCGCACGCTAGATCTGTAAGATGGAAACACTTTAAACTGCCGTCCGTCACAGTGATGTACCGATAATTACAAATATATCTCAGCATCGGTACTTATCAATGATTCGATTAAGCTCGAGCGGCTCCTTCTTTCCATCGGCGTCGTCCCCTACTCGCGCACTCGTATCCGCGGGGACTCTATGCGATTTCCCAGGATCAAATAAATCTTATCTGTCTATCTATCTATCTATCTATCTATCTATCTATCTGTGTATTCCCTTCTTCCGGCCTCCTCCTCTCCTCCTCCTCCTCCTCCTCCTCCTTCTCCACCTTCTTCTTCTTCCTCTTCTTCTTAGGGCTGAGAACTGGGATTCGGTACATGAGCGGCGACCAATTTATATCCTCTCTCGCATCATTTTCCACTGACGGTGAAAAATCGTCAACGCTTACCTCAGTCTCGGCATCCTTTGCCCAACGTTTCGTAATCGGAATTACGGCTACGACGGCTACGACGACTACGACGACTACGACGACTACGACGACGACGTCAAGGCTTGTATATGAGAGAGAGAGAGAGAGAGAGAGGGTCGCCGTACTTTTCTGAAGCAGCATCGGCTCCACTGCAAGAAAGTATATAATGCGTATCATTCCGTATAGAAGCCAACTAACTTTACCATCTGGGATAATCCAAGGCCGCTCACCCTGGACGCTGGATAATAATATCCCCACCTTTAAATCACAATTATTAGCCATTTTCAATGCTAGTGGCCAGTCTGTAAAAAGTTTAAGGAAACGTAAGGATAGTCTTAATACGAAACGAGCCTTGACAGTTACTGAAATTAGCAGTGATCGATAATTGCATTCGCATTTGTCCGCGAAGGACAGTAAATCTTCGGGACGGTTCTTAAGTCAACGGCCGAGGAAGTTAATCGAAAATAAATTCATAGAATCGGAGGGAGTTGTGGAGCCTTAACGGCGACGGAGCTTTGTTATATTTTGAAAGGGGATGGATTGGAGGGGGGGACAAGAGCAAGATGTCCGTTGTAGAGACGGCAACGACAGCTTACACAAGTCTTCTTAGTCTAAAAAGCTAAAAAGCCGTTCGTGGACCAGTGCACGTCGTTGCCTTCACCTTGCACCTCAAGGACTTTGAGATTATATTTCTTTGAGAAATAATGGATAGGAGAGTGGCTGGCGGTAGGAGTGGTAGAGGTGGAGGTGGCGGGGGGGGGTAGTAGAGCCAAGTTGCGAATTCATGAACGTCACTCCGGATCCGTACACACTTGTCTCGGGGGTTGGATCACATCGTCCTCTCCGAAGAAAGAGAAACGGAGCTCGAGCTAAGGTGGGGTGAATTCATTTATCTTTCTCGTAGATCTAGCTTATATTTCACCGCCCCCTTCAGCTAGATACTAAGACGGATGGTTCCTCTCTCCTTGGATTCCCTCCGCGCGGATCTCTTGCGCGCAAAACAACGTATGTCCTCCCCCTTTTTCATTGCCTGTCTCGCTCGCGCATCACCCCTGCTCTCTCCCGCCCTCACTCTCTCTCTCTCTCTCTCTCTCTCTCCCCCCTCACTTTTCCGTTACAATGTCGATGTAAAACATTTAAGGCACCGAAACGATGCTTATATATTCAGGAAGACGAGGGTTCCTTATTTATAAGTTTCTTACATTCTCTAAGGAGATAATGAAACGAACTACATTCGCGGCCTTGTGTGCGTACTGCCTATGTGCCTTCTCTCCTGAGATCGAGTCTGAGAGGAATGAATTCCCTATCTCTTCCAAGGTGCTTATGAACACGTCGAAATATCGATGGAAATTTTCTCACCGATAACTGTTAGTCGAGTCTCCGCGCCTCCGCGCCTCCGCGACAAATTAAAGTTAATTTTCCAATTTAATTAAATGCTAAAATTTATAATAGTATTTTATGGCGTTTTACCGATCGGACTATTGCTTGTATTTATCGGGCCGCTCTATCTCTACCTCTATATCTTTCTCTAAAGAGAGAACGTACGCGCGATGCTTATCCACGTGTCTGCTGTCGCGGGCACAGAAAATCTTACCAAAGCCCTTGAGAGCCGGGAATGAAGATGTCGAAAGGCGAATAATACCACTAATAACAATGATAATAATGAAAAAAAACTGTAGCGAGCAGATAAGGCGGCATGAGGCTGTGCTTTATGACTGTATCCGAGTGATAAATATTCAAAAGGCTGGTGGAGGTCCGTTCGAGCCGAGACCGGGCAAAAAGTTGAGCAGGTAAAGCGCTCGGGAGAAGGAGCGTCCGAGAAAATGAGGGAGAACCGGCAGAGGTGCTGGGACCTCGGTGACGTAGCGACGAATAAGCGGCATCTGGCAAGAAATTAAGAAGCCCATTAGGTTGGAGAGAGTATAAATCCAGTTGGGAGAGAGAGAGAGAGAGAGAGAGAACGAGAGAGAGCGGGAAATCCATTCATGCATTATCGCACACGCGACTGTCCAGCGAGGTCCGATCTGTGCTCCCCCCCCCACACACCTCCTCGTCCCTCGGCCCGCCGTCGGTGCCCCGTCCGGGACAATGGAAACGTGCCTTGGCGTATCGCCGCGAGGATCCCGGACGCACGTGTGCGTCCACCTTGGACAAAGCCATCGAGGTCCCCGGGCCCGGCCAGTCATTCGGCGAGTGAGTGATTCAGTCATCCAGAGAGAGAGAGAGAGAGAGAGAGAGCTTCGGGCCCAGCAGTAGGGAGCGCGAAATAATTGGGGTGGCCGTCAGGAAATGACCATCTGGGCGCGGATGGATGACCGGTCGAACGGGTTGTCCGTAAAAATCGGGCTCGCGAAAATCCGGCGATAAACCGGTTTCCGATAGGTAGATCGACCGAGCCAGGGGGAAAAAAAAAGGAAAAGAAAAGGGGGTTCGCTGACCGTTGGCCGTTAAGAGGCGGCGGCGAGCCCCCTTTTGTCTCGGGGCTCGCGCGACATTCCGAGGAGCGGCCGAGGGTCAGAGCTTTAAGAGCGGGCCACGCCACGCCACGAGAGCCGCGCGTGCGCCCGAATTCCCACGAGCTAAGGACGGTCCCCGCCGAGGCGCGCCGATGACGGTTAGTTACCTCGACACCGAGAAAACTTGCTCAACCTCTGACGTATTTTTCTCCTCGGCCATCTAATGCGTCCCGGCTAATCTTTTCAAAAGCCACGCACACGCGCACAATCGCGTACTCGCGTTCGCTCACCGGCCCGTACAATGCCGACGGCCGTCACTCCTTACCCCCTTGAACCCCCTCGCCCTCAAAAGAGACCGACTCAACGACATTCAATTATTATTATTATTATGCCATTACTGTCCCACTGAAATTTGTTATTGGGGTTATTGGGGTTATTGGGGTTACTGTATCGTGACAACGATCCCTAGTGCCGCTATTGTTTTTTTTTTGTTTTTTTGTTGTTTTTGTTTTTTAAACGGTTTTAAACGTTCGATTGCTTAATTCCGAGCCGATTCGGGGCGAAGGCTATTTTTTTTTATTGGGGATGCGTCTGTCGATCGTCGGTGTGCCGCCTTCCGAGCGACTCGCGGTGCTCCCGAAGGTGGAAAAGTGGGTGCGCGCGCGGAACGGGGGCGGGGGTTATCAGGAGGCTCGATCGGCCTCGTTCCTTTCGGTCAACGTCTCCTCTCTCTCTCTCTCTCTCTCTCTCTCTCTCTCTCTCTCTATCTGCTCGTCCAAAGCGCCGCCACCGCCCCAATGAGCAACTCTCCCGCGAGTCACCGTCTTCGTTCCAGCCCCAGCCGCCGCTTTGCATACGATCGCCATTTTGCGGGAGCATAATTTAAATTTCGCTCCATTGTTTTGTCACTCTTCTTAGTCACCGCGAGAAACAGGCGCAGCTATCCTCCTCCTCCTCCTCCTCCTCCTCACCTCTTCCAACTATCTCGCCCGACCCTCACTTTTTCCCTCCTACCTACAGCCAACCAGTCGCTCGCTCCCTCCCCTCGCCCTCGCCCCGGTAATTAGCTCCCTATTCTCATTTTATATTTAAATCTGCACTACCCCCTCCCCCTCCCCCTCCCATTCAGCCTATTATCCTCATCCCTCTTTTTACGTTAGTTAAGCATCGCTATTGACGGATGCTGAGTATTTTTTTTCCATCTACGAATTAACTCTCGGCGGGGCTCTTGCCAATCGAATAATCCGATGGCATGCCGAAGTCACGGGCCACTTTTTCTCCGGCTTTTGTCCATTACCGTTAACGGCCAACTTAAGAATTCGACAATCAAGCATTAGCCCCACGACTGTAATCACTCCCGATTCGCCGTGGATCGCGCCGCTCCTCCCGTGCTCCGCGAAGACCAGACAAAGACGAGAGTCGAAGCCCCGTAACTCGTGCGCGGCCATTTGCATAAAATTAGAGTCTGGATTTTCTTGCCGGGAAATTGTCCTCGACCGGCACAGCCCAACGTCTCTCCCGCCCGCCCCACTACAGCGCCTTCACCCTCTCGCTTTCTCGTAATTTTCTTCGCGATCCTCGCCTCGTTGCGCCAAATTTTAATTAATTCCCAACAAAAACCATCCGCGTAAAACTGCCTCTCTGTCTCTGTCTCTCTCTCTCTCTCTCTCTCTCTCTCTCTCTCTCTCTCTCTCTGCCAAAATAACCACTCCATGTCACTTTTACCGATGCATTTCATCCCCCTCCTGTTCCTACCCGACTCGATGCGACTTAATCGACGGCGCGACGCTTTCACCCCCCCCCCGAATTTCTATATTTCCTCATCGTATATAGAATTTTTGCGCTAACGGCAAGTGTTTTCATTATACGAATCATTACAAATTGTCCATTTTCTTTTCTTCAACAATTACTCGCCATTGTTCGACGGAATAAAAAAATCTGTCACTACATTAAATTATTGTGCTTAGAAACTTAGCTGAAATAATATTTTGTTCACCGCCATTAACTAAATGAACAAATAACTGAATTATTTATAGGAGACTTTACACAAAGGTGCATGCCTTCATCCTGAAACATATATTAAATATAGAGGCTCTCATTAGTCTGCATAATAATTCATAATAATTACTTATCGCGTTTGTCAATATTATTAAATTGATAGATAAATATTGTTCCACAAAATTTGTCAATAATTGCCGAGACCTCGGTGAGCTTTTTTCATTCTCTTCCATTCGGTCATTAATATATTATTATAAATCAATAAGTTGCTCATAGATCCCGGCCGTTTGTTTTAAAGCGATAAGCTCTCATTCGGATTTATATTAAAAAGTAGTTGTTTTTACTCGGCGAAGCCTCAATATTAAATACAACATTGTTTTATGCAATAAAATATATGCCGGGCTAACCGACAAAGGGTCCTGTGAACGCGAGCCGAAACAAGGAATTGATAATAAGCGTATTAAATTTCACCTACGTAATGTATTCATTTGTCAACGGCGCCTATGCAGACAAATTCATTTTACAAACAGCGGAAAAAATGCAACCGAGCTTAATTACGGCATTAAAAACAGCCACGTTTGAGGCTGAAATTCGAAAAATATTCGTACGCGCTCTATATTTGGTAAGCCCACCTGCTGAGGAAAAAAAATTGATAGAAATAAAGATAAAAATAGGAATTGTACCGAATTTAAAAAAAAATTGATTAGATACTTACAACAGATGATAATGAGACAAAGGTTTAATTACGGTTAATAACTTTATGTTCATTAGGGACTAAAATGTTAACGGGAGGGGGGGAGAGGTATTTTATAGAAGCTCTTTGAGGGAAGAGTATTTAATATTAATAAGAATCTGTAAAAAAAGCCCTCCTAGTCACGATGTGAAAATAAGCGAAAAGGTAAGAAGGTTAATAATTGGTGCTTAATAAGCTCTCGGGCCCGTCAATAATGAGTCATAAATTTAACGAGAGCGATACTCGCAGCAATAATACTTTGGGGCCAAAGCGCGGCGAGTGTCGAAAGAATGGGAGCGAAGCTCGTTATACGAACCAATCGTGGCGAAGGAGGAGGAGGGGGATGAAGAGGCTCGAAGCTCGGCCATATTTCACATAGATAAAGAAGGAGACGCGAGACTGGACGGGGAGGGATAGCAGGTGGAAAAGGAAGTTAAGGGAATAGGAGAGGTGTATGGGGGACGGGAGCGGGGCCGGGAGGCGGCGGAAGGTTCGGTAAGACGGAGCTGCTCGGTGGGAGCGTGAGTTTCCCGGAGAATAGAAAAAGCCTTACGCACACAGAGTCGGCTATAACCCGCGAAAGCTGCCCTCCTGGCCGTCTTTTAGCCCGAAGCTCGTAAAGAGCGGAAGACCGAGAGAAGCGGCGGCTACGTCGGAGGCGACGGTGACGGCGACGGCGGCGGCGGCGGCGGGTTGGTGGTCGCGGTGAGCGGTGAGCGGCGAGCGGCGAGCGGTAAGCGGTGAGCGGTGAGCGGCGAGCGGCGTGCGGGGGATGGGGTTCGTGTTGGGCTAGGGGGTAGGGAGTTAGGTAGACGAGGAGGGGGCGGGAGGGTGTCCCTTGTTTTCTTATCTCCGGGCGTGCAACAATGGGCTCAAGAAACAAAAGACAAAAGGCCGGCTATTTATTTCGGTCCATTGTTTCAAAGGCGGCGCGGGAGGGGCAGGAGGTGCGTCTCCTCCTGGCGCCCGCGTTCCTTCAGCTCGTATATCGAGGATCCTCGGGCGCCATAAACACTAAACGCTAGCCGCGTACCTACGCGATAGATGTGTATGCACGTGCGCGCATTTGCCCAAGTTAACTCGCATTCGCGGCGTTTAATGGCGGAAGGAGTTCCGAGTCGCGAGTGAGATGCACTACCACGAGCGCAACTCGTAGAAATCTCCCCTCCTACCCCATTTCTTCTTTCGTCGCCCCTACCCCACCCCCGCCCATCGCCGCCCACCGCCGCCCTCTATAATCCCAGCCCACTTTCCCCAGCCCTCATGATAATCAGGCTCTGATAAGCCTTTGTATTCCAAACTTGCCTTTTTTCTCTTTCGGTATTCACTTATATTCGCCTACTTTGGCTCTGGCTTTTAAATTACTTTTCAACGTAACGGATAGTATCCTCTTTCTAGGGAATTAATTAAGTTATTCAAACACGTGCTCCGCGGCTTCATTTATCTTTCGCCTTATTTACCAATCATAAAGTTCGGAAAAGTAAGTGCACGATAAGCAAGGTGAGGCTGCATTCGTTTGAGCTATGCTCATTTATAGTAAAAACTCCTTGGGTCCAATATAAATTTACGTGTCTTAACGCCCCTCGAACGCGATTTTATATTAAACGAAATTAAACGAAATTACACGCTCGGTAAATTTTTTCTATTTCGCCATACCGTATGCATTACAATACAAGAATCCGTTCGGAAAACTAAAGTTTTTCCCCTGAGCAGCGCAAACAGAATATTTCAATGAATGCTCGAGTGATTCGGTCGTTAGATGTTCTGCATACTCCGCCACATCCATATTTTTTCCTCTCCGTGGATTCAATGCTCATGTATATCTATGCACTGGCATTTGACCTGTTCGATAGAATGTTAGGGCAGTGGATTTATCGAGTGCACCGGATAATATAGAGAACAAAGCGAGATCTTCCGATAAATCCAAAAACTAAATATTTTCTCCACTTCTGAGTTTATCTTATAAATGATTATTAATGCGAAAGTCTAGCCGTTTCTTACCTGACAATAAATTACAATCGAGCCATTAACGTATTACAGACAAACATGCTCTACCGCTCTTCTATTGAAAGATAAATAGTAAATAAAAAATAAGCAACAATAGCTTGTAAAAATTATTTTCGACATTTAAGGGTATATTTTACGAGCGGAATTGATAAGTTTTAGAATTTCGGACTATGACGTAATCGTATGCATAAAATGAACTAATGTCCCTATGCTCCTGTGGCGTTAGAGAATTTTTCATAACATTTTAATATAGAATTATCTGAGAAATAGAATTTACATTTCAAAGTTCTCAAGTCGTTCGATGCCGTTATAATAAAATATATTAACCGTTGTAAAATTTAGCTTTTTGCTAAAGAATTAATAATGCGCGTTCGCAACACGAAGTAATATTATCTCCAGCGTTAAACGTCAATAAGAAGTTTTTTTACATTAAATAAAACGTTTGCTGTACAGGTTCCATGCGTGGAAAATTTTACATTAACGCACTCCTCGTTTTAACATAATATTCATCTTGTGTGTGTTCGCTCGGTGCTCGTTTTTTGCGTAAAATAAAAAAAAACCGATAGTCATGCGAGTATTAATAATACCACTTCAATGTGATCGAATAACATGCGAATTTTCATTTAAATGCTACGCGATACTTTTCAGGGGAAAAGATCCTCATAATGATACTGATAATTGCAAAATTAATGTTGTGTTTTATAAATAAATGAGATTGTGTTTTGAATTTCCGTATATCGATTATTAAAGTAATTTACGCATAAAATTACTCACAATATACACTTTGACAATATTTATTGAAATTTCCAGTACTTTAAGAAATAATTATAATAGTTTGTCATATTTTTATAATTTACAAAAAGATTTAATCAATCGGTTTTAAAAATAAGAATTTTTTTTTATTGCATTTAAGAAACGACGTTTTATATAATGCATTTTACAGAGAGTATCTAACTAATGATGTATGAAAATTCGTAATTATTTGGTTGTTTTTTTTATCATTTATGGTCGACCGAATGAGCCCATGGTATTTCTATAGGATTTGTTAACATTTTCCAGTTGAAACGATAGAAATGCCCGATAGAAATTCTGCCGGTTACACAGTCGCCGGATTTGAAAAGTTCGAGGTGAGGAGGAATCGGGCTAAGTACAAGTTTCTTTATTTATTCGTTTAGTTATTAGAATAGGAATAAATAAAGGTTATTGAAAATAAGAAAATGTTGAGCTTATTAAAAGGACGAGTTTTGATAAAGTTGTCTCGGCGTAGTCGGCAGTCCAGGCGGCGATTGCGTCTGTCTTCCCATGGCTCGGGAGAGGGAGAGGGTGATGACGAGAGGGGAAGAGGACGAGAGGGACATCGAGGAGAGATGGAGAGAAGGAGAGCAGGAGAGCGGGCATACACATGAGCGGGCCTGCATTCGAGATCTCTTTATTACCTCTAAGCCCTCGAACGGCGCTGCCCGAGTAATTTGCACACGTAGCCCCCCTCGGCTGGACATCGGCCAGGGCCCGAATCCGGGGAAGCTAATTTCGAAAACGGTAAACTGGTTTGTCCAGTTTGGCCTTCCTTTATGCCGGCGCTCGGGCTCTCCTTGGGCCCCGCGAGGCGGGAGACAGTGAGCGAGAAAGAGCCAGTCCTCGGGTCGCGAGGGTCTGCCAGGGGCGGCTTACCCACCAAGGGATACAGAGAGAGAGAGAGACAGAGACAGAGAGACAGAGAGAGAGAGAGAGAGAGAGAGAGAGAGCAATGAGATTTCTCCCGCGAGAAATGAAAGAAGCGCGAAACGGGGAGGACAAAAGGCGGGTCCGCGTGAACGGTCACTTTTTCGGCCAACATCGGGGCCCAGTCAGTCGCTCGGTGCTCGCTGCCACTGCGAAATCGGCATTATTTTTACGTCCGCGTGCACGCGCGAGAAACTCCGGACTTTTGCGTAACACGGTTACGGCGCTCTCTATGGCCGATCTCATTTCCCGGTGATCGACCGCGGCTCGGTAAGCAGGAGGAGGAGAAAGAGGATGAGGAAGAGGATGAGAAAGAGGAGGAGGAGGAGGGGGGAGAAGGAGGAGGGACGAGCCCGAGCCGCGGCCTCGTCATCCTCGTCCCCTACGTGAGAAAAGGAAGTCTTCTTGTGGGATTTTACGACCGCGTTCCGTTTCTATGGATAAAATCTGTGCTTTGTGATACTTTTTCCTCTCGACGGAACCGCTCATGTGAACCCCCATAACAGATCATGTAAGGAGTACTTGCCACTGGTTTATTCATCATGTAAATATTTAATTCGACGACTATATTAGCCACCCAATTAAATTCAAGCCTTCCTTCCCTCTCTGTCATCATTAATACTCACGCGGCGGCAAATACATTTTTACATTGTCGACGTGTTGCATATACGTGATTACGTGCACGTGCTACGTGATAACGCTTTTGCAGTTGGTTTTCTTTATAAATTATCGTTTGAAGGAAAAGGCGAAGATAGAGGGAGCTCGCCCTGCTCGAATTGAGGGTATCGGCTAGAATGCACAGGCTGGTATCGGTTAAAGATTCGACGAGCATTCGGTTGTTGCCTTGAATGCATATATATATATAGATAGATAGATATAAAGACGGGAAGTTTAAAATTCCTTTGGAATAAGAGGCGCAATAAGGTTAATAAGGTCTTCGGAAGAAAGGGACAGAGGCGACCGATTTACGTCGGCAGATAAAATTTAAATGAAGACGAGAAGGATAGACGAGCTTGCGTGGAGGATGTCGGAGCAGAGCGGCGCAGCGGCGCAGCGACGGAGGGGGAGGGAGGAGGAGGACAATAATAATAGACAGTATCATTAAATCGCGAGAGCGAGTCCGTGCGGATTGGATCCCCGGTCGAGCAGCCCCATCGTGAAGGAGAAGGAAAAAGAAAGGAAAATAAGGGCGTGGAAGGGAAAAAGGCGGAAGGAGGAAAGGAGCCCGGAAGGGAATAGGCGAGGCGCGATAAATCGCGCGGCAGAAGCGAATCCACGGGCGGCAAATAAGATGAATCGCGAGCGGAGGCGTTTACCCTGGAGGTGTTCGAGGGTGAGTTCGTGCCGCCTGCCGCTTATATGTGTAATTCAAATTCAGTTAATTCCGGTGATTTTTCAAAGTTTCATTAAAACGACGAGCCGCGCAGGATGACGCCGCGGAGGTGGCGGCGGTGGCCTCGGTGACGGCGACGGCGACGCTCGCTGGCGCTGCTGCTCCCGCTGCTGCTCCCGCTGGTGGTGGATGAGGAGCAGTAGGAGGGGGGGGGAGACGATGTGGAGGAGGAGGAGGACAACGAGGAGAGAGTGAAGTATGGCCCCATACTTTACTCTGCGGTCTGAAGGCGTCTTACTGGCAATGGCAACTGGAATCTCCTGGTGCCGACGCCTACGCGCATTTACACGCTAGCATCTCTTTCCCTGTCCTCCTCCTCCTCCTCCTCCTACTCCTCATACACCACCACCTCCTGCTACTCCTCGTTTCTGCCATCGTTACCCACCTTCGGCCTCTCGCTGCAAGCTGCATCCGAGCCTCTAATGATTGCACAGCAGCCTCTTTTCCAAGAGCTTACATTGAATTTTAATTCCCCTGGACGGTATTTTTTCTCCGGGGACTGAGTCCGACCTGTGGCGATTTATTCGATTTGAACGGATCATCGTCGTCGTCGTCGTCGTCGTCGTCGTCGTCGTCGTCGTCGTCGTCGCGTATACGCTTACGACCTCAGCGTAGAGGAAAAGAAATGATTTACATAAAACATCGGGGCCATAGCCGTTCCCGGTACAGCGCAGCATTACCTTACTCCGAGCTGTGTAAATTAATACTTATGCCGCGCAATTGTGATTTACGTAGGAGGAAAGTAAAGTTGCGCTATCGGCTGTCTTGATATGATATTAATGAAAAGAACATTTGCCCGACTGAATGGACTGGAACGAAATGTTTATGGAGGCCGATAAATTCGCGTCGGGCGATCTATCGCCGAATCGATTAAATATCGATATCGAAGGGGGCAGGAGGGGAATCGGGTGGTGGTTTATCGAGGCATTAGCTACGCGAAGCCAAAAATTATGACTCGAGTCCCGTGTGAATCTTAAGTGACCTGTCGGAGCGAGACAATGCCCGATAAAATATTCGCCAACTGTTTAGGAATCGGCCATTGAAGCTCCTGAAATTTATTTATTAAAGTTCGGGAGGATCGCGGAGGACCGCTTGAATAATTGTCAAAACTTTATTCGGGCCGCCGCCGCTGCCGCTTAAAACAAAACGACTGGCTCTTCTTATCGGGGCGACTGCATCTAAAGGCATGCAGTATATAAGTAATAAATAAGCCCGGCTTTATAATCAGAAGGCGCAGCAGAGGAAGCAGAAATGCAGGAGAATCTTCTATATGAAGAAGATAGGAGGACGACGGCATGATTAGTTAAGGGCGCAGCGCCGCTGGTGTCCGGGCGAGAATCGTGTAATGGCAGCGGGTAAGGACATCATCGGATTCGGAATTGAAGCCTCCCGTTTTAGATTACACGAATTTACATTACCCGAGGCGTTCGTCCAACTTTCTCCTTACGGAGGCCATTAGGAGAGGCAGCGGCAGCGGCAGCGGCAGCGGTGGCGGGGGCGCGAACGGGTGCGGGAACGGGAGAGGGAGCAGTAGCAGTAGCAGCAGCAGCAGCAGCAGCAGCAGCAGCAGCAGCGGCGGCGGCATCGACAGCGGCAGCAGCAGCTATCCATGCACCTAGCGCGGCTCCTTTTCCCCATTTTCTCTTTATCTATCGAGCGACTCCCGAGGGCGGAATCCTCCACCTCCTCCGCCACCTCCTCCATCACCCCTGCCCCGCGATCCTTGCCTCCGTCGAGGAAAAACGACGGCGATATCCCAGAGTTATGGCGGCCGCCAAGTCGACTATATCGATTCTTGCCTTATTTTCCCGAGCTCGGGAGCTGCTCATTGTCATTGCTTTTTATTATTTACCCTTCCTCTCTGGTACTCGATCCGTCCCATCCCCTTAAGGCTCACATTAACCACGTAATGATTTCGTCCCCATTCGGCCCCACGAACAAATTACTCCACTGATCCGATATAATTATCCGAACTTTACTCCGATACTCCGAATTAACCTTACGATACTCGAAATTACTCGATTGAAAACGGCTCTCAGTATTTTTATTGCAAAGACTCGCGGAAGAAACGATTCGTTTTATAATCCTAGCTTGAAAGAGTAAAGTCTGCGGGCTGCATCGGTCAATACATATCGATCATTACAAATAAATAAGTAATCTTAGGTCGGGGTTGAGCATTCGTCAAGAAGTGACATTAATTTGAATATGAATTTGTGGATTTGGAAGAATTTCATATTTTATATTCACTTTGCTTCGGCTCCAAGAATTTATCATCTTTAATATCTGGGAAAGATTAAAGCGTGGATTTTCGGTGGGCGGCAGGGGGGATGAGATATTGGTTCGATTGATTTGATTTTTATCGAAGGTAAATATTATAAGCCGTGGATTAGGAGGGGAAGGGGGAGTTTAAATCAGATGAAGCAACCTTAGAAAAAACGAATAGTAAAAGATCTAGAACGCTCAGGTGAATAATAATTGCATTAAATCAATAAATCTGATTAAATCTGATATGAGACTCCTGATGCGATCCGACTGGAAGAATCTTAATTATAAGGAAGTTAAAAAGTCGCGAGAGAACGCGAGAGAGAGAAGAACGGGTGACAATAATTGAGTGCACGGGAACGGCAATATTGCTATAAACAGAGAATAATCGTCATTAGGCGTCGCTATGAAAAATAACGAATACTAACGAACTTATAAATTAGATATTAGATATTATTATAGCTCGAGGATATAGTTGAGAGTGATATCCCGCTAATCGGTATGATAAGACTTATTTTGCTCTAACCGCAATCATTATCGGAATAATCACACGTATTATAGAGAACGGCAGAACGGCAGAACGGCAGAACGGCAGAACGGGGTAAGGGGGAAACGGGGTGGGGATGATAATAAATAAGAGCATGTATTCTCTCTCATGTATATATGTACGGGTGGGGATGTGTAATTGAATGACTCGAGTCACATCTTCTTCGCGATTCCGAAGCGCCGCGCGGAGGGTGACATCTGGCAGGCCTAGAAATATCCTTTATCTCCTCTTTCCGCTTTCGCTGGATTTTTCTTCCGGCCCCTCGGAACAGAAGGGTGCGTACGCGGCACCGAATTATCCCTTACGTAACTGCGAGGACTCCGGACGTTAGCAAGTCCGAGGCCTTTTCCGAAAGGAAAAAGGAGGGTCACGTCGGAAGCCTTATACTTACGTACGGTCATTTTCCCTCCCCGCTAGCATTAATATGGCAGCCGACGCTCCCCCTCCCCTCTCCCCATCCACCCACTCTCCCCATCCCTACCACTGCCCCGTGACAGGGGTCGCAAAAATAATATGGATGCTGGTGACCTTAGAAAAGGAAAGGAACCGACTGGCTCGTCGATGCCGATGCCGAGCTCTCGCTGCGTCTCTATCATCCACCGTCAGCGTAACATCCTCTATACGAGACCGAGGAGTAGGTGGAGTTGGGGGGTGGGGTTGGGGGGGGTGGGGGGTGTCACCGCCCGGATAATATTTTATTTATTCCCTACGCGTACGCTTCCAGATACAGTTTATCCTTCCATATAGAAATGCCGAGCTTTTTTAACTCTCCATATAACAACCTACCTTTACCTTGCCCTTTCTACCATAATGATCCATCCACTCCCACCACCCCACCCCCGCCATCACCCCTACGCAGCTCCTCGTAATATCATAATACATGCCTTCCTTACACCTAATCATTTATCCAAAGACTAATAATTTACTCGAACGTCAAGTACGACATTCCCATTATACCGAGAGGAGCAGTAAATATTTTTTTTGTTATAAATTCCCTCCCACTTCGGAGCGGGAGTCCCTTCCATAATCAAGTATTAATAATGTCTCGTTAAAGGCTTACAGAAAATTATTCGAATTATCGTAGAGCCTACTGCTTCGCTTTTCTGAATAATCTTTTAGATGCTCTGAAGCTCTAATTAAAACGCGGCAATAAAAGTCGTTGTGTAGGGAGTCGCGAAAGAAAGGGACGGAAGGCTACGCCATTTCTCAGGACTTCCCTCGCAGACTTCTCTCAAGAGAGTGGGCGGGAGAGGAGAGTGGATCGCGAAGTAGGAATTAATGAATGACGAAATTAAGGGATCAAGGTCCTTGATAGCTCGATTCGATCGCGTGGGGCGACATCCACGTCGTCCCGATGCTTTTTCTTTTTCTTTTTTTTTTTTCGTCCGGGTGGCCTCTCCTCCACGTCCGGGAGGCCTCTCCTTCACGTCCGCGGGGGCCGACGAATCGCCGCCTACATTCGCACACGCGTACAGAAGAAGGGTTTTAATGATTTTTAGGGGGCCGAACCCTTCTCGGATCCCTCAGCCGGGATCCTACGATGGATATCCAGAAGATACAGAGGCTTCTTTCTCTGCCGGCAGTGCGGCTGAGTTACCCGAGCCGCGGTAATTATTTCGACGCCCTGGATGTCGGCCTCGGTGCGGCCTTAAATAATGTCTATTAAATGCTTATTTTCATAAAAATTTGCCAGAGGCTCTGATTTATCGTTACGGCCTCGGAGCTTTCGGCAGTCGGCTAAACTTCATTTACTTCACAATAGAAATGGCTCTGGTAAGACTCATCCAGGGATACTCATCCACGCGGCTATTTTTAACAATGGGAACTTCCCTGCCTATACAATGCGCATGTACACATAAATACACATGTACATATATATATATATATATATATGTATATCCTTTAAGGCAGTCTCGAGCATTCTTAAAAAGTATCGTCCGCACGATGTAGACGGCGTTCTGCTAATGACGGAATTTTTCACGCTCTCCTTCGTCCAATACGCATCGCAAGGGATATATGAATTTTAATGGCCAGCCTCTGGTGAACGGGGTTAAAGAGCAGATGTATTCGAATTCCCGGTTAGCTACATTTACAAATAATTATCGATTAAGGTACTGTCAAGTTGGTAGCGATGTCGGGCAATTCAAATGGAGTCGGCATCGTAAATCTAATAATCTTCAAATACCAAAGTGCTCGCTGCTGGTTCCCCGGTATTTGGGGTGGTTTGGGGGGGGGGGTCAGAGAAGAGAAAAATCTTAGGTTAAGACGGTCGTAAAGCCGGATGTGCTGACCCGAAAGCGCAAGGTATTACCTAGAGTCCGGAGAGCCATGAACGATCCATAAAATTCGTAGGAGAGCGCGAATCGATGCAGCTGGAGCGCCAGGAGAGGTACAAAGTCCAATCGGCCAAACTGGGCACGTATAAATAAACAAATACTCTGATATAATCCAGAGGACTAGAGAGAGAGAGAGAGAGAGAGAGAGAGAGAGAGAGAGAGAGTTTGCATGGGAAAAAGAGAAGCGTCTCGTCGATGCTTTTTATTTGAATACGCCGGTGAGCGGTGGCGGTGAGTAGTGGCGGCGACGTTGGCGGTGGCGGGGCTGCGGCGAGGGGTGGGTGGTAGTGGAGGGGGGGCCTTAAGCCCATACAGTTGTGCGCCGCGCCACGAACCCTCCTCGAGTAGGGGTGAGCTCGGGAAAGATGGCTGAGCAAAATGGAGGGGTTCTTTTCCGAAACAATCTTTCTGGCGAGCGGCGCGACGAAGAAGCTCGAGGGTGTCGACGAGACTCCTCGCAATCAGGAATCCTCCGACTCTGTTTACCGACTATAATACGACTGGGCAGGGAGGGGCCGCTACTACAGCTTCCGACCGGATTTTCACCAAAAGAATCTTCCTTCCCTTCCCTTCCCTTCCCTTCCCCTCCCTTCCCCCTCCCTTCCCCCCTCCATTCCCCTCCCTTCCCGTCCCGCCCTGCCTTTTAACTCGGCTTTTTAACTCACCTCAAGTCTCGAGGTTTTTTTTCGAGGATCCTGGACTCGCGTCGCTTTCGCACTCGCATGGCTGAGCATTTTTCGGACACGGGAACACTTTGCTGTAATTTTATTACGAGGCCGACACGGGAATTTCCGCTTCTTCTGGCAATTTCTTTATTTTTCAAGGATCATTCTGTACCCTCCGAGGGTCCCACCTACCCGCCTACTGCTTAAAGCATTATTCTAATGAATAATTCACTCGGACATCATTGCCGTGATTCATTTGACAACGTACTCCGACGAACGTTACTACAAATTTTAAACTCATTTTATATTCCCGTTTATGGATATCGCGACGTAAATAAATCAGTGCCCCCTACCACCAAGTACTATTGCACGCTTATCGAATTTACCGTCATTTAACAAATGACGTTTCCGGGCCGTGGAGGAAAAGTTTAGGTAGCGAGTAACTGTAAACAATAATCGTAACCCATGCTTCTTAATAAGCCGATAGCGTATATTCCGAGATGTATCGGCTATAAAATTATCAATTAATCAACTCAACCTGTTTGACAGATTATTGTGTATCAGGGTCCGAGTCTCATATGTTTTTAATGATATAACGAAGTAGGAGATCCGATGAAAAATATTTGGAAATTTGTCATGAATTTTGGCAGGATGTTCGAATTGTATTTGACGGCCAATGGCGCTTCGGGAAATCGCGTCGCCCAAGAACTTTTATCTAATTTACAGGCATTTCGTTGAGGCTCACTTTCAATCGTAAGCTATTATTATTAATAATAATTTCAATGACTATGATCGTTTAATGTAGTGAGATGGTTTGATGACTAGAAACAGCTAATGTAGGAATATACGTTTACCTCATACGAATGAGGGGCGGGGGCGAGGGGGGGATGGAGTGGTTGAGGAGGTCGTGGACCCAAATAGATGGGGATGAATTTGTTTATATAAAATTTCCTACTAAATTTCAGACTGAATAAAATCCGTAAAATATGAAAACAACTTCAATTAAACTCTTCCAGAACGGGAAATGCTCTAGGAAAAAGTAGTTGGGAGCGAAAAATACTCTTTGATTACGAAAACATTGTGACTGCAGGGGGAACGAACGGAGAAGAAAGTTTAAATAAAATTTAGATGAAAATACTCGACATATGAAAATCATTACAAAAGCAAGACCTTTAAAACTCGCCGAAATGTCCGAGCACTGAAGCGCAAAATAAACGAGGACAAACGATGCTGCTACGGCCAAACTTCCCAAAATAAAGTCGGCCTTTTTTTTCTTCTTTTACTTCGTCCTTTTTTTTTCCGCCACCAGGAGATGGATGAAAGAACTTGCGAGTCGGGGCCAGTCGAGACAGCCAGCCAGCCAGCCCCCCCCCCCGCATCAACGCCTCTACGCCCCCTACGTATCTACGCCGCCATCCAAAGTATCGGGCTCGAAAAAATTAATTATATTCCTAAAAGTTGAAATAGCTTTAAGCTGCGGGTGTCCGTGCGTGTTTTTCTCCGAGACTCTTCGTCGTCGTCGTCGTCGTCGTCGTCGTCGTCGTCGTCGCCGTCGCGGAAACTTCCGTCTGCCTATCGGTTGCTTTCCCGGTGGTCGTGCGCAAGTACAGCAGCATTTCCACCTGACTCGCGGTGAAAGTTTTACGGGAAAGTTTACTAATGAAGGCGAGGCGACCGAGTCGAGCCCCGCGAGCCGGAAAATCGTTCGACGAGCCCGCGAACTTTTGCCCTTTTTGAGGGACTTTTTCGCCCTCCCCCCCCCCGTCCCCCATTCACCTCCACCTACCCCCTACCCCCTACCATCCTACCCCGTCAGCCCCTTCCCGCCGCTCGACACCTTCGCCGCTCGCCCGTTCGCTAACTCTTTCTCCGTCTTTTTCCAGCGACGGCCGAAGGCCACGATAAGCTCGGCTTTCAAAGGAAGGAGCTCCTCCCTCCGGCTCGGCACAGGCTCGACTCCGACTCGACTCCGACTCCTGCTCGACTCTTTCCTCGATCGATGGCATTCCTTTGTCACCGAGGATTTGCGACTCCGAACTCCTGTCCCCCTGCCTCCCCTACCGCTCGTTCCCGATCCCGCTCCCGCTTGACTCGGAGCTCCGAAGCCGCATGATTTTTTTTTTTTTTAAGAAGCTTCTACCGCCCCCCCCCCTCGCCCCTCCAACGTCCCGCCTAAATGATCCCCGTTATGCGACGAGCTTCCCATTATACAGAGTTATAAGAGACGGTCACATTCGTGTAGAGAAATGCGTATCGTCTAGGCGACTGCTTCAACGAATGAGCATCCATAAGCGAATGCAATCAATCTGACCGAGGCGCAATACCGATCGGACAGGAGAGAGAAGGAAATCTCTTCAGCGAGGAGGCGGACAGTATTGGCCAAGAGTCGTCGACGATGATTTTGTCTTCCGGGGACTTGTTTTTTTTTTTTTTTTTTTTTTTTTTCAATTATTAACGACCCTCATCTTCTTCTTGCTCAACGTGTGCTGTAATGACAGCGCAGTACGCTCGGGGGCGGGAATGAGGGAGGGAGGTTCCGGAACCGCCCCGATGAGCGACTGCAGCTCTCGCAAGGAGAGCCGGCGTAAGCTTTTCAACGGAGCCGAGACGCCGGAGCGCCATGAAATAAATAGTAACGGAATCCTCGCGCGGTTGCTCTCGCGGCTGCTCTCGCGACTGCCATAAACAAGAAATAACAAGGCGAGGGACTAGTTACTTATGCGGGGCCACGCCGCCCCCGCCTTCGCCGCCGTCGTCGTCGCCGTCGCCGTCGGCAGGAGCGGCGGCGGAGGCGGATTTTACGGCGTCTCAGGATGAACGGGTTC
The DNA here is from genome assembly GCA_018883505.1 of Ceratosolen fusciceps. NCBI lineage: Eukaryota > Metazoa > Arthropoda > Insecta > Hymenoptera > Agaonidae > Ceratosolen > Ceratosolen fusciceps. The sequence goes on along the minus strand of RCIC01000002.1, from coordinate 16,077,826 downwards.
GATGTCCCCCGCCCGGTTCTTTACCGCCCGTCCCCGACCACTACCCCGCCGCCGCCCTATTCCCATCGTCCACCCGCCCACCTCCTCCGGACAGACGGCATCGGGCCGACCGACCGGAATTTCTTTCGTTAACCGTCCCGCTGGAAATAGGCTACGCGCGCGGCTCCACCGGGAGTTATGTTTTACGCCGAGGTGGTACGCGAGATCGCTCTGCTAAATGGCCCGGAGGAGCCTCTTTTACGGGAATTTAGCTTTCGACAAAATGGCCGAATGCCGAGCTGCATCGCCGCGCCCCAGCCCGGGACGGCTCAGGCCGCGACCGATCCGCACCCCAATAACCTTGAAAGGTCCAATTATTACGAGCCTCCTCGTGCGCCCTTGTTCACATCTACGAATGACTCGCTCGGATTTCTTTCTTTCTTTATTGATTTATTTATTTATTTATTTATGTATTTATTTATTTACTCCACTTGGGCCTCGCCGAACACAAAGTGATTAATCCCCCTTTTTATTTCGTCCTGCTTTCTTTAATTAGCTTCCCTTGCCGACCATTTCCACTCCGCCTCCACCACCGACCCCGTCAGACTACGGCCCCCCACCGATGCTCGATTTAATACATAAAAAAAAAAATAAAAATAAAATAAATAAATAAAAAAAAAAAAATAACAATAATAATAATAATAAAGCTCTCTCCCAAGAACTGCCTGAAATCTGCCAAATGTCACGTGGCCTTTCGTTGGGCACGTGTAAAAATACCTTGACCTCCGACAACCGCGTCCGTCAAACGCATCAAGAATATCAAGATTTTTATAGTTGCGCGTATGACTTGTAACGCCCAAAAGTCTTCAAGTTAGCAATGCTTGATCCATCGCGATTAATACTACGTTATATTAACGATATTTATTATCGTTAGCTTGACTGCTAATATCAGAGGCTAAAAATGATTGATTATTAATTTCGAGTTTGCGAAAAGAAAGGTAATTTCGCGTTTATTAGACTCTTAACTGAACATTAGAAATTTCTTAAGGCTGCGGAAGAATTTCATTTTAATAATAGCAAAATATCAAAGTTACGTTAACGGCGCTCGTTCACTTTCAAATTACGATGCTGAATAAACTTAAAGTAATTAAATTTAACGCACGTGAGAGAATATAGAATCGAAATTTCATCCTTTCATTGCCAATAATTAACTTCATTTATTAACTTCTTACCTTTTTCTTCCATTGGAATTCATTACTTTTCATAAATAATGCATTAAGAAAAATTATCGGAGTCACCTGCGAAGGGCAGCTCTCTCTCTCTCTCTCTCTCTCTCTCTCTCTCACTCTCATATATATTCAAATAATTTATTGACTCGGATTTAGACACAGATTTGGACATAAAAATAAACATTCTGACGTGTACTGCTGCTCTCGGCAATCACACTAATATAACTAGAGCCGCACATTCCAATTCAAGCAATTCAATTTTCATTACTTCTTCTTCTTCTTCTTCAATATTAAATTCTGCAAAAAAATATCTGACGTACTTTAGTTTTTTTATTTCGAGCTTAGTTCATGTCCTCTAATATTGGAATGGGACAAAAGATGATTTTACTGTGCAAATACTTTACTGTGCAAAAAAAGGATTTTCCGAAGGAATTTTAATAACTAATGGAGCCGTTAAAGTAAAGCGATAGCGTTGCATTCTGATGAAATTAATAGTTGACGCGAAGCCTTTAAATGGAATTTGTCGTACGGTAATCGACGTCATCGACGAGATATAATGTGTTTATTAAAAGCGCAGAGCCCCCGAAAGGGTTAGGTGGAGGTGAGTCGATCGTCGAGGTAACCGAGGCTACATGCGCACCGGTTCAATTGGACAAGACCTCGCTCGGACTACGCCTACGAATGCACCACCCACCACTACTGGGCACATCGGCTCCGTGGCTCGAAGCAAAGAACGACCGCACGCGAACTTCTTTTCGTGAACCTTAAGAGCAGAGGTGACGCAACTTCCTCGATGCATTTTCCCGTGCATGGACAATCCTAAATAGAAAGATATGGTAGCCGGGTTACCCACCCGCACCCTTATCTTCCCCTATAATTTCCGCTCGATCCGTCTCTCTCTCTCTCTCTCTCTCTCTCTCTATCTCTTATCCTTCCTTCAGCGCTGCCGCCGGTGCCACCGCTGCCACCGCCGTCCACCCTTCCCTTCCACGGTGGCGATCGATCTCCGTCTCTCTCGCTCTCAGGTCTCTGGGCAAATTGACTTTTCCTAATAAACCAACTCGCAAGGCAACTTCGACGAAAATCATTTAAAACTTTGGCCGCCCCGCACGACTGCGAATTTGCCTCTCGTTTTAATGCGGAGACCCGCAGCGACCCACTCGCTTCCCATCCCTCTACCCTCTCTCTCTCTCTCTCTCTCTCTCTCTCTCTCTCTCTCTCTCTCTCTCTCTGCAATCGCTACTCCATCGCCAACGCCCCTTTGGACTTCTTTCGTTGACTCCCCCCACTTTCCTTCTCGTTTGTGCTCTTATCCCTTTCTCGTTCATGCTTGCAGCGGAAATAGTCAGGGGTTGTTTTGTGTTTCCCGACTGCGCCTGCGCCTCTCCATCTATCATTGTCTGATGATCAACGAGACCAATCGAACTCTTTTATGTGCACGAAATTTTATGAACAGTACATGGCAACGACTCAAATTCTAACGTTTCTAGCAGTAACACTGTTTTGTATTAACCATAATACTAAAAATAAACTAGCCAAAGATTTTTTTTCCTCGATTTAAAAAGTTATGTTCGACTCATTATTGCTCATTTGCTGTTCCATCAATTAAACAACAAATTCAAATGTATCCAATACTTTTTAAATTCATTTATTCCATTGCGTTGATGGGTTATACATGAATAGAATAAACTTTAATAAGAGTTACGGAATGAGCGTAGTATGTAAAATTATCACATTCTTAATATGAACATTTTCAATTTGTTCGTAAAAATTTCCCGTTCAATAATTCCAGGCACTAATAAATTAATTTATCAATGGCCTAACTTGATTACTTAGCGCTTTACTAAATAAGTAAAAAGAAAAAAAAGAAAATAGAGATAATAAGAAAAAGAATGAAAAAGAGGAAGAGGCTGATAAATTGGTTAAGTAGCGAAAAGGTTTGCCGCCTATGTACATGAACATATTAGTGAAGGCCTTTGTTGTGTGTATAGAGACCGAGACGCCGAAACCGCATGCTTTCTTCTTTTTTCGGTCGGGCCTTTAGCGACTTTGTTGTGGGAAAATGAGCAGAAAATTAGAAAATAGAAAAGGTGGTAGTCCGTAGCCTTTTTGTAGAGTGTTTAAGCTTTGTTTACCAGGTGCTTGAAAGGATACTTAGTTGGTACTTTACCGGTTCCACTATTTCTTGTCTTTTTTTTTTTCTTTCTTTGTTTTTTTTTTTTTTTTTTTTTGCACAACTTGTTGTTACCGTAGATGAAGCCAAGTACCGGAATAAACTGTGCGGTTAGTTTCCGTTTAAGTGGGCCGTCTTCTTAGTAAACTTCTCTTCCTGTGTGGCAAACTAATTGTAATTCATTATGTGATCGCGTAATTGAATGTAGCGATTGCTCGCAATATATATTTAGATATTTAGGGATTGATGATGGCCACGCACGACGACCGTCACGCAGAGGATTTTCGTGTGAATTTATTATATTATCGATGCACCTCGTCATTAGGTTTTTAAGAACATTTACATCTATAATTAAATAGCACTTTGTCTTGTAATCGTGTTATACATGTCTTGAATAGCAATGCTAGTATAGTTTTACTTGAAAATTCGGCTACTGGACTAAAAAGAGACTGAAGGGCGACTAAAAATAAATATGTAATAGAATATAATAAGGGACCGCTAATGATGATGACGACGATGACGACGATGATGATAACAATATAAAAGAGTTGTGAAATTTATTCATTACAAGTAGGAAGCACTGATAGAGGGCTGGGAGGGACGCGCTCGTAGTGTAAGATCGGAAAGCAATCGCGCGTACAGTGTAAGTGGAGGTTCGTGTTGGTGAATGGCGTGAAGCCGTGAGCCGCGACACGAGTCACTCGCATCACTAGGAATTCAAGTTCGCTCCACTGTTTACATTAAAGCTCACGTCCGTAAGGGATTATTATGCGCAAGCCACTCGAAAATCGAGCTTTCCCTTACACGCCGCGCCTTCTTCTCGAACGATTTCACCTCGGGACAACAGAACCCCCGCCCTCGCCCTCTCCCCCATACCCGTTCCATTCCCGTTCCATCCCCGTTCCATCCCCGTAATTATATGAAATCCGAGCCGGGGATCGACGACAATTAGGCTCTGAACCGAACGTCTTTTACGCTCCAAAGCTCTAAATTGTTCCGTTCTTTTTTTTTTTCCGTCTCCTTTTCGAGCTTGCGATCACTAGCCTTCTGTTCCCCGTCCATCAATTGCCAGAGTACGTTGGAAGGACGACTGACTCGAGCTTTTCGTTCCGCCAATTAATGAACGGGGATCGTAAATTTTCGATGAAAAGAAAATTGCCGGAAGAATGCCCCGGCTAATAAGATTACAGAGTTATTCGTACTTTCGAAACGGTGAAAACATTCCGGCCGAACCCCGAATTCATTCCTGGCGAATTTCCTTTGATTATTCATAAGCTTCATCTTGCGGCCGCAGGATCGAAGAATCAGCGCATAATCGAGGAGAGCCGTGACGAGAATCCGAGTCTCTATATCGCATCTGCTCCGAGCCTCCGCGCCGAGACAACTACCACATCGCGGGCTTTATCTTCGCGAGCCAATAATTATCCGAGCTCCATGGAATATTCAACGGGCGACTGAAGGCGAAGGCTCCTCGAAGCTAATCGAAGCCCCGGGGCTATATATATACACCCGCTCCCTCGACCGCCCCCTCGCCCCCAACTCGTCCCATCGCGCTCATACACCAAATCCCGTCCCCGTCCTTGTCCCCGTCCCCGTCCCCGTCCTTGTCCCCGTCTCCGTCCCCGTCCTTGTCCCCGTCCCGATCCCCACCCTCCCCACGTAATACGACGTACCTTAAAAGCTACTGTACGACTGTCGTAGGACGCGCTTCGGGGCCAGAGTAATGAAATTTCGTCACGATTTCCCGCATCCTCTGGCCGTCTTTCGCTTCCCAAGGCCAATGGAAACTCGATTCCGCTAGCAGATATACGACAACGGAGCGCCGGCTTCTTCTTCTTCTTCTTCTTCTCGCTCGCTTTTTCTCGCTTCTTCTCGCTTCTTCTCGCTTCTTCTCGCTTCTTCTCGCTTCTTCTCGCTTCTTCTCGCTTCTTCTCGCTTCTTCTCGCTTCTTAATTCAATGTCTCAATGATAAAAGTCATCCCGTATTCAGCTCGATTCAAACTTTTTGCCCTCTACGATCTTCTTCAAGAATTCATGTCCTACCGAGCAGATGCCACGCTCTCCCTGGCACACTCGCTTTTTAATATCATTCAGACTTTACGATGCACCCTCCCTCCGCCCACCACTCCCTCCGCGCCTCAATAATTCTTCTCATAGAAATTTTAATAGCATTCGTCAATGCGTTGTCAATAATAATGACGTTAAGCTTTCCTTGTTTTTCTAAAAATACCTTCTCAACTTAAGTGCTTTTCTTATTATTTTCATAACCCCCTTTATAAACATAATTCTACCTAATGGCCTTATAAGAAATAATTTATTCCGGACGCTTATTTGGAGTCTGCGCGTTGAAATTTAACAATAATGAGAAGCCGGCGTTCCCATTCGTTACAGCATAACAATAACGATGCCAACTTAACTATAAAAATCCGTTTAGTAAAGTCCCTTTACCAGATATTTTGACGTTACGCTTGTCTGTTTTCCTCATTGTAAAATGAAAAAATGTTAGTTATACAGAATTCCATTATGAACTTTAGTACGGTACGACGGGGAGCTTTCGAATCTTATATTCATTAGAATTTGGCATTTTCACTAAAACTAGTTTGCAAGTAATTGCACTTTCACGAAACAAATATAAAACTTAAATGATAAAGTTTAATAATTGTTAATATTAACAGTTTCTGTCGCAGTTATAGGCCACTCTCATTAAATAACTTTATAATTTTCGCGTACACTTTTGACTTGGCTACGAAATCGAATAAACAATCTGCATTTTATTGAATTTTATAGCGCTATCTTCTGCAACTTGAGCGCGTTGGTCAAAAATATTTCGTAGAAATAGAACCGAAACTACGCTCGGCTCAACTCAAATACTATAAACTCATTGCGCTTAGTCTAGCTTCGATACAAAAACTTATTACGAGCATTTACAGTAGGGAGTGCATTAAGCATTCGTTAAGCAGCTTCTTAAACGTTGGATGTTTACATAAAAAAAAAAAAAAAAAAAAAAAAAAAAAAAAATTAAAAATGAAATAAATAAAAGTCGTAGTTGGGAATCGTTAGGAGAATCGAAAAGGCGAAGAGAACTTTTTAAAGAAAGTAAGTTGGAAAGTAAATTAAATTTTGAACCAATTACATTGTCTTATATTAGTTGTAATCTTATCCCATATAATACAAAATCGAAATTTGAAAATCTAAAGTGATTAAGCATAGAACTCGCGCGATTCTATAAGAAGTTATGAAAGTTTTGCTCCCGCAAGTTCTAATAAGTACTTCAAGTGCTTGAAACGTATTATAAATGCATTATTTCGGTAAGGTTATAAGTATTAGAAGACGAGAAAAAAGGTCGCTAGAAGAAAATAACGTATACGCGCGGACTCGTATGTGGAGAGAGAGAGAGAGAGAGAGAGAGAGAGCGAGAGCGAGAGAGATGATAATAAATCGTGTAGAAGTGGCAAATCTAGTAATAAAGCTTGAATTCGTGCGTGATGTAATTGTAAAGTGGAAAGATTCTTTTAGTGCGTAGTGAAATGAAATGAGATAGTGTCATTAGCAGGAGGGCCGTCGGCGGCCGCTGACCGTCCCTTGATTAACTTTTTCAAACGCTCGTTGCGAGGGACCCTCGACGTCCTGCTCACCACGAGTTTCCATTTTTCGCAGACGAGAGGCAGCAAGCTCCGTTAAGCAAAAACGTCCCGCCGGCGAGGGGAGCGAATAAGAATGGAGGTGTACGATAAGCAAGGTGTCGGCGTGCTTGGTAGCGACGTGAGATGGCGACGATGGAGCGGGTCGGGGTCGCGGGGCGGGGGTGGGGGCAGGGGGAGGGGGAGGGAGGTCGAGGGAGGACGGACGCGTAGTTCTTATTGATTCAGAGGAACAAGAGAAGTCGAACTCCCTCCGTGGCCAGCAACCTCCCCGGCAATCCTTATTCACCATTTTCTTCCTCTTCTTCCCCCTCCTCCTTCTCCTCCTTCTCCACTACCAACTCCTCCTCTTCTTCTTCACGATTCTTAAACGCTTAGGGGTGGAGCCAAGGAGCTTTTCTTTCTTATGGTTATACGCCGCGCCTATTTCCCCAACATTTTCATTTCGAGTTCAACTCATTTTTCTCATCATCATTTACAGCATTTGCTTGCAAACTATATTTCCTTACGTACAAAGAGACCCGCTGAATAAAATCGACATGCTCCACCTTTACAAAACAATGCCTCCAACATCGCATTATTTGACAAAACTAATCAAGTATTTATTTAAATTCTTAAAAGCTAAAACTACCTTTAATTGGGAATTTGATTACTTCAATTACTGAATTACTGCCTTCAACGCATTGTTTAATCTACTATAAATTCCTCTCTTTGATATAAATATACCTGCGAATATCATTTATCTTTATGTACTCAATATTGCCTATAATTTAAACAAAGATTTATATTTCAAAAACTTATTTCGCTAAATATAATTATATTGTTATTATTATTTATATATTTTCTAGACGGTTTAAGCACTGATTTAATATTTATTCCTCAAACGTCTTCGTTATATAATAAAAATTCATATTAAATACAAGCTTAATTTTTAGCCGAAAAATCCTTCGCGAGTAAGTAAATTAAGTTTTCTTTATGCAAAATAGGTCAGAATTTGAATTGGTGATGAGCGATTATGTTCTCACAATATGATAAAAATTTCTCCTAGCATAGAAAATATATTTTAGAAGGATTAATTAAACATTCGAATAATAATATTTAAATTAACAGTATAACAACAATTGGAAATAATAAAAATATAAAAGAAAACAAAATTTGATTGACTTTTCAAATGACTCGTTTTCGAAATGAATAATGCAAAAGTTATTTGTTGTCGCATGCAATACATGTAATTATTTATTCATCGATTAATCTTGAATAATAAATAAAATATTCGTAATAAAGAATCCAGTTTTATTAATTTTAAGAGATTTATTTACACAGAATAAACTTAAAATACCTGAAAATATTATATTATGCAGATATCTTTTGTCAAGTATAAGTTAAAGAAGATATTTTTCGAAAATGTGCTCTTTTTGAAATAAAAAAAAAAAAAAATAAATAATTAAGCGCAAATAAAAATTAAGCTGTTGAGAGGTATAGGGCCATCATTCTCTTTCTTTTTCTATCACTCCGTTATGCCGCTGCTCTCGTAACCTTCTTGTGCCTGCTGTAAGCTCCCGAGTTCCGTATATTTTTCTCTTTCTCCAACATCCAGCCGTACTTGGAGAGATAAAGTCGCTTAGATAAAGATAGAGATTTGTACGCGAGATGTGGGAGTGCGTTAAGTAGGCGGTGGGGGGACGGGGTTTGAGAAAAAAGATGGAGTGAGGAAGATCAAGCTTTAAAGACGGAGCTCTCTCACTCAATCTTCGAACTACTTCCACTCCTTCCGAATTTTCTATCCCTCCGCCTAACTTCGCTCACACTTACACGTAAGCTTTAGAGGTAACGTCAGCAGACTGTGCACTTTCTCACTTCTTCTTTCTATTTCTTCTTAGGGATCGCGAGTTCATTCTAGATCGAAAGAGGCGACGACGTCTCCTTCTCCTCATTTCGTCTTTTCTCTCTGACCGGTTTTCGTAACTCGTGCATTTTCCGACAGCGAGAGAAATCCGTGCTAAGAGAGAGAGAGAGAGAGAGGGGGGTGGGAGGGAGGGAGGGGGGGAGAGAGAGAGCGAGTGAGTGAGGAACGGAGAAGAAGAAACTCGGGCTCCGTGCCAGAAATGTCTTAGCGAGCACGGGATCGTCTATCCTTTTCGGGAATATCGGATGAACATATATTCCGATGGAATTGAATCGAGCGGTGTGGGTGGAAGCTTTTCTGCTTGAAGAGAACGAGAAAGACGGAACGTCGACGGGTTACGTTGGCTTAAGTCGGAAATATTTTATCGGTTTGCTCTGTCGATGGATCGAGAACGGCTTAAGTTTTAGTGAGCTTTTCTCCCTTTTTCCCAATGCCAATGATATCCTTAGAATTATAGCTCCGCGAAGCACTTGAATTCAAAATTCAATCATTTCTCTCGATTATATGACAATATTGAATGCCATAAGCTCGATAGGCAAAATTACAAATATTCAGGAGATAAAAAATTAGATAAAAAAAAAAAGCAACTAAATATTCTCAATTTAATATGAATCTTCCGTGGCTCATTGAAGATTAATCATTATTACGAATTAGATTAAATTACTCGTTAAACTAGCCATTAATTACCTCTGTAATTACCTCTGGCTAATTTAAATAAAAACCAGTAATATACGTGTACAGTCGTCTTAATTAAATTTTTATTTGAATAAATAAAGAATACAGTACCTTTACTACTGAAATTATCAGTTTTACATGATGGAAAACAAATTCTTGATAGAAATCCTGATTTTTAATAGATTTATTAAATACAGGGCCAAGGAATACATGGACGGAAATAAGATTTGGAAATAGGGGAAGGTATGATAAAGGTATTGGATCGGTTGTGGAAATGAAAATCAAAGGAAAATCCAATGAAAACGGCGAGTAGGTAAGATAGTTGAATTGACACGATATAGTCGAATTAATTTCGGTGGACCGCAGGCACAAACTGTTTCGGTGAACTGAAATTGAGCGGCTTCGAGCTCCGCGCGAAGCTCCTGCTCTCGCCCCGATACTCGCTCACTCGCACCCTCTCTCTTCTTACCCACCCTCCTTTATGCCTTAGTTCCGATCGAGTCCGCCTTTTTCCTTCGACGGCCGTAATTAAGCTTTTTACACGGGTCCTGTCGGACCTTGAACCTTCTGCCCACGCATACGTAAAATTCTTCCAGCCCGTTTGTCCCGCCGGTAAAATTAGTTATCCCTTTCTTTATCTTCACTTATTCTTCACTTACGAATGAATGCGACTTAAATGAGCCAATCCGAGGCTTTTAAAACAAATCAGCACTTTCAGTTCAA